>VZTB01001755.1:181372-365135 GCA_013397245.1 Thryothorus ludovicianus
TGCCCACGGCTGCTCTGCCCTCAGGAAACCTAATGGACCTACCTGGCCCTCTAAAAATAATCTACATCTGGTGGTCGCCCCGAGCTCACGTTAGTACCTGTTGCGGAGAGGTGACTGCATCGCAGCAGCACAAGTGTAATAACGTAGTGGCAGGGTGAAATTACAAGGCAAAGTTCTCAAAAGTTGGAAATGGATGAATTTTCTAAGTACAGCTGCTATGTCGTGCATGAACCAGGCTTTAATTATGCCGGTTAGGTTTTCTTTGCAAGATTCCTGACAAATTTACTGCAAAGAAGCAGCCAAACTCTGTCAGCACTGGGGACCACATATCTCCATCAGAGACTGTTGTGTTATTTCCTTTCACTTTTCTGATAATATTTGAAGCTGGGTTTTGTTTTCAGACAGGTCTGACATCAGAGGAACTGTTTCAGAGCTGTGTTCTACATCTCTCTCAAAAGCAGAGTAGATACCAGATAGTTCATGGATGGCCTCTCCATGGGAATATATCTGTAACAGACATGTCTGCTTGTCCCATCCCAGCCATCAAAGTAATCACACAAAGAAACCTTATGAAATTCCTCCCTGTGGGAAAATCATCAACAGAAACTTCTGAAACATCAAAATTAAATATCCATGAGCCAGATATGTATAAGGACAAGAGGCCTCTTTGATTTCCTTCATCCAAGTACTACCACTTTATTATATAAAGGTTGTTGACAATTTTAGGCTGTGCATTGCTTTATGCATGTAGAAATTTATGAGGGATAGTTTAACATCCCATATAGACTTTATTAACTTCTCTTGTTGCTGGCTGCTCTGTCCCTTCATAACGGTCCCTCTTTCCCCAACTGAGACCCTATAAAAATACAAAATGAGCTTCTTAGTTTTATGATCTTATTTTACTAATTACAGTTGGAAGCACTAGCATAATAGGGCCTCAGTTGTAAAAATATCCATATCTTTTAGGCCCAAATCACTACAGGAGCAACACTGAAAGCTTCCCCCTCCCTGAGCAAAGCTCTCATTGCTTTCAGTTGTGCTTGGGGGTGCCTGGCACGCCACTGCCTTTTGACTGCATGTCTAGTGGATGGCAAGTCACATGCAGAAGCATGACAGTCTAATCCTCTGATCATGCAGAAGCTTGGCCAGAGTGCACCATCAGAAAATTCAGGAAATTCAGGTGCAAAAAGGAGTGATGGGTACTCATAGCTCTTCTTCCAGGAAGAGGTTGCGTGCATCCGAGACCTGGAGCCGAGCTAGGAGCTGAGAAGTGTTTGGATACAATCATGGGAACGAGAAAAGACAGAACATTAGGGACTGGCTGACATGTCCCTTTCCATGTCTAGCAGTGCTGTCTTGAAACCACTGCTGCCCACCTCATCTAACTCTCACTGTGTGCTGACCTTACCATCCCTGAAGACCTAAAATTCTCTATGAGCACTTCCTCTATCAAAGGGGCCTCAAAGGCAAAATCCTGTGAAAGGGCTCAGATAAACCACTTGGAGTAACTTATGTCTTCTGCATTAATTAATTTTTCAGGTGAACTGGTCTCTGAAACTCCAAAAAACTCGTATCTGTTTCATTTAGGTAATCTTGAACAATCTACAAATAATGGTTAGTCTGTTGCTGCAGAAAGGGTCCTAATTTAAGCTAGTTAAAGTCATCACCAGTGTCCAAGGCCTAGAAACCTAGGCACTGTTCAAACAAACAGGGAATTTATGCCCTTAGGGAATGACAGTCTGTGTTTCAAATGGACACTGTGCTGGAAAATTGAGCCATGAAATTATTGTATGACATTCAGTGTCATGCAGCCTAGCCACATTCCTCCTTTGCCTTTATTTTCACTCCTTCATGTTCATTTTCCATCCCCATCTGCCTTGGCTGTTGCCCCTCTTTTTCCCGAAAGATTAGTGCTTTGCTTTTATTTAGAAAACCGTTCAGATGAGATTTTGAAAGTTCTACAGTAAATATGTGTACAGGCTTTCTCTGCCCCAAAATAAATTTGAAAAAAATAAGGGCAAATATTATGTATTGGCCATATCCAGATATATATATTAAAAGACAAATGAAGTGTGATCATCTCCAGCTGTACCTGGTATGAGTTTAAGTTGTGCTTAATGCCACAAGACAGCATCTGTACTACACTATCTTTTTAACAGAGTGTGATTAGATTAGTTTCAGACTTTCTCCTTGCCTTTTAACACAGTTTTCACCTTCATTAGAAGCATTGTGTGTGCAAGTCTGAAAACTGTTTTTAAATTACTATGTGACAAATATGAAAGCAGTATGAACAGACAACCTTTCAAAGCATCTTCAACATTAGATCACATTAGGGAGTTGCTTTTAGAATGTCTTACTCTTCATTATTAAAATGTAATGGTCCCAAAACACAAGTAGAATAGAAAAGCACCTCTTTTACTCTAGAACTGATACATTCAGACTTCCACATTCTTAGAAGCTTCTAATAACAAAAAGGGGTAGGTAGGGGGGGTGGGGTGGGAAAGATTCCCTTGTGATTAAGGCACCAAATTAAGGCTATAATTTACTTAATATTTTCCATATTGTGAAAGATCATACTACATCCAGATAAAGTTAGGATGCAGATAGGCAGGACAGAGTGGACCCTCCCTACAAAGGAGGTCCTTGGCTGCTAGGCTCCAAATCCTGGGCAGACCTCAGCCATAGAGAGTTTGTGGGACCTAAGGTATACATTCCTGCTTTTCATCTATTTTTCTGTTTTTAATTGATCTTTTAATAGTATTGTAATCAAGAGGAATTGTTTCAATGGCTAATGAGGTACATATGCAAATAACAAGTGGCACACAAAAAGACCAGGAGATATATAAATGATAACTTAAGAAAATAAACAAGCATGCTTAACTAGCAGAAGACCACTACTATAAGAGTCAAAGGACTTACCTCTCTGGGGAAGTGCTTTTTGACCTCTCTGGCTGCTTAACTGAGCACAGCCTGTAGCAAATATAAGGAACTCCTCCCCTTTGGTGTTTATTACAGAGAAGCAGTACTTCCTGCAGCACCTGAGTAAATATCCTCTAGGAAAACCACCACAGAGTTTGTCTACATCTAGCTCAGTATTTTTTTGATCATAAATACCATCTACCATAATGAGTTATCAAGGATGTCCAAAAACATAAGTTATTTATTGAATGCATAGTTTTCTCTAAAGCAACCCTGAGCTTTGCCAGATATTTTCTTTAGTTGATCAAAAGAGCTCTGTAACCCCTTTTGAAGGTCTTAGATGTGTGATCCTTGTAATCACATTTAAGGGGCTGGTTAGCTCAGGAGGTTGTTAATAGGATACAAAACCTTGAACATCCAACCCAGATCATTGCAGATGAAAAGCTGTGACTGTTCAAAAGCTTTTCCATGTCCCATAACCTAACTTAGTTCCTAAAGGAGAAATGTTTGTATTCCTTCAAATTTACAGAATATGATTTTCAGACTTTTTTTTAACTGTATATGTAATACAGAACATTTGACAAACAAGAAAATAATTTAAAAGCTCAGTGGTAACTAATGACTCCAATTAAATCTGCAATCATAAGAATTTTGAATTTTCCCAGTCCAAAACTGTCTCCACAGTCTCAACAAGCCCGTAAGCACAGAAATTGCCAGAAAGTAAGGGCAGTTTAGGACACTGACAGTTCTCCACTAAAATGTGCCTCTGTAGGTCCCTGTCATTAGACCCAGGGGCTGCACATCTAGCACAGAAGTATTGCCTTTGAATGGTGATAGCCTAACTCATGCTTATTGATTCATATCCAGAAGGGAAAAAAATGTTACGAGTAAAATGTGCAAGGCATGGTATTGAAATTTCACAGCTGTTTGTATTTCACTGGGTTTGAGGTAGCAAAGATTTAGGGTTTTGCAGGTATTGTTTTCCATCTAAGAAAAGTTTTAAGTTAGACACAGTTTGAACTCTTGTCTCAAATTCAGCTTTTTAAAAGTGATCTTAATTTTTTCAAACAAAATATTGGGAAAAGATGCATTGGAAAATTTGGGATATAAAATGTTCTACAGTTCAAAAAAAATGCAGTAGAGAAGCTCAGGGACGAAGTGCAGAGAACTATGCTGCAAAATGTGTCAGCTCTTACGTAGAGAGTACCCTTATCCTTTTCTTGGAACACACTGATCACTAAAATAACATTAAAGGATTTTGCTTACGTGCAGTGATGTCAACCAGTAAGAAGGTGTTGGGACATCTGAGGATTCCTGCTTTCTGCATACCTGGGGGTAATGGAAAGTGCCAATCTTGAAAATGTGCAGGCAAAGATTTAGTGCTGTGGTACTGCCATTTCCAAGTGTGCACAATATATCCCTCTGTCGTAAAGCTGTCTTAAAAATTGTGGGATTAAAAATTTAAACAAAGCAATAAACGGCACCAGTCACATGGCAATATTGGTCATGTGGATCATCTTGTTAGTCATCTTAATACAGCAGCTCCCACACTAACTGCTTAGAGATTTCAGGTTTGGTGCTTCATAGTTTTTTGCAACATCTTTTTGGATCAGTTGCATAGAGGATCTCACCTATATCCTGGAGTAGCAGTGCCTGTCTTACGAGATGTTATGTGTATTTCTTTTCAGTTGTTGTTCTTCCCAGCCCTAAAAGGCTTAGGTGAGCAGCAGTCTGACATTAACTAAAATACCTATTAAACAAATATCACTATTGACACTACTAAACACAAGTGTATTTTGGTATATAAATAGGACCGTGAACTAGTGAAGTATAAGCAGCATCAGGGTATTGATAACTGAAGCAGTTAAATTGATTTTTGATATGTGCATCTGATTAGCATCCAGCATTCCATCTCTTCAACTCATTACATTCCAGGTCCTGCTATTTAGTAATTTTTTTAATGGGGCAAAGAGAGGTCTTTTCATATCAGGTGATAAAAGAAGACTCAGGGTTGAACAAGTGTATTTTTTCTTCTGCCTCTAAAGGAGTCACAGTGCACAAATGAAAGTGTCAGCCAGCAATGATAGATGTCATTTTGTGCAAATGAGATGGAGAGACAGTTTTGTTTGTTCAGTAACCTGAGCACACACATTTCTGTACAGGCATAGACATTATGGTTTATCTAGGACCAACTTCTCTCAAGACTGTGTCAGTTCCAGTAGTCCTGGTGAGTCACAAGGCACCAGATCCTTAATCTGTGGATTAACTGGATGTTGAGTTAGTATTTGGAAAAATTATACTACTAATCCTCATAATATGTAAGGGACTGTAAAATGTAATTTAAGTATTTAGGAACAAGATGGAAAAGAATGGTAACCTATGGAATTTCATAAGCTTTATTTGGCTATACTTTTTTTAATAACATTTTTAAAAGCAACTATCTTGATTTTGAATGGAAATTACTTATGATGTTTGCAATTTTGAGGCTCAAAATACTATTCTTGGACAATTTGAAGTTTGGAATATCACATAATGTCCAGAATACTTCCAGATAAACAGAATATGTCCAACATTCTTTGTTTTACACTTTTTTTTCCCTTGTTTCAGACATACCAGGAGCTCGCTGTCAGTCTATTCCTTCCCTTGGAGCCAGAGGTACATATCACATTGCCAGACTTCACACATTTCACACATAAACACTTCATTAATGCCAAACAGTTGCAAAAAAATTAATGAAACCTAGATTTTTTTTTTCTTTCAAATGAAAGAAGAGACAGATGCAAGAAGAGAATGACAACATAATCTGAGAATAACCTGGAAAGCTTATTCTGGAATTTTTCTCCATTATTCTACCCATACTATTTTGCATTCCTCAGCCTCCTAATCCAAAGGCATGCCACAAATGAGTTTTATAAACAGTTTCCTATTTGTGAGCCTGTCATTAGTCTCTGAGGATGTTCCAAAGATAGCCCTTGGAGGATTTGGATTTGTCTTCTTTTTCTTTTTAATCCAGTTAGGGAGTATAGCAAACAGTGACACAAACAGGATTACGTTTGGAAGGGTTCTGTGCCTGTTTTTGCGAGTGGCACACAGACACAGACACGCTGAGCTCTGCTTTCCTGCTCTGCACTTTGCTGTCTTCCCACATGCTCCTCCTCTTCTTTTCTGGTTGATTGTAAACACGTTTGAAAAAAACATTTATTTTGAAAAAAAAATCAGATTAAAAAAAAAAATAAAGGAGGAGGAGGGAAGCTGTGTGCCACTCTGATTTTAAACTACTTATCTGTCTTTGTTACCAGACTTTGTCCCAGTGCTCTACTGTTAGCTGGATCTGCATTTCCAACACTCCATTCTCCTGAATGGTGCAACAGCCTCATAATCTCACCTGGTAGCAGGAGCAGAACCAAATGTCCTCTGGTCCCACAGTGTACTTCCAACATTTCTGTGGTGATGATTTTTTAGAAGCAAATTGTCATTAGGATTTTGTAGGCCACAAGCACTTTTTCAAATAAAAACATTGATTTTTAAACACTGAGGGTAACATAAAACACTGAAATGAAATACAGGCGGTACCAGTATATTGTCCATTTCAGATTACCTTCAAACCAAGGCAAAGAATTTAAAACAATGAAAAGCTGTTAAAGCATCAATAATTCAGTGTTCCTGGAAGTAATAATTGCATATTGATTATGGCAGCTGGTGTGCTAAATGGTCCCAATTGTTCTATCCATGATCATCTCTCTCCATTATTTGTAACTCCCTCAATTTCTGCCATTAGCTACAAACTGTATCAGAAAATAATTTTGCTTCCCAGCTATTGTCCGGAATAATATTCTTTAGGAGAAAGATAGATTGATACAAACTCCCATTAAAAACATGACTGGTTTTGAATGGGTTTTAATCTCTTAAGTTTTTGAAACCTACACGCAGCCAGATTCAAGTCTGTCAGATGGTGATGGACTGACTTTAGAGATTCTTAAGACAAATAAAAGATATCTAGAGTGACTGGCTTTGGTATTTCATGTAAGTTTTTATAGGTAGCAAGGGTTCACATTTAAGAAGATACCTTATAATATATTCTGTCAAAACCACTCATAAGATATTCAAGGTAAACTTAATAACCTCTCATGTTGTTCTGACCAGAGGCCTAGTTTTCAAATGTAGCTTATCTGTACTATGTTATGATTTGCATTAAAATTAAAAAAAAAAAATAAAAAATCACAGAATGCATTTTCTAAGTTTATGTATAATTTCTGTGTTAGGTAGTATTGATTTTGCTGCTATACACTTATACTTCAGATGGTATCTGTCATGATTCAATATGAATTGTAAGTCACAACAACATAGCAGTGTAAATTATCCAGATTAGCTCTGAAGGCTTCAATAAATAAGATCAAATGAAAAAGGCAACATTCAAAATCTCAAAACTAACAGTCAGTAAAAGTCAAGTAAAAAGTTTTCTCCTTCACATTTTCTGGATAGGAAAGAAGACTGTACTCTGTGTGTTTGTTAAATAATACACCTTTGCAAAGCTGAGGTAAACTTATCTGGCTGTTCTTTAAAACATTTAAGTTGCAATTAGTATAATGGTCCAGCAGTTTCTGCGTCTAGCTGCCTTCCAGTGCCAGAGTTAGATCTTCAGTTTGCCTTTTAAAATGTCGTTTTAAAAGAAATTGTTAAGGAAACCTGAAAATGAGCTGTAATGAATCTAACCCTGTGGCTTTTCAGTCCTGAAAGTAAAAATGGTTTTTATGAAAGTGCTGTAAGATACAGATTGAATGGCATAAACTTTGTTCCTCAAATTCAGCTGCTAATGCTGAAAAGTCTCAGAGGAATGGATCATGCAAAATCAATTTAATTTCAATCCACCCTAAATTATGAGCACCGTGCAGGTGATGGGTTTTCCCTTACAAATTTCTATGTGAACTGGACTTTGAACTGATTTTCACATCAGAGCACAGTGTCTCAAGGGGTGAGAGGGTGGGGCTCTAAGTGTGTTGCTGGAAGTAGAGGTAGGGCTGTTTCATCCCCCATTATAAGGGTAGCCCTGAGAAGAATAGTTGTTTTTAAGATATGATCTGGCCTCACTTGTAGGTAGTCTGAAGCACAGTGTGTTCTTGACTCTGTGACCATTGTAATATTCTTTTCATCTAAGCTCTATGTATAATATATGATATATAATAAAGATATATAATAATTTATGATAACTAATGCTCTTTTCACCTTCTTGACCTTTCCTTACATAACTGTGAATCCACAAACACACTATTTGGGAAGACCAGACCATAAATTCTTATTTCAGATGTCAAGAAGAAGAATTAGGATGAGGCACTTCATGTGGAGTTGCCTTATTCCACCTCTGCCTGTTACAGTGCTTCATTCACCTTTCTTTGATAGATCTGAAATTGCTCACTGTTGGAGGCTCAATCCTAGGCTGAGTTGCCCACAGGTTTGGTTCACAGCTGTGAAAATTTGGTTTTCCTGCTGCAGTCTCTTGGCCTCAGGATTAGGGTGTTTTCCTACCCTGTTGTTGCCTGACAGTCTCCTGTGGAGAGCATCCTCAGCACAAGCCAACAGAGTCTGCTTTATCTTTTTTAGCTCAAACATACCAGTTAGTCATTGTTTTCACACACAATTGAGACAACAATGTGATTTTTGACTTTTGATAAGCCATGCAGAAATCAGGGCTGCTGCTGCTATCCTGTGTGCACTGCCATCCTCAATCAGCCTGTCTGGTGCAGAAAGGCTGTTCTCAGAGATGGTTTTGTGTCCTGAGGTTCTGGCTTTGATTGTGGCAGCTGCCTTACTTAGCGGGCACGGCGGGACACAGAGGGGAAGCAAATCAGAGCAGCGGGGAGGCTGGTGCTCACTGCCAGAGCACAGCGAAGAGCGGCCACCCACCGCTCCCCTGCTGCCAGCTGACAATTGGGCTCGGATTTCTACCTTCAGGTCTGCCTGAATCCAAAGAGAGGAGCCATGTGTAGCAGAAAATTGCATACAAACTTTCTGCAAATGCAAACAGTATGTTTTGGTTTGGTTTGGAGTTTTTTCTTAAAAGCAGATTTCATTTTAGGAGGAATTCTAAATCTCACCTAGGAGAGCTTTGTGTGCATTTCCCATGCAATGCAGACCTCCTGCATGCTATGTTTGGGAGTGCTGGAGGGACAGTGGGCCTGACTCTATGCTCCCTGGGCCTGTCTGACTCAAGAAGAAACTCCCAAATTGTTATGTGAAAGCTATATCCTCTAGTTTAGTGTTCAAAATGCTACTGCATGCAAGTGTGGAGCAGTGAATTACTATGGTTGTATGAGGGAGTTCACCATGGCATTTTCTGAGTGGGGAAGCACACTTCTGTTTCTGATTATCAGATGCACCTATTGAGATTAGCTTTCCTAAGCCCAGTGTCATTCAAAGTAACAGTAAAACTTGTGTTGGTTTGGAATGGGCTGTGGACTGACCCTTGACAAGAAATACTTTTAAAGGAAAATGCATTATTTCCCTTATTGCCTTTTTAGATATAAGATAACAGTAAAGAGCAATACTTTACATTTTCTGGCACTGTTTATTCCTAGGATTTATGAATATGCTGCAGACCACATGCACATCATCAGCCCATTGCCAAAGGTGTTGCTGGAGGCAGTAGAGATCTCCATGCTCACAGAGAGCAGGCAAGATTTCACTTTTGAAATCTGATACAGAAGACCTACTGCACAGAAAGCATCATCAGAGCATCTCAGATGGCTGTCTCAGAAGGAGCAAGGCGCAGGATATGATGTGTTTTGCACCTGTTATGCAACAGAGAACAATTTGCCAATTAATTCAGGTAGAAGAGATAACATGTCTTGGATTTCCTGCTCTTAATTTATTGAACAGCTGAGGCCTTGGGACTAAAAAAGTATTTCATCTGCCTATGGGAGGTCTACAGTTTCTGATATAATAGAAAAATACCAGCTCTTAGAAATGGCAGAGTATTCTTAACTGATGCAAACTTTGCATAAAGAGCATTTCTGGTGGACTATTTAAACAAATGTTCTACCTAACCTTCAAATTGTACTCCCTGATGGACAAAATGATAAACAACAGAGTACATGGGTGAGCATTTCCTCATATTCTTACCACTGTTTCTTGACCAGCCATGAGAAAACAAGGTAGGAAATAGCCTTTCCATCTTCCACTTTTTTCTGGCACATAGGTGACAGGACACTTCAATTTCTTAGGAATTTGTTACATAGGATTGCATCCTAGGACCTAGGTTACAAGCTCAAGTGTCTTAGGTACTAAACCATGACTGAGGGAATATGAAAACAGAGGAATCTATGTGTTTACTTAGGAAATAACTGAAAATAACTCATAAAAGACTAATGTAGTTGCTAGTTTCTTTTTCTCTGCAGCTTCATTATACAAATTGGAAGATCAGGTAATACAATAGAAAGTCTTCTGGCTTGACAACAAATTCCCAGAATCTTCTCACTTTCAAACTAATAAATAAATCAAATGTTCCTTATTCATGAAGATGGCAGTACCATCTTACAATGCTTGCTCTGATGCCAAGTGCAGTTTAACTAAAACATAGGGCCTTTTTGTTTTTCACTCAGGGACAGAGGGCTTATTGAGGTCACCAGCTGCTCTAAAAGTGATAACATTTTTCTGCAAAAGGCCATTAAAAAAAATCAATGTTGAGTTAATATTCTTCAAATAATTGGGTGGGTTTTTTTTTAAATAGTTCTAGTTTAAACCACATTTATTGAGCTTCTTCTGGAGGGCCTGTACCAAATCTCAGATGATTATGCATCTCCTGATTTGTGGTGTTGCACAGTTCTAAGATTTATTTATCAAGGTGCCAGTGGAGTTGTGATCAGATAGACCAATGAACCACTGTCTTGTCTCTTCTCAGTAGATGCAATATCTCTTTTTCTCTCTTTTCAAAATAAGCTTCTGTCTTCAGTAGTTTTGAGAACACATCCTCAGTCTGTAAAGTTTGTTTCATAATGTAGTGAAATTCAGTCTCAGTTTTATCATGAGATTCATGACTGAAAGCTTCAAATCAAACTGCAGATATGTCTGTTATTTAGTTGTGCTTTCTTCCACAGACAGGAGGCTGTGTCTGCTGAGATGTGAGATGTGCCACACATGAGATTCATCTTACAGAAAACTGAGAACTAAACAAAACCTGTTTAGTTTGCAAAGTAGCTGAGGTCACAGTCTGTAAAAATCATCTGCACTGAAGCACCTGGTGGTGAAGTTTCCCAACACGGAATGAAGTGCTTACAGTCCAAGATATGGGGAAAAATTAGATTTATGTCCAACCTCCAGCTTTCATACAGCGTCTGAGAAGTCAGTGTGATTCGTGTGGCTTCCAGGGAAACTTCACTGGCAGTGCCTTTCCTATGATTCTGACTGGAGCTGCTCCAAAAATTAATTTCAGCTTCTTTCAGTCTTCTTTGAGTCTCCATTATGTTGGTCACCCTAGGTCAGGTTTGTTGTCATCCACGTTGTTTGTCTTGGATTTCCTTGCCAGCACCTCAAAGACTGCTCGCTTCTCATGTGACGTATATTCTGCAGCTTCTAAACCTAACTAGGTAAAGTGGGATGATCAGACACTTTAATTATTGTTTATAACTTTGCCTCTACAACTTAACATGAGCAGATTCCTATTCAAGTATAGAAACAAGAAAGCTTCATTAGATACACAGCAGAAATCTTTGTTCAGTTAAACATAACATTGAGATATTTTTTTATTTTTCTGTCTTTATGTTCCATGAAATCTTTCTCAAAGGGAAAAGTGTCAATGAAATGTTTTTATTTAATATTTCCTTCATGTTTGCTTTTTTTTTTTATGTTTACTATGCACTATTCTCTGTATTTGCTATTTCTCCATATGTCGGGATCTCTGGGTTGAGGTGTTGCTTGTTTTGTCGTTTTTTTGGAGAGGCACATCTGAAGAGCTCTGTCCTGCTGTCTGAACTGAGAACATTGCCAGTGGGGATGGAGCCCAGAGTATCCACTCAATGTTTGAAGACCTACCTTACGTGGTACAACAAAAACAAGGCATTTCTTGAGAAATTAAAGGAGAGATAGCTCATAAGGGAAGAGCTGGTCAACCACAGTTGAAGAAGCTCTTCAGGCACTAAAATAAGGAAACCATCACACATTTCTCGTCAGTGCTACAGCTGCATGAATTTTACTCCTGTTTATACATTTTAACATACAAACCTATGTTGGTTTTGCATGGCATCATTCTTGGGGGGAAGTTGCTTCATTTACCAAGAAGTCTAGCTTGGTTTCACTAGAGGGGGTGTGAAAACTTGTGAACTCTTTCCAAAAAAGAGTTTCAAAATGACAGTTCATTTTTCACTACATTAAGTTAATTTACTATAGTTTTCAAACCTGGAAAATATATTTTTCTTGTCATTTATACTGAACTTTTTGTTTTTCTCCCCTAATTTGTCTTCTGGCCTGCAATTCAAGCAGCATTCATCATGCCATCTTTGGCTAGACCTGAACCTTTCTGGCAAAGTTAAATCTCAGGACTCCGGGAATTTTGTGGTTTACCATAACCCTGTGTTCTTGCCCATTTTAGAATCAAGAGCAGGGCAGCTTCTGGGGCTAAATTCACAGACTACCTTCTTGGTTTAAAACATCCAAAATGTAATTTCTGGGTTTTGGCTACATAAATTTGTCTTTAAATTCCCACTTGCCTTTCTGGATGTGATCTGATGCCCCACAGACTGTTTTATTACTATAAAAAATGAGTAGTCATGCATGTGGATTCAATATCCCATCTGCTACTTGGCTGTATCATTCCTGCTAGCCTAACTAACTCTCTTCATAAAAGTCTCAGCTAATCTTGTGCACAGAAGAGACAGACATTTGCAACTAGCTTGAGGCTGCTGTGGGGTGCTTCCTCTGTGGCTTTGACTGTCCCACCAGCATCTGAGACTGCTGGAAGGATCAGGGCCTCTGCTTTAGGAAGGAGGGAGGAGGCTGCTGCAAGGTGCTTCATCTGTCACTCTGGCTGGTATTTCAGTAATTTATTTTCTTCCCCTTTAATCTATGTCCTGTAGAAGGTCTAGAATCTTTGCTTTGTCACTTCTGCCTTGGAGCGGCACTCTGTCACTATGAGCTGCTAAGATCATTTCTTTCAAATGGCAGAAATAGGAAGAGGACTTTGTAACCACTTTAGATCTTTTTTGTCGCATTAGCCATGGGCTTATATTTTCTTTTGTGGCCAATCTCCCAATTTTTCTTGCTGCCTCAGTTTTGGCACTCTGTCTTGAGTATGAAGTGAACCAGGTGAGTCAAGAAACAGCAAAACATTGGGGGACACACTTAGCAGAAGCTCAGCCTGTGTCTTGACAGGGCCCATGGCCATAACCATCTTCAACAAAGTCCTGTGAGGTTCTCTACTCAACACTAGATTAGAAGGAACTTACTCACTTAAGAATACCAAAACAAAATTGATGGACATGGTGATATTCTAGGTGAAAAATGTTGTGTTTAGGAATCCTGAGACAGCACAGTTTTACAGCCAGAGACCTGGCCTAGGGAACAAGTCTGGAACATTCATGGTGTGTATTTCTCATCAAGTGAAAAATGTCATCAGCTGCCAGAGATTGAGATATCCATGAATGAAATACAGAGGAAATACAGAGGGCAAAGTGTATAAGGATTGTCCAAGCATGCCTACATTTCTGTTTGTAGTACCTGAAACTTCTCTTGAGTGGAGACTAATTAATGACATGGGTTTAGACAGACACACACAACAGACCAGCAGTGCTGTGATGGAGCTTGAGCTGCAGTGTGCTCACTCAGCAGATCACTGAAAGACACAGAGCTGTCATGGCTGTTGCTCCAATCATTATTACAATTTCCTTTGCTGCATCAGCTGACAACATATATCTACACCTGCCCTTGTGCAGTCACATAGGATGGCAAAAAGTCCAGACCAAAGCAGAAAAGTGTACTTGACAACCAAGGCAGTCCAACAGATATGAGATCCATGTATTGAGCAATGTGAGAAATATGCATGGCAACTTTAGATGGAAATGATCAGAGGCAAAGAGCCAAGCTTTCACATGCTTGTTGGATGAGAGACGATAGGCCCTGGAGTAGTTAAAAAAACCATTATATGTCAGGAAGCTAAGACAGCAGAAACTGCTATGAGACTAACAGACATCCTGCTGCCACCAAGAAAGAAAACTGGGCTATGGAGACAAGATAAAGAGCTGCTCCAATGCTACAAACAGGAGAGTGTGCTGAGCCTGCAGGAAAAACAGAAAGCATCTTTTTGATTTCTATCTGTCAATGCTTCCATCTTTACAGGATCAGGGCAGGCTCACCGAGCTGGGCTAGGACTGTGAAATAGACACCAGACCAACAGTCTCTGTGGCACAGAATGAGCTCTTTGGTCTTTCTGTTTTGTGAATAAAAGCAAGCATATAAGTTTAATCATGACACCCAGTGTTAGTACCTAATATGCTCAGTGTCCTCCCTTTTACAGTAGCTCTGCACTGTACTTTACCCCATGTTGTTGGATGTGTGGACAATTATATAATTTATTTCAGGCAAATGACTTTTACCAAATTTAAAATAAAAATTATTATAATTGCTGTGTTAAACAGTCACAAATCGATGAGTTGCCAGGCTGCTAATGAGGATTCAATGAAAATATAGGGCCATCCATCATCTACAAAGGATAAAACCATCTACCTACAGTGTCCATTCCCACATCCCCACAGTTGATCAGACAGCAAAAAAAACTTAAGAGTTTATCAGCACTACTGTGTACATTGTGCTGTCTCTGCAGGAAGGAGTCAAGTATTGTTTATTTCAACATCCCAGGCCTAATAAAACAGAGGTTGTAAGCCAAACTTGTATTTAAATGTACAGATGTGTACATATACTGCAGGTGGATAGGAGGTGTATGTTTATATAAGATAGGTTTGTAGGTTTGCAGGACAGGTTTGTAACTCAGGATGGCATTAACCAAAGCAGTACCTTCTGTCCAGGAAAAATCATACATAGTGAACTGTAGGAAGAAATATTCAAAAGCAACAGAGTACGAAAGACTGTTTTGAGAAAGTGTCTCTAGAGCACCAAAGGACAGAAAAGCCAAGCATCAGCTTTTCGTCAATGGATTAATATGTTGTCCAAGGTCTGACCACTGCTAACATGTCTTTATACGGAAGAGAAACCTCAGCAGCTCTTATCTCACTCCATGAGCACTGACTCATCTTTTCTGCCTTCATTAAATATCTACTGAACTAATCTAAACCCTCTGTAAATGTCTCTCTTCCTTAAAAGAAAGGAGTTTTCTGTATTAGTTCTGGCTGCATTTTTATGAATCAAGATAAATGAGAGTTGTTAACATACTCTTCAAGCACTTATTCAGGTTTTCAGGCTTGAAAAATCAAGCTAAGTACATCAGTAAGAAGTCTGTGTTCAGCACACACAGCACCTCTGTCACTGGATCATAATTCGTCCACTCTGGGATTAAATTCCAATGGACCTTGTCCTGCAAGTCTTACAGAAAGTAATTAATGAAGAGAGGCTATATGAAAAGATATAATTTGGTATAAGAATGAAAGATCACATACAGGGGACCAATATGTCTCTTGAATCCTCTCGTTCTTGGCTTGTAATTACTTGCTGAAGTGTTAGGATGTGAAGAAGTCCAGATGGTCTCTGAGCTCTGCCTTTTCTCTAAGTGCTCAGCGAAACTTTTTCTACAGTCTGCTCAAACCCCTTTCTGGAATCAAAACTCATTTACTTTAAGCAACTTTGTAAGGTCATCAAAACTTTAACTACTGCTTGTAAGGAAAATACTAATTTTCCTATGAACAATAGATTTACTTTTCTGAATTTTGTCTGCATACTTATCTATAGATGTTTTCTGATACTGTATTGGATTTTTGTAGCAGTGGGGGGAAAGGGGTACAGATTACAGTGGTGGCTTCTTTGAGAGTCTGCTAAAAGCTTCTTCAATGTCTGACAGAGCCAATTCCAGCTGGCTCCAGGACAGACCCAGCACCGGCCAAGGCTGAGCCCATCAGCCATGGTGGCAGCACCTCTTTGATAACATGTTCAAGGAAAAAAGATTTTTGCACAGAAGCAATTGTAGCCAGAGAACAGAGGAGTGACAATATGGGACACAATCGATTCTGCAAATGCCAAGGTCAGTGGAGAAGTGGGGGAAGGAAGTGCTTCTGGCACCAGAGCTGAGCTTCCACTATGACACATGGTGAAGGACATGGTGAGGCAGCTGTGCCCCTGCAGCCCATGGAGGAGCCCCACGCTGGAGCAGGTGGATGCCCAGAGGGCTGTGACCCTGTGGGAAGCCCCTGCTGGAGCAGGTTTGCTGGCAGGACCTGTGACCATGTGGAGGCCCATGCTGGAGCAACCTCTTCCTGAAGGACTGTAGTCCATGAAATGGATCCACACTGAAGCAGGTCAAGAAGAACTGGTGTATGTGGGAAGGACTCCTGCTGGAGAATTTCATGGAGGACTGTCCTGTGGTAAGGACACCCTTCCCCAGACTGGAGGAGGGGAAGACCTGTTCTCCCAGTGAAGGAAACAGAGACAAAACCAGTGTGATGAACTGACTGTAAACCCCATTCCTTATCTCCCTGCACTGCTAGAGGGGAGAGGCAGAGAATCAGGAATAAAAGTTAAGCCCAGGAAGGAGAGACATGGGGGGAGAAGGATCTGTTTTACTTCTTATTATCATACTCTGATTTTTATTAATGATGAATTCAACTAACTTTCCCAAGTCAAGTCTGTTTTGCCCATGATGGCCACTGGTGAGTGATATCTTCCTGTTTTTATCTCAGCTTATGATCCTTTTGTTATATTTTCTCTCCCCTTTTCAGTTGTGGAAGGGATAGAGTGACTTTAGTGATGTCAAAGCATCACAGATGTATAGGCAGGTTGTCCTCCAGAACAGTCGTTGGGTTGGTTTGGACATTGCTTGACTACTTGGGGTCTGGTGGTTCATGCCTGGGACAGAGTACACACTTGTTCAGTGAGTGATTAATTTTCCCCTGTTAAGGCTCACCTTGAAATTTCAGTCAATAATACAGTAAAGCAGAACTGCAAATGCTCTGATCAGCTCTATCAGCTTTATCAGCACCAATATTTGCAAAGAGTATCCTAAGGGACTTAATTGTGTTGCTCTGTGCAGTAAACTGCTCCAGTAAAATGCTCTCCATTAGAGTAGGTTACAGCTAACACCTGGCAAATGGTGTGAAACAGGCTGGAAACTGTAATCATACAGTAGCATGTGTCTTGTATTTCAAGAAATTAATTCTACTTGTCTACCCACAATATTGTTTTAAGTGAAGTACTAAATGAGCCCATAGTTCAATAGATCTGTGTGAAATATTTTAACAGTCTACATGTTCCAGATGAGGCAAGGCTAATGGCAAGTTGCAATGTACATATGTGTGAGAAAAATAATTTTAGCCACATCTGAAATAGATTTTGCTAGAGTGTAACTCCTGGAGACTGATTACAGTTCATAATCACATACACAGCAGTTTACCATGACCAGGTGAAATTGCAGAGGACATTTTACTACAATAGGACACAATCATGCAAAGACAAAATGGGAAGTTGAGCCTAATGACCCTTTCATACGCCAAAGGTATATGTGAATATAAGTATGTATGTTTATATAAAAAAATCACAGACAACCCCAAATTTCTTTGGTGCCTGAAGTATCTCTCCTTGTTTTGTAAATCTAAAGGCACAGTAACATGATGTTCCTAAACCATTCTAAGATGCCACATCAGAGAGAAGAAGAAGGAAGAATGCTACCTGCTGCATTTTTTAAGAATTCAGGCCTCCTTCATTCAGTCCCTAAGCCAGGCTGGCCATATTTATATTAGAACTGATACAGTCAAAACCTATGCAGACAAGCCTGGAGAACCAGCCAGGGCAGCTAGAGATAATGCCACAGATCATTAATATAAAACTATCATTACATAAAGTCTCTGAAGACACCTGAAGCTAAAAAGTGGTTATGACCATTTAGTAACTACACAGGTTTTGTCATCACCAGGGACATATAATTTTGTTTCCTGCTTCCTTTTGTAGCTGTATTTTTCTCCAGAACCATGAGTACTTATTGATCACATTATCATTTCTATAATTTCAAACTCAATTTTTGTGCATTGGTTTTAAGTCACTTTTAACTTCTTGTTTCCTGCAAGTTATGTCTCTTTATGTTCACTCACATGAAAAGGAAGGAAGACCTCTGTGCATCCAGGACAGGAGTTGTCAGCCTGAGCATTTGGGTGCCTAAACTAAAAGTGACAGACAGCATTTGACTTAGTTCTCCCCTCTGGAGGAAATACTCTTAACCTCAAACATGTGGGCAGCAGAAGCTGAGTCTGACAGCACCTCACTCTCCATGTAACAACTTTTCAGTGGTTTCTTGCAGTAGAGAATCTAGCTTTTCTCAATACTTGGCTTCCTTGCAGGTCTTTTACATTCTCCTCAGCATTTATGCCCCATGCCCTGCCTGCAGGTGTTTGAGAAACACCTCCATCCCCTAGATGCCTGCATGGCACAGTCTCCTCTTCCTCCACAGGTTTCTTCAGACCAGGAGGGGAGCTATCAGAATGAAAAGCAACCTTCTGTCCTGCGGCTCTTTCTCTTAGGCCTTTTCACAGAAACATGCTAACACACAATATGCAAGAAAACATTTTAAACAGTTTTGCCACCCATTCACTCATTTAAGCCAGAGCTTCCTAGATGGAGTCTGCCCTAGCTAGCATGAAGTGCACTGAAAGGGCTGTGGTGACAGCTGGCTACGAGAAGACATTATCACTGAATCAGAAGAATTTCCAGACCCATGAGACTTGGGTGGAGTTTCAGCCCTGCAACCTCTAAAATTGAATGAACAGAACTTCTGCTCATGCTCAGCCAGAGGTCTGCCCAAGGAGCCAAGAAGGGAAGTGGCACCTCAGAGTACATAAAATATATTGTGACCATCAGGACCAAGGAAATGTTTGTCCCTCTGCCCTCAGGACTGCTGGGGCTGCACCTCAAGTCCCAGGTCTAGTTCTGGGCCTCTCATGACAAGAAAGACATTGAGGTGCTGGAGCATGTCCAGAGATGCCAATGAAGCTGGCAGAGGGTCTAGAGAGTGAGTTGTATGAAGAGAACCTGAGGGAACTGGAGGTGTTTATCCTGGTGAAAAGGAGGATCAAAGAATCTTACTGCTTTCTACCAACACCTGAAAGGAGGGTACAGCCATGTGGAGTCAGTCTCTTCTCCCAGGCAAAATGGGATGAGAACGTGGCCTCTGGCTGTGCCAGGGGAGGTTCATGTTGGACATCAGGTAGAACTGAAAGGGTAGTTAAGCATTGAAATGGGATCTTCAGGGAGGTGGTGGAATTACCATCCCTGGAAGTGTTCAAGAAAAAATTGGATGTGGCTCTCAATGCTTTGGTTTAGTTGATGTGGTGGTGTTTGGTCAAAGGTTGGACTGGATGATCCTGGAGATCTTTTCCAGCCTTAGTGATTTTATGATTCTCAGAGGGTATGGCAGGCTGCAAAGTGCCTGGGCTTTCCCTATCAAACACTCTCTGCTTCTTTTTCCAATGAGTGGAAGAAAGAAGAGTCAGAACCTAAAGAGCCTTTCCTACAATGAAAGGTAGCTGTGATTTTGAAATCCCTGGTACCATTAGGAATAATTTTTCAGACAAGGACATCAAATATGGCAAAGGAGTTGCTGGCCAGTGGTGAGCAGGGAGCAGTGAGGTTTCTGGCTCCTTCATGCCTGCAGCACTGTGCAGGGAGCCCAGTTTGCCCTGGCCCAGCAGAGGGCAATCCCAGCAAACAGGAATCAGTGCTTTTACTGGGGTTCAATTTCCCTGCAAAAGTGAAAGGTTGAAAAAATAATAGAGCCACAGCTGCTTGTGCCTCCCATGACCCCTGCCACTCAGCCTGTGAGTGAGCATGAGGTAGGAGCTGGGAACATGGAATGTGTGGAAATGGCCCCTTTTCTGCCAATTTTGGGTTAGCTTGTGACCTCAGGAACTCTGCCCCTTCCAAAGATTTGATGGGATCAAGCCCTGCTAGAAAGAAGAATTTTGAAAAGCAGCCAAATGCTGCAGATGTAGGTATGTGGAAAGATCCGGAAAGAAACATGTTACACCTTATTTATGCTTCTTTTTTTGTACACTTCACTTGTAAAATGTCAAAAATTTTCTAGGCCTGCCTGGAAGAATATTTGCAAGTAAAAGAAAATCAGAGTATCTCAGTAATCGGACAATTTCTGGGTGTTTATTTCTGCTAATAAACAAAATGACTCATTTTTAAGCTTCCAAATACACTGAGTTTACTTTCCCACACACTGGCATCAGCAAACATTTTTACCATAAAGCATATTAGCTAGTCATAAGCTTTTTTGCCCATAAGCTTTTTTGCAATGTGTGCAAACCCCTGCTCATCTACACAGGTATTTGTTATTCTAGGCAGCTGATCAGCACTGAAAGTCAGAGATACGACAGAAATCATGCAGTACTGAGAGTCACTCTACCACTTCTCTGTATAGAAGGGAACTTAATTGTTCTTAGCAGCATAAACATACATGAGAGATCACAGAAAAACCACGTACCTATTTGAGGTAATGCTGCAAGAAGGCTTTTGATGTTCCCCCCATCAGCAGCACTGCTCAGTGAACGACCTAAAACAGTTTGACTACGGTAGAGAAACCTGGCAGAGACAGAGTCATGGATGAATGCTATAAGGTCAGCAGTCTCTTGGCCAGCCAAAGGTGATTAACAGCAGCACAGACTTGTGTGCTGCTCCTTAAAAGCTGCTGCAGGAAAACAAGCTGGACAGGCAGAGATAACTCCAGGAAGAACCATTAAGTGGAGATCTGTAGCACTTGGAGAGGGGTCTCGTCTAGGGGCACCTCTTGTTCCATGGGAGGAGGAAGAGATTGGCTGGGATGTGATTTTCCTACAGGCTGTCATTTATCCCACTCTATCAATGGGTTCAGGAGGGAATATTCAATGGCCTTTGAGGTACATCTACTGATACTTTGTCTCTGACTTTTAGTCACAAGATAAGATCCACAAAAGCCCTCAACAAAGAAATAAAATTGCTGAACTCATCTCTTCACCTTATCTTTGGAGAAAATCTACTAAAATGCAAGTCTTCAAGTAATGATTTATCCCAGCTCTCATTAAAATATATATTTATATTAGATATGCATATAGATATAGATATAGATATAGATATAGATATAGATATAGATATAGATATAGATATAGATATAGATATAGATATAGATATAGATATAGATATAGATATAGATATAGATATAGATATAGATATAGATATAGATATAGATATAGATATAGATATAGATATAGATATAGATATAGATATAGATATAGATATAGATATAGATATAGATATAGATATAGATATAGATATAGATATAGATATAGATATAGATATAGATATAGATATAGATATAGATATAGATATAGATATAGATATAGATATAGATATAGATATAGATATAGATATAGATATAGATATAGATATAGATATAGATATAGATATAGATATAGATATAGATATAGATATAGATATAGATATAGATATAGATATAGATATAGATATAGATATAGATATAGATATAGATATAGATATAGATATAGATATAGATATAGATATAGATATAGATATAGATATAGATATAGATATAGATATAGATATAGATATAGATATAGATATAGATATAGATATAGATATAGATATAGATATAGATATAGATATAGATATAGATATAGATATAGATATAGATATAGATATAGATATAGATATAGATATAGATTATACATACATACATATATAAAATGTATGGATTCCATACCATTTCCCTCAGCATCCTGATGCACTGTCTTATCTATGCTCATCAATGCACAGTCAATTCAAATGTTAATAAGATTTAAGATTTGTTTAAAACTTGGCTGCCTCATTCAGCAATACTCCTGCATTTCATTGTCAGCCTAATGTGGGTTAGAAAATAATATAAAATCATCAAGCTCATCTCATAAACCCTATAGAGAAGGAAATAATCACTAGAGAACCAATTTGATATCAGCTGACTATTGAATTAATGAGTTGAACAAGAAATATGAGTATGAAATTTCTACTAGAAATAATTTCTACAGAAATCAATAATATCACTAAGACATTGATCATAAAAGGAAGCTTGGTTTTATAAACTCCTGCACTACATTTTATTTGAAATCTTCTTCAAAACCTTTTTTCAACAATTAAACAAATATTTTTGCTCTATGTCACAGCATGGAAACACAGTAGGAAACACAAAGAAAAGTCTAATGCTGTCAATGATACAGTGAAATGACTGCATCATTTTGAAATATGAATATAATTTCAATAATAACTTTCATATAATAAAATAATAAAATTCAACATAATTTTCAATAATAATAACAAGCATGCCCTTTCAAACTGTTTTAGTTAGGCCCTGTGTATGCCATTTTGCTGAGTGCAGTGACTTTTGCTGAGGACTTTGAATTCAGTAAGAAAATATTTTGGTCACATATATAGGCACGGAAATATGTACTAACATTTTGGTAGTTTCTATCATTCTCTACTGAAAGAACAAGGAAGGAAAATACTGTCATTTTCTCATTTGAAGGAAAGAGATGGAAAGAATAGACCAGAAACAGATAGATTATTGAAAGTGTGATGATAAGAAGGTTCACTGAGAAATGCAGAGATGGATATTTCTACTGTCGCATTGAAAAATCAGATATTAAAATTATAATTGTGTAAATAAATTGATGTTGTTCTGATACCAATGAAAAAGTGAAGACATAAATAAATCTCCCATCACTTTGAGTCTGTTGGGGTTTTTTCAGGCTAATATTTGTTCTTAAAAAAACTTGAAGTTTGGCACCTGCCTGCCCCCTTGTCATGTGGAATTGTCCATTCCCCAGGCCAGTGTACTCATAATGCTCTTTTATTCTGTTGTGTTCCCAGCTCCTTCGTATTAATCACAGTGGAGCATGTGACAGTGGTTCTTGTCATGCCAGGCCAGAAGAAACTCCTTGCCATCAAGTCCTGAATGTCTTGTGCAGTACAGAGGTCTGGTGGATGTGCTGACCCATGGAGATGCAGGGTCTGAGGCTGTGCCAGTGGAGGTCAGCTGTTTAATGCACATGGACATCTGAGGCTGAGGGGTTGGCCCTCAAGTGCTTCATGTTATTGTACAAAATATGCTTTAGAAGAAAATAAAGATTGAATCTGCATTTATGCCTGCCTTTGATTTCTCAGTTTTCCACTCTGTCCTGGACAGACAGGCCCTGCAGCAAATATGGCCTGTAGCAATAGCCCACACTGTTGACAAAGTGTGTAAGATGTGGCAGATCAAAGAACCAAGTTAATGTATGGACTGCAGTGGTAATCAGCTGCTGAGAATATGTGTTCATGTCATTTGCAATTTAAAGATATCCTCGCTTCTGGGAGCCACTCTGGAGTGTCCTCTCCTTCCAAAAACTTTAGTCATTACTCTCTCTTTTGTCCTCTTCCTCTGAACTGTCAAGTAGCCTTCAAACAAAGAAACATTAACAGAAGTTCCTCCAAGGGATTCAGCTCAGGAGAATTCATTCCCTTATGTCTAGGGCAGCATGTGTCAGTCTCAGCATTTCCATCCTCCTCTCTGGTCATCCTGTGGTCCACTTTAAAGCTTTGCACATCTTCTTGTAATCTCTGTTGGGGTTCTTACTGGTTCTGAGAGGGTGATCATTAAATTTTAATTTCCAAGTATGACCTGCTCTGGTAGATGTACATCTCCTCAAAATCCCAGCAAATCAGATCCTGCACCCCAGTTCCACTGGGGACACATCCAATGGGGAGTGTGAACTCCTCCTGCACGGGCTAGCTCTGCTCTCAGGGCAGTTTCCAGATGGGCAGCAGACTCCTGACACAGTTCAGGTGGTCTGTACTATACCAGGGTCAAGAAGGAAAGGTCCAACCCTGATGAGGATGACTGCTCAGAAAGGACAATGCAAACAACATAGGAACGCTGAGTTTGGACCATTGTAGGGAGAAAGGAGGGGCAAAAAAGGGAAGTGAAGTGACATAAGTGAAAACACTGACTTTCCCATGGAGTATGGAAATGTGATGGCTGATCCAGATAAAGTTTGAAGTATTGATTTAAAAAATAATCTAGGAAGCAACTTTGTGCACAGTATGAGGTTCAAATGCTTTGAATCAGGTGATGATGCCATTCTTGTTATGAACATCTTTTTTCATTGGAAGGAAACACTGAGTATTTCATCCTGCCACTAAGCCTGAGAAGAGTTATTGCAGTACACTGGAACAAGCATGGAAACAGTTAGGCAGAAACCTCTGTTAGTTTTATACAGTCAAATACTTAAAGTCTCTACTAGAAGCTGGTTGACTCCCTGGTTTTCACACAGGGCTTACCCACAGGCTGTGAATCAGCTCAGTGTTTTGCAGTTGCATTCTACCTTTGAACTTGGTAATTCTTTCATCTCTTAATCTCCTTTTCTGCAGGAACTGGCAGGCTGCCTGGCAATGATTTTGCATTTTTTGTGTGTGTGGCTTTTCTTTTTTTTTTTTTTTTTTTTTCTTTTTTTTTTTTTTTTTTTTTTTTTTTGGGCTCTTGTCGTTCTTTTCTTTTTTTTTCTTTTTTTTTTTTTTAATTTTTAGGGCACTGCTCAGTCTTTTGGATCTCCCTACTGATATTCACTTGCAATGACAGATACAGGGAATAAAACAAGCTAAAATCAGTCCAGTCTGTCTCACAGAGAGATGCAGTTATACCCTAGATTCCTATGAACAGCATGATTTCTTGATTGGCATTTGGGAAAAACAACAGTGACAGCTATATATCACAGCTATCTATGGGGCATGATGAACAGGCATTTCCAAGGATCACAGCTGATCCCTGGGACATTGGATATAAGATTCAAGGTATCTGTCCTCTGATTAGATGCTGTGCTCTGCTTCCTCCTGCACAGAGGTGGGATACATCCCATCATATTTGGGCTGTCCTTCAGGTTCTCATAATGTTATAACACAAGTTTTTGGGGGCAGGTTTTTAAGTGTGTGTTTTGAGATGTAAGAGAAGATCTGGAACACCTGTGAGTTAAATCAGAATTGAGATCTTCCTTACTGAACCCATCAGTTTTTGAACACTAAAGCTATGGGTTTTGTTAAGGAAGTTAATTTTTTTCCCTTAAACATCTGGGATTATAGTACTTTCCCCAGACTACTAAAAAAGAGGAAGAAATCTTTTATCACTCTTCCAGTGTGGCCTCTGAAGGACTTTGGCACATTGCTGCTGGATAAAATCTGTCTGCTTCCTGAAATACATTCTGACTCTGTTGTGGTTCTTGATTCCATCCATCCAGTGAGGTACCTGATCCTCTTCCAAGCAGTGCAGAGGAGAATTTTCAAGGGTATGAAGAGCATCTACATCACTCCTGCAGTATCACATGAAGTACACTCTTAACAGAAATACTTTGGATGAAAATAGAATTTACTGTATGATGTCAACAGTGCTTTTGACCTTGGGATTTACTTTCCTAGTCTTTAATGTTCCTTCTCCTTTAAAGTGATAAAACTGTACAAAATCCTTCACTATTTTTTGTTTCTCTTTTTTAACAGAATCAGTCACCTATCAGCCATATAATGGTGGGCATAAAAGACATCTTAGGCCCACAGGAACTGAAACATCAGCCTCAAAGGAAGTTTTTTTATTGCTAACTCTTCATTATGTGAATTATTAATCAACAGCGTGAGGCTTGGGGATTTACAGTGGAGAGATACAAAAGTTGCTTAGTAAGAATTAGGTTGAATCCTTGTCCACTTAGAAATCTGGAATTTTCACTGTGATTGATGAATAAAACTAGGCCAGAACTGGTCCATACTTCTCCTCATTTTAAAAGGGATTGTTAAACACTAGAACTTGCTTCTTGCTCCTTATTCAGCTTTCAATCTGTAAGAGGGCCTTCACTGCAATCCTTTCTGTAATATTTTTGGGCAACAAACCCAGGCAATACAAACTGTCCAGATGCTGGGACTGACAGGTAGAAGCCTGTGTACTGTGTGGATGGTTCTTTGAAAAACTTTGTGTCATGTGGTGATGCACATCTTACTGAGTACCAGGTAACCCCAGCACAGCAGGCACAGAAAAAGCTTTTATTGTTGTGAAGATTTGAAAGAGAGCCAGTGACATAACAGAGGAGACCATAATTGAGGAGAAGGAAACTTTAGCTGCCATCCAGAAAAAGAGGGAAATGGGCAGAGAAAACTGTGGAGCTGGAATATGCAGAATGTAAAGTGATTTAGAAAAGCAGCTGCCATCAGTTACCAGTGACTGATGTACAGGTACCAGTCAGCCGTGAGCTTTGAGATTCCAGTCAGCCTCTCTGGCACTGTCTGAGGAACCTATGAGGACAGCAGATCAGCAGGATTTGTGCATACTGTAATAAACAAAAATAGTTATTAGGAACATTTTTCCTTTGAAATTTTCCAATGCTGTGTCAGCTGCAATGGGACATCACCTTCAGATTGAGACATATCCTACCAACAAAGCAAATAATCCTCCAAAATCCCTAACTCCATATTAGATCTTCGACTTTTTTTTTTTTTGCTATGCTAATTGTAGCCAACATAAAGCAGCTCATCAGTGAGAGATGGCCTGGATACTCCTTCTCTGAAAAGGATAAGCAGGGATCCAGCCAAATAAAATGATTTTTTTTTTAAAGAAGCAGATGTAGAAGGATGCTGACATTGATAAGTCTTTATCACACACATCTGCATAGAACCATAAAATATGAAAAATGGTGAAAAAATAATTCAAAGCAAAAGTCTATGAGATTCATTAATCAATGATAAGGAATGGGAGGATACAAGACAAATAAAAAAGCACAGAATAATGACTTTGACACTTTATCACATAAGACTGGTATATTATTTCATAGTAAGCAAAAAAAGAAAAAAACAAAGAAAGGGTTCGTACTAGCACAGTTGATTCCTTCTGTCATAAAAAGTGAAATAATATTCCTGCAGTAGAAAATGGGGCTGTTACTGGTGACTGGGTGGGCAACAGTGGAAAGTTCTCAGCATGTGCAGATTCCATTATTGATGCAACAGTCTAGAAAGACAGACATACAGAAATCCATAAGAGTAAGTGTTGTTCTGTAGTTTCCATAGGGTAATTGTTTCCAGATATGAAACTGAAATTATGTGTGGCTCAAAAGATCGGTGTTTCAAGAAAAAATATTAGTCAAGGCTTTGGCAAGTTGTGCAAGAGAAGTAAAATGAACAAAAGGTGTGTGTTAGGATCCTCCTACACCTGTGAAGAAGTTTCCACTGGATTGACATTTCTGCCCAGATGGCAGATTGCAAATGAAATTATGTGTTTTAAAGGTAGAAAGAGACCACTATCTTCCTTTGGTTATGACTTCTCACATAATGTAGCTGCAGGCTTTCATTCAAGAGAACTTTATAGAAAAACTAATAGTCTTAAGATTTAAAAAAATTGAGAAACCACTACTTTTCTGTTAACTTGAATTATTAATTGATACATACCATGAAGAACACATACAATGTAAGAAGGACATGGATTTACTGGAATGAGTCCAGAGAAGGACCCAAAAGGTGACCAAAGACTGGGACCACCTCTCCTATGAGGACAAGCTGAGAGAGTTGAGGATGTTGAGCCTGAAGAAGTGTCCCAGGATACCACAGCCTGCAAGTACCTGGTGTGGGGCTAAAAGGAAGCTGGAGAGTGACCTTCTATAAGGACATGAACAAGGACAACGAGGAATGGCTTTAAACTGGATGAGGCTGTGGATGTCCATCCCTACAAGTATTCAAGGTCAGGTTGGATGAGGCTTTGACAACCTGATCTAGTGGGGAGTGTCTTTGATCATTGCAGGGGGGTTGAGTTAGACAATTTATGAAGTCTTTTCCAACACAAGCCATTCTATGATTCTTATCAAGACATTGTCCACTTCTGGTTTCTCATTAACAGGTTTTATTGACCGTGTGTAATATGACATTTTGACTAAATACTTTTATTTCCTGAAAAAAAAATGAACCTCCAGATGCTTACTGATAGGAGGCAAGTCATATTCAGTGGCATATAAAAGTTAGCAAAAATATTTCTAAAATATTACTGTTCCACATTGTTGTATCTGATAACTTAATTGACTGTGTTCAATTCCTGGAGATAAAATAGCTTTTCTCTCTTACTTCTTCTTTTTCTCTTACGTAAGTTCTCTCTTGGCCTCCTATCTAGACTTTCCTTACAGAAAAAAAAGAAAAACCAGACCAAAAATAGTTTATTAATGCAACATCTTATCAATATATGGTGAAAATTGCCTTTTGTCAACATGTTTCTGGGTGACACTTCTCTCTCAGTCTGTAACAGTGCACCAGCAAAACTCTCCCACCTAGGATGCATGTTATGAGTACACTTTCTATGCAGAGAGGGTGAAGAGAGGGATGTCTAAAATGAAGTGAACTAGGTTTCTAGATCTCTGATATTACTCTTCTTGCTTTTTCTGGAAAGATCTTCTCCCCAGCTTGTCACATCCACTAGAGTCACAAGCAAACAAGTCAGCAAACATCTTTGCTCACTGATTATCTTCTCTGACTCTTTAGAAACTTCAACCATATGAAGATATGATATGATATGATATGATATGATATGATATGATATGATATGATATGATATGATATGATATGATATGATATGTTATGATATGATATGATATGATATGATGTGATATATGATATGATACGATATGTGATATGATATTACCCTGTACCAGCCTTCTTTGCCTGCCCTGTCTGGCCCAGGGCACAAGTGAGGTGCCTCTCAAATACACCTGCCCTGCCACCACGCCCTCCCACTGTACCTAAGTGCTGAAACACTCCTTCCTTCACAGCCAGTGCTTCTCCTTCCCTCTTCCTCCCCCATCTCCCTCTGCCCTGCACCACAGCTAACTCTGGCCTCAGCCCCTTCACACCTTGGTCCCTTGCTACTGAAATTCCTTTTGAAACTGCAGACTCTGGAACTAAAGAGAAATTTAGTCAGTTAATAGTAGTACCTACAAAACTAAATGGATTAAAGTCATTATATTATTCCTATTAATGTTCTCTTATTTATATTTGAAAACTACCTAGACCAGTAAGAGAGAACCTGCCAGTGATGTCCCTTTGCTGGCATATCCTCAGAGACTGAAGGCAATTCCACAGAGGGAGAGTTCAAACAAGTCTTATCCCTCAAACAGCAATCACCTTAAAGGTCTAAACACTAAATAGATTTCTTTAAAAGACAGCCTCAGAATGAGTCTCAGAATACATACAGAAGACCTTTCAAAAAGTGTATTAGAAGGAAAATATCTGTATTTGGATTGCAGGTTAAAAACACAGTTTATTATTCAGTGTAATTTAATTGCTTTGTTACTAGGGGACACCCAGTCATACAAATGCCCCAAAGCAGCTCTTTACAAGGGGAAGGTATAAATATGATCATGCAGCTGAACTCTCCCATTTGCTGCTGGATACCCAGAAACCAGAAAAGGGAGCCTCAAACCCTACTTGACACACAAGCCCCTTCTGGTGAAGGAAAGCCCTTGTTTATGTAAATACCCCTTTCTAGTAATTTGGAAGCAGCTGCTAACCACAAGTGTTTTAATTGCCTCTGCACTATTTCAATTACTAATTTTTGAATTGTTCCCATCTCTCTATGGACATGTTGAAAATTATTGTAATTTATTATGATGGACAGCATAAGAATGGCATCTATTAGCACTTCTATAGACGAGAGACCCTCATAATGTCTATTAGCAACCCTTGCAGGTGATGACAATGATGGAGGGGAGGTACACCATCCTACATTTACTGTGAGCAGTAATTCAGTCACTGAGTTCTGAATAATTGCTCCTTTTTTTTCACTTGTCTGGTATTTTTTCCCTTTTGTGTCCCTTCCAGACATAAATATTGAAATGTGTAAGTAAACCCAGTCACCCTAAAATTCCAGTAGAAAGATTCTGCAGTATTTTACTACATTCAAAATTATTTAAAATAATTCAAAATTATTTTAAAATCAAGTATTTTACAGACAATGAGCTCCTTATATGCTTAATGCTAATTTTTGACAATTTGTTTTGAATATTGAAAGAGAGCAAGTTAGGATTCTAAAAGGTAGCAGGAGGCCTATTACACAGTGGGTGGCAAAACAGAGTGGCATAGGAAAGAGACAGAGTCTCTACAACCTTAGTGACCCCTGCAAGCTGTAAAAATCAATAAGAGAATCCAGCCAATTAAGGGGTACTGAGAAGTTTACAGAGGCTGAAAATGGAACTGAGGGATATAGCCATTGATTTATTGTCATAGCATGTTCCCAAATAACAGATTTATACTTCCATTCTTTGCCCCTGGATTTTTTTTCTTCTTTAAAGTAATCAAATATGAGGCCCTCTTCTGATGCAGGTGCATTAGGTAATTATCTTGTGAAAGGTGCTTTTGTCCTCCTTGTTCTTTAAAACACTTCAAGATTCACTTAGACAAAAAACAAACGACTGAAAATGGCATATGGCTCAGTAGATGAGAGCATCATTCTCACCCGTTTCTGTGTGGGTGGAGGAGATGTAAATGCCTTTTTAAGAAAATAAAATTGCAAGAAATGGGTTTTGTGCTATCACTCCTTTGCTAGTGATAAATACTTTAGAGAGTATTCTTCTGAAAATTGTTATGGTCTTGGATCCATGCATAGGATGGCACCAAACATTGCTCAGTGCCACATGTCCATTCTCCTAATGAACCAGCAAGAGTCACACCTCTTCCCTCAGCTGCTCTGTGCTCCTGCTCCCTCACAAGACTGCTTTTTTCTGCTGTGTACCCAAACAAGGTGGTTTCACTCTGAACCAAAGGGGACATCCTGCAGCAAAGCAGGCGTGAGGCTTTCAGGACTCTCTAATTACAGTGCTACAGGACCAATGACCTACTGCAGGTGTACTGGCCCAGGGCACTGGCTGCCTCATGTTCAGTTTAATAGACTGGTGCAGGGCTTCCCCTTCTCTGTGTTTGGCTTCACACTGCAGAATTCTGACTGCTTCAATTTTTATGTTAAATAGATACACATTCGAATGAAGAGGTCCTTCCCTCGGTGTCACAGCTGTGCTCTGCAGGAGTGATAGATTGCTTGCAATCAAGGCATTGCAGCCAGTACACACGGCAGCTGCCTCAGTTTGCTTTGAAACACAACCAGATTCTGGGGAAATCTTCCAGAATTATCCCATGTTTCAACCTCTCTGGCATCCTTCCTGGCTGCCCTTTCTCATTTCTTGGACAATGGAATGCTCAAGCACAGGTACTTTCCTTAGATAGGAATTTCTTATGTGCAGCCCTCCTTGTGTCTCCAAACTTGAAGATGTTATGGGATACAAATGAGTAATCCAGGATCTCTTTGGGAAACGAGTGGCTCCATTGTTTGCAAAAATCCCTTTCTCCATTTTCTATTTCATTAGAAATGTCTAGTTCTACCAAAGAGGTAAGACACGATTATGTGATCCATGTCTCACTTTGCTCTTTACTCTGGTATACAATCAGGGGACTCTGAATCTACACCAAAATGCAATTTCTACTCTGAACTTTTTCTGAACTCTATTTTTCTGCTGCCCTACCTGTGTCCTTTTTCTTCCCAAAGAAGATCTATTTGTGGACTGCAATTTCTCTGTCTTACACAAGCACAGGGTGCATCTAGAAGGAAATACAACATAGCTGACAATCTCAGTACAAGCATATTTAATTATTTAATTCTCCTTTAAGGAAGAGAGGCAATGAAGGTATTGGAGAAGCAACAGAACAAGGATAAAGGTAAGGCTGGGTTTGAGAATGAGGAAAAAGAAACAGCAAAAGGTCCTTTGCACAACTGCTCTGCTTCTGCTGCTATGTGAAAGAGGGCAGTAAGTGCTTCTGGGAAAATACATTACAGATCTTTTGAAAGTAATTGCTTCTCTGCCAGTCTTCACATCTTCCTCAATGCCAGCAGTTGCCATGCCGGGCTGTAGGGCTCAGCACAGTCAGAGCAGGCAGCAGGGCTGTGTCTGGGTGACAGCCTCACACCAACGCAGGCAATTGTATACCTTGTCTTTGTGGGTCCTGAAAGTTGCTCCTAAGGACACAGAAAGTTCACTAAATCAAACTGGAACATGTGTGTGTGGAGATATCACCCTACTTAATACAATTTTCTCTAAAAATCAATCTGAGCTGCTTGCAGACCCTTAAATTTTCCCAAACACATGCCCATCATGTCTTAAGGGTCTAGAAATCACTTTACTTCAGCTATGCATGATGGAAAGTGCTGAAGATTTCTTAGTTAATCTTTGCAAACACTTTAAATATAAAAAGTGCCAATTATATGTTACTAGTAGCAATAAACACACCCTAATGTTATTAATGTCAGTAGAGATACCTGAAATTCAGTTTAAGCTGAGAAAGTAAAGGGAAGGAAGCACAGCTGGACTAATTGCTATCAATTGCACTCCACTGCTTTGCATTTACAGTCAGCTGTAAATTACAGTTTATTCATTTGCTGATTTAACTATGTGACTCCCCCAAAGCCAGGCATCATCACAATAAAATTCGGATGCATTTCCCTGACTAACTTATCCTTAAATTGTTTCTTTATCATTTACTAAAATACAACCATTCATAAAGAGTCAACTGTTCCCAATGACACTGAGTTTCAGCCTTGCTAGCAGCTAAGTGGCACTAATGTTATACTGAATTTGGGAAGAAACTTATTTGCATGGAAGAACTCATTGCTCGGCTATAGTCTGTATTCTGTGGAAATTCAGCATCATCTACCAGATGTAGAGACCCATGAGCTTTGTATTTTTCAAAGTTTTCACAAAAGAGCTAAAATAGTTTCCATATACCAAGTGGTTTCACAAAGCCTTTATCTAGAGTTGGCATGATCCTGTTTATAAAAAGACCAATATATTTGGTGTTTTGCAACATATAAATGGACAGAAAAAAGTAAAATATCCCACATTCTCCCAAACACACAAAAAGAATTAAAACCACTTCTTGAAATACGAATATATTACAAAAATGGGGCTACTTCTTGTTAAAGCAGTTCAGAGTTATGACTTAGTTCAGTGATATTGTGGAAAATCAACAGGCATAGCATATTCCTGGTGATGAGCTATTTAGATTTTTTTGCTAGATACTAATAATGGTATGCATTTTTCTAATTAAAATTATAATAGCTATTAATTTATAACAGTTTTATCATGACTGATGCAGTTTCATATTGGCTAGTAATATTTCTTCATTTGTTTCTCACCTATTTATATGCTACTGCCTGGTGTTAGTGAAGTGTGACCCTGCCAGATGTGCCTGCAGAACTGTAATGAGTGCACAGTAGCAGTGAAAGCCTTGCAAGCCCCTCAGCTAATTGAGATTATTATGTGTACAGGAGGATGCAGGCAGAACAGCAGTTTCTTCACCAGACTGCAAAGCCACAGCCATGGCAGCCTGCCAAACTAAAACACCTTTGTCAGGAGATATTCCCACTGGTTTAGTGTGAACTTTAAAAGACTCAAATTCTTTATTGACAAGAGGATCTTAATCTTTACCATATTTACATGTTTTATTAGAATCCAAGCAATTGTCCTGGGTGGGATTATGCAATTTAACCTTATTTGGATACAAGTTTTGAAAGGCAAAAGACAATAAGAATGACACTTTCCTCCCTCCCCATACCCCTCCTCATTCAAAGGCCACCTTATGGGAGAAAATGTCAAGACACAATTTTTTTAAACCAACATAACATAATTGTCTAACTTACATTTTGCTTTTTTAAAATCTCTTAGATACAGAGCTGCCCTTTACTTTACATTACAAATACCTGTGGATGCTGATGCTGAAGTCCAGAGGGATTATTCACTCTAGGCAGCAGCTCCTCACAGAGGCAGTCCTCAGTTCCACGCCTGAGAGGGTCTGAGTCTATGTCCATGTCTCAGAACTTGGTGGTAGCACCTGGAAAGTAAATTTCTTTACTACATGCATTGCTTTGCTCCAGATATCTAGACCAACAGTGCCTCAAGGATACCCCTGGTACCCCAGATAAACCTGCTGGGAAATTGTTTAGTCAACCTGCAGAGATAGCTCATTGCATTTGCTTTTGCTGTGGTGCTCAGGGAAAGGAGCTTAATTCTCAGATTTCCTTTCTCCTCAAGAACTTCATGTGTTGCATGTGGCAGGGACAGCAAAGGCCAGGAGTGCAGCACCAACCCAGCAAACAAGGCTGGGGGCCATGGAGAGGAGTTGGATGAAGCATTGGTTGGACACGGATAGGGCAGCCTCAACAGGACAGCCCTGCAGCAATCCAGGATGAGCTGACTCCTACACAGGTGCAAAGGTGAGCAGCTGAATCCCAGTAAACTGCGCAGTTTTGAAATCAAACCTTTTTAAAGTAGGGAGAGTAATAAGCCATGGAATATATCTTTACATATAGTGTCCTTGCTGCCACCACTGGAAAATATAAAATCTTGGTTTCTTTTAGAAATATTTGCCCTGCTTCCTCCAACTTTTGCAGGTGTTATGACTGGGTAGTTCAGATATTAATGATGGGAGGGATCCTTCTCCTTTACAATATACAACAATGAATATAGATAGCACTGTCCTTCTGCCCGCGCAATAGACTGGTCTGTTAGTCCTGTGACTCCTACCAGTTACATCTCAAAATACCTTCAGTTTCTCATCTAACATCATTTTCCTGACATGAGGAATGAGTAGATAACTTCTCTATTTGTTGGCAGGAAGAGTGGCATGACAGAAGCTGTGGATGCTGAGGGCCAGATTTCCATGCTGCCCACAGCTGGTGGCCACTTTGGGCAGTCTCCAAATACCCAGGGGTGATCAAAGCACCTGAGGTATTCCTGCAGAGCTCAGCTTCTGCTCTGTTTCACCCAAAAGGGAGACACTTTGCAGACTTTCAGATTACCCTGCATGATAGGTGCTGATGATTTGCTTAAACTGCAGTCTCATGCTCAAACCACAGTGGTGATATGGACACACAGCCACTAGCATGGCAGAGAGATGCCCCAGTCCAGGAGAAGCCTTGACTGGTAATAATCAGCACTGAGTCCTCAAGAAGCAGGAAGAACTGAATCTTGTGGTTCCCATGGCCAATGGCATGAGATATGGCACTTTGATATGGCACTTTGATATGGACTTTGCCTTAATCAATTTTGAGAAGATAGCAGGATCTGGCTAATCTCTAGGACATATGGCTTAAGTCAGTTATGTAAAAAGAAAAATATTTACAACAGTAGAAATGCTGAAACATATGGAATATTATTTCTAACAACCTGAAAGAAAATGTTGCTAAATAGCAGCTCTTGTCTTCTTTTTAGCAAGGCTATTCTTAGTTTTCATTTGTTTTCCAAATGACATTATTATTCCATAAATAGAATAATAAGCCAAGGGATTGAAATTGCTCAGTTCCTGGCAAACTTTATTTTCATCTTGCTCAATAATCATGATTATAATGATTTTATTCATAAGGCACATTAAGTTTTTCCCTATGGTAAAATTAAATGCAATGGGAATTGAATGATCTGTTCCCTAAATGCAAAGCTAAAAGCAATACTTCTTGCTCCTACATGAGGCAACTATATTTATGCTCTGGATAGTCAATGACTGAATCAGAAATAACTATTCTGATGAATGCTGGAATTCAATTCTTCCTTTTCTTTTTGTTTCATAGCAACAGAAATGTCAGTCTAATAAATTAGAGCATTGATATCTCTATCTTGGAGACCCCAGAATGTCAGAAAGATTGATACTAAACTGCTGGATGTAGAGTAATCAATGCCATCTGGGAGATCAGAATCCAGAAGTCAAACATGACACTGAACAGATTGATTTGTGTCATGTTTTATTATAAAACATGTGCCATCAGTTCTTTACATTTCCATCAGACTGAAGGGGACCAACTTTAGGACTAAATTTGGTGTGAACATTTTGTTGAATCGGTGTATCCTATAAAACCAAAGGCTGGACATAATTTGCTGAGATTTTGGTTTAGTAGAAAGTATTTTTTTACATTTGGAGAGAAACTCTGAAAACCATGCACCCAAAGAAAGTACCTGGGGTCTCAGGTTAGCATACAAAATGAAAGAAGTCGCGTGCTCTTAGTTCACCATTGCATAGTGAAGGTATATTGTGATGTGTCAGGGCACCTTCTGAAGGAAGCAAGATGACTACATGAAAGCCAAATAATCTTTTCCTATTGAAGTGGAGCAGATGATTTTTGGAGGAATAGGGCAGGCAGAGCAGTCACTTGGGGCTTGACACAATCCTAAACCTGGTAAAGGAGACAAAGAGCAAGAAGTAGGGAAGGCTGCAATAACTTAAATCAAAAACTTGCAGCCTTGGGAGATGAGTGACTGATGCATTTGCAAAAAGCATTGCAATGTTTTTATATTTGTTTGGCATTTATGAAGGGTCAGTCTTCTGGGTCTATATTTGTCACATACATTAAACTGTGAAGATTTGAGTGAAGAAAATAATAAATCTGCTAAGGTTCTGTGAGTATAAAAGATTCTGTCATAACAGTGGCAGCCTTTACCTGAGATATCTACTTTATTCTGGAGAAATGTTTCCATAAAATTTATGGTTGTGATGTTCAGCAACTCACCAAACTTAAAATAAGTTTGATAACGGTTAAATATTGTATATTGCTTTAATTGAGGCTATGGCATGCACATGACACACATCTTGGAGAACAAATGTCCCCACCAGCATTTTGAAAGTAAAATTAGTTTAATATATGGGATCACTGAGCATAAAGAGGTTGTATTGTCCTATCCAGGTGTTGTGGTTTAACCCCAGTCACTTGCTGACGACTCCACTGGGGACTGAGGAGAGAATTGAGAAGGTAAGACCTACAAAACTCAGGGGTTGGCATAAAGGCAATTTAATAGGGAAAGCAAAAGCTGTGCACACAGAAAAAGAAAACAAGGAATTAATTCACTTCTTCCCATGGGCAGGCAAGTGTTCAGCCATCTTCAGGAGAGCAGGACCCCATCATGTGCAATGGTTACTTGGGAAGAAAAATGCCATCATTTTGAATGTCCCACTGTTCCTCCTTCTTCCTGACAGCTTTATATACAGAGCATGATGTCATATGGTTTGAAATATCTCTGTGATCAGTTTGGGTCACCTGTGCCAGTTGTGCCATCTCCCACCTTCCCATTCACTGGAAACTTTCTTGCCAGTGTGTTCATAGGAAAAGCAGAAAAGGCCTTGGCTCTGTGTAAGCCCTGCTCAGCAATAACGAAAACATCTCTCTATTATCAACTCTGTGTTCGGCACAAATCTAAAACACAGCCCTGTACCAGCTGCTGTGAAGAAAATTAACTCCACCCCATCCCAAACCAGCACACCAGGTTACCATGACAAAATAATAAAAGTTTACTGGAGAATAAAACAATATAGCTAGACTTGTTACATGTATCTCCCTCCCAAAGCATATTTTCTGGTGTATACTGAATTTTCCTAAAGTTTAGCTGCAGAGGTCCTTTTTAAGATTACCTTTTGACAGCTTGAGAAAATTGATGCTGACTTCCTTGGGTAGATTGAGACAGGGGAACTTATTGAGGCAGCACAGGAGCACACCACCGTGTCCCCTGACTCTCCTATCAGTGGACACAGTGGACAAAAGCAGCTCTGGCAAGGCAGGTGTGGGCCAGCCCCATCTGAAATGTGTGGGGCTAGGAGGCCACATTTAGCCCCCAGGTTAATGCCCAGGGTAAGCAAAAGGAAATGAGGAATCAGAACCATCAAAACTACCCTGGGCACTGAACAATCCTCCAAAAACAATAGCTCAATTTGCTCAAGGCTCTGTCTTTTGAATATAAACCTAAGCAGATAATGACACCTATTTCTTTATTAATTTCTCTCTCTTGTTTTAAGTGCACTAGTTATCAAGAATCCATGTCTGTCTAGTTTATGCTGAACTTACAGCCAAAGGAAAATGTGATCAGTGTTGAAACCATATTCTTCCAAATAACAAGATTAATCCCCAAATTCAACAAGAACACCATGGAAGCAGCACATTTAAAAGAAAAACAAGATTTTGGATAATTTATTTTCCTGAATTTGCATGCATATGTGCACATAGTATATGTAAAAGCTTATGTTTATTTACACCTGGCATGCCTCTGGAGCACCAGATACTCCCTTGCAGGAAAGAGTATGTCCTCTTTTTTGCCATGAATTTACCTCTTGAACTACAGATGGAAGAACATTAAGATTTACAAAGCTATCACAATTGACATATTAAATTTCATGGAGATGCGTATTTTAATTGATAGCCATAAAAGCAGTGCAGTAAAGGTTATCTTGCAGGTTATATTTGGGAATCACTTTCACAACATCACTTAATTCCTCTGGAAGATATCTTTAATGAAAGAAAATTTCTTCTGATATTATTACATCTATTTTATATGAAAGTGACCCTATTTTTTCTTCTTGTGACATTATCTTATGCATGATTCAACAAGAATGGGAGCTCATTTACTTCCCACAGATCCTTTTACTTTATATATCCTGCACAGATTTTCTATCCCCAAATAAACCAACACAAGAATATAAACACTTTGATATACCAAAATTCTTTCTTAAAAAAAGGCTGGCATGTAATGGTGTCCTCAAGCAGCTGACTACAAAATGTTAGAAAACTCTGACAGAAGGCTGATTTTTTCCTCCTGTTTTTGTAAAATAAAGACTTTGTGGAGGAAATGTGTGTTGACAGAAAACCAAAATAATGTTGTAGTGTCATTTACTACATATGATGTGAAATTGTTTTCACCATTAAAAATAGAAGAAAATAAAGACTATGCTTTTTAACTTGCAACTCTATTTTGTCTCTCCCCAGCTGCTAGTGGACAGCCCACATTTTGCCATCAGCATAGTCTGTCCCTCTCTGCTATCAGATATGCACAACTGAATGAAGTTACTGTGAGAAACACCAATTTCAAAATCTCCCTAGGCTGTGTAAGAGCATCACCATTTCAGGGAAGCATAACAGCTTGGAGTGTGATTTGACTGGCAGTGGTTGTTGCTGTTTCAGTCTGTGTTGTCCTTACCCCCACATTAAAACACACAGTCTGTTCAGCTGTGTGTGACTCCGAGGAGGCTGGGGCATACAAGGCTGCAGGGCTGTCTCTAAGGGTGTCTGTAGGGCTGGCTGTGATGGTGGAAGTGGGGGTGGCTACAAACATGACACCTTTTTCCTTGACAATTACCTACTCATTAAATAACTTATCCAGTTGTCAACAATGAACAAGCATGTGTTAGGAACTGTATCCATATTGCTCATGAAAGCACAAGTGTGAGAAGCACTTTCAAAAATGAGAAAGGAGTGAAATGAGAGTCCTGGTAATGTTGCTGTTGTTTTACCTTCAGTGCTCTTGCACAGCATGTGCCCCACCCACCAGTGATCCAGGTTCGAGTTGTGAGACATCAGGCTGTGCTAGTGACATTCAGTTACAAATACATGTGCAAAAACATAATGAAGGGCTGGTCAGCAAAGTTATGGAGAAAATATGGACAAAGCAAACTGCAACAACTTGATAAGAACACATAATTTCCAGCCAGCATCAACAGATGTTGACATCAGCATACATGGTGTCATGTATTTAGACACCCAAAAGTTCTTGGACGACTACTGGACAATGGGCTTGTCAAAGTACTTGAGCTGCAAGGGAGGAAGAAAGATGGCCCTGACCTGAACATGTTCATTGGTTTCAAGGTACAAAAAAGAGAATAAGTGATCAGTTTTAATGATAGAGGTGATTATGAGTGGGGTCTGAGTGGTGCAGCATAATCATAGACAACCTGGAAATGGAATGAGCAGGGAGGAGATGTGGTCTGCTGACGACACAGAGTTATTCAGAAAGAAAAAAAAAACTAGAGCTGGTTGTAAGAGCAGCAGAAGAACCTGAAAGTGACGACAGACTGGGCAAAAAATAAAAAATATATAATAGGAAATTAGGTTGTATTCAGATAAATACAAAGCACAATGAAAGCTTGTTTGACCAGACAAGCAAAGGCTTGGGCTATAAGTATCATATTAAAATTGAAAGCTCAAAGTTCAGCAAAGAAATGGACCAAACATGAGGAATTACAAGAAAGGAACAGAGAAAAAAACAGTGAACATGGTTGTGCTTCTATAGCAATGCACAATATCTTTGAATTTCACTTGTTTAGGTAGTTCTGGTCCACAGATTTCTGCCCACAGGGAACACAATGGAACTGGAAGAAGTTTAGAGGAATAGAAATAGGATGGTTATGGATATAATGCAACTTCCATTAATTACACTAAAATGCATTTGCATAACAGTACAGGAAAGAGTTACTGCCTAAGAGCAGAAGTGTCCTGGACAAGGTGAATATAACAGTGAGGAAAGAGTAGATGGAATTCAGATGAGAAATTCATAGGTGCAAAGCAAATCATATAAGGGTTTTTTCTCCCCATGATGAGTAAAACTGCTATTTCTTGCTGCAGAATGATGACTTCTAAGTGTCAATTCCATAGGACAAATGAGACAAATTCCACAAAGAAAAATCCACTGCCAAAAATGAAATATATATTTATTTCTCTCTCAACAAGTGTCAGAGGTGTAATTTTTCAGAGGCTGGAATGGTAGAGCCATAAGGCCTGCTCCAGGCTTGCCCTGTGCTTTTAGTGCTCTCTAGCTGCTGGGTACTGCTCAGGGCAAGGCCCTGGGCTGCCTGTGGCTGTGATCTGGCCACTACTATCACTCTTTTTTATTTAAATAAAAATATAAGAAAAGAATTGAAAAAGTAGTAAAGTGACAAATGTCTTACCATGTGGTAGTTGCTGTCCCACTAGGGTCTGACTGGGAGATACATATCTCTATGCTTTGGCCATCTGTGGTAGGCTTGAACATTTTGACCAATGATCAGAACTGACCAAACAGGGACTTTCTGTGAAGTTAACCTGCAGTGTTCAGCCTGACCAAGAGGTCAAAACTGGTGTTTTATAACTGAACCAGCTCAGCAGCTCTACTCTGCCAGCACAGAACTGATTGGAACCTGGAGGACCATCATGGTCATATTAATTTACTAGCTAGGATAAATGAAATTTTTTTGCTTATATAAGATAACCAAATTAAATAATTGCTGGCCTTTATGCTACTGTTTGCAGAAAGTGCACTGGGGCTTTGTTATTCTTCTGTTATTTATTAGGATTAATTCAGATTAATCTGAAAGCTCCTGAAACCTTTACACAGTATTACAGAGATCATGCCAGTTCATCAGCAACTTCAGTCACAAGTTTTTTGACTGCATAACAAGTATATATTCTTCCCTTAACCCCTTTGAGAATTGTACTTCCAGTGAATTAAATGCATAGAGGCTGAAAGATTCAGAACAGCAGAAATGGAGGAAAAGAAAACAAAAATGAGTGCCTGCTTAGTGACTTCAGAAACATATAATCTCCATTTGGTCCCTGGTTGAAGGCCAGACAGCCTTGGTGAAAACACATCTGACTCAAAAGAGGAACCTGGACACTGGAAAAATCCAATGTACAGATAAACACAGAGCATTGCTACACACCATTTGGGGGAAAAGTGCGTGTATTACATATGAAAAAACAAATATTCTCCTAAGGATGAGGTTTTTACTCATCTTCTGGAATCATATGTTGTGTGGTATATTTAGCATATATGTTATTTCACAGTTCTGCATTCAAAAATCATAAAAACACACCCTACTAAATTCTGGTGTTCTTTTCCAGAAAATAATTACATCCACTTACAGTTGTTCTCTTGGTGTATATCTTCTTTAAAGGTTTGTGTTTGACTAAAGCTTCCTTCTTCAAAAAACAGACATTGAGAAAACAGCACAGCCAAGAAATCCTAATCAAGATTTAGAACAGCCTGTTGCTATGGAAATAGCCATGGCATCCAATATGACTATTGCTGTGCTAAAAATAGGTTGAAAAAACAGGAAAGTCTGGCCTGAGTAAAATAAAACAACAGAGTAAGCAAATTCAGTGAATTACATCAACAATTAATGATGAAAATTTAGCCTCTATTAATTATGCTTTCATTGGCTCATTTTTGCCTGCAGGCAGAGAAACTGCCTCCCACCAGGCAGAGTGAGTGCAACAGAAAGGAATTACTTGCCCCCAAGTACCCAAAACGAGTTCACTTTTTGATGAGTAAATGCTTAGTTGGAGTGGTTGTATCTGCTCTCACTCAGCAGCGCTGACACTAAGGGTTGAGAAATCGTGACTTAGATCTGCAGAAAATAATGTGATTTTTGGAGAGCAAAGGCTCCCTGCTCCAGTGGACTGTGTGAATGGAGACTGCAGTCAGGGCTACTGATTATTTTCATGGATTGGCAGGGCCCCATAAGGCCTCAGCCCTACAGCAATCTTGTAGCAGTTTATTCTACATCCCAAATTATACCAAATTAAAATAAGCAGGTATCATTTCTGTCCCATCAAACTCCAAGTCTGCGTCTCCAGCCTCCCCATCTGACAACCTCTCTGTGCCAGTTCTGCCCTTTCAGCTCCATCACATCCCATCCATTGACTTAATTTTGACCTTCTAATATTCAACAGCTGTGCCACTTATATTGATGCAAAGGCCATCACCCTGCAAGAAAAAAATTGACCAAAAGTTCAGGAGTAGAAGAGTCTGATCCCGGGTCTACTGCAACATCAACTCTTGAGCCCTTCTTTTGTTTAGTTTGATCCCTAGTTAAAAGGTTACTGAAGTTGAAGATACAAACTGTCACTTGTGCCTGGAGAGTTAATGTCCTTGGAGGTAAATCAGGATGATTTTCACCTCCTCCTGGTCCTGGCTCTGGATTTTTTATGCTCAGGTAGATCTCATCATGTTGACAATGCTCAAGAATGTGGAGTCAGTTTAAGCATGAGAGCTCAGATTACTGAATAGGAGCTGAGTGGCTCGTGCCAAGCATGATGTGTAGCAAATCCATTTTGGGGATTGTTCATGGACATATGGAGATTGTGGGTACAGTGGTGACTGAATTCTTTACAGCAGTGTTTTTACAGCACTTCCACATGCCAGGCAGGATTGCCTTACACGTGCATAGTGCAACAGCATGAGCAAAGTGCAAATGCTGCTTTTCTGTGTCTCCTGCACCTGAATATCTGATTTTAGACCTGAGCAATCATCTGGCTGCTGCAAAACCTTCCTGCAAAAAGATATGCATTTGGAGAAAGATGTGATATTTGACATACAACACTGAAAACTCCATATTTTATGGGGTGCCTAAATCTGGTGTTGGAAGATGGATCTTGGAAGTGTTTGGACTGTGTATTATGAATCCAAATCTTAATACCCAGATGACCCAAAGCAGATCCTTCCAAGCCATCTTATGCCAGTGATGACTACAGTGAAAGTCCTTTTAAAAACTAGAACAAAATTGTCTAGTTATTTAAACTGAAGTTTACACCTTTTAATTTAACCTGATATGGCCTCAGGATCAAAAAGAAAGAAACAGGAAGGGTTAAGTCCAATGTTGGTAGAAGGACATGCTCTAAAAGCCTGATTATCCAGATGGAACAGATAAATCTGTTACTCTTTCTCTAAATATCAACACTGCATAATTAGCAGCTGCTAAAATAAAGGAAGCCAATTGAAGAAAAACATGGTATACTCTACTTTCATTTATTAAATACCTTATGTTTCCAAACAGAGCTTTCCATATTTGCTGCAAAACTCTGTAGCTTCATGGTTTACACAACTGAGCAAAGATGACAGCACTGAAATGAGCTATTACTATTTCCATCAGGAAGATATGGGGAACTAGTCTTTGAGGCGAAAATATATATTCATCAAATGGAAAAGCTTTAAAAAGCAGCACTATCTAAGATATCAGCATCCTGTCTCCCTTGGAGACAGCTAAACCCCATATTTATCTAAATTATCTTTGTAATATGACAGAGTGATTGCTCACTAATGGTCAGTAACAGTTTTCTTTGTCATTTTCCTAGTCATTACCTCCTCAGAATGAACTCCAGAATAAACTGCTGATGCATCGTGACTCGAATATAAAGCTTATCATCACAACAGAAGCCATTTCTATTAAACTCACAAACCTGTACGTTGGACTTCTGACATTTTCATTAAAAAAAATAATGCCCCTATATTACAAACTCTAGACATGAGCTCTAGATGATCCTAGAGATATCTTATTCTTAAAACAGAAGCAAAGTAATATTTATTTTGCACAGCTGTCTTCTATTTTCTTTCTTTTCTCTTTTCAGCTATTCGTGCACAAAAGCCACATTCTCTGCAAAGAGCACAGCTCAAAACAGACTAGTTTTGTTGGTACTGTATTTCAGCTGAATTTTTTAGGCCTGTTCAGCTGAATTTTTTAATTTGGATGTTTAAATCTATTTGCCCTTTTTCAGGAGCTGGAAAGAATCACTGATTACACAGTCTGCCCGAATCTCATTTTTCCTGCTGAGTCTGAGAAAAGCCCTCACAGAAGGGTTGTGCACATGGCAGCTGCTTGACTCCTTCTTCTCTCAAAGACTGGAAATTTTCAGTGCTAACATTCATTGTCTTTATTTCAAATTAAACGGAGCTGATTTTTTTAGCTGCCAAGATGGAGGAGACAAAAAACTCAGTTAAAAGGAGCAAAAGTGCTGCCATGTGAAGCTGGCTTTGACATAGTGCATCAGCCTAGAAAAACTGCATTTGGGTGACCATAAAGGAGGATTTTATCTTCCCCAGTGTTACAGCAAATGGATGTGTACTGATCCTTCAAGGGTCCTAAAGGCCAGAGTGCTGGGGAAATGCCATGGTGCTTCTTTCTGCATTGCACTGTCTGACTTTCTTTCCTTCAAGAGGCAATCCTGTCTGTTTGGTAAGCAAATGGTCACTGGCAATGTGGGCAGCCACAGAATGACAGAGATACTTCTCCTGTGAGCTGTCAAATACTCTGCTAACCTGGCAAAAAAAATTGCACAAATGAGCTATACATATGAAAAGCTATTAATACTATTTTTAAGCTCTGCTGTAATTAGGAGGGAGAAGAGAATCACAGCACACTCTGACTCCTAAGGAAGTGGAACCCTGGAAAGTCTGATATTTTTAAGTCATTAGGGCACAAGGAATCAAAGACTTCAAAATTTTCTTTCTTTTATGACAGGCTAGCAAGCCATAAGATTTCCCTTGAAATGAAGAAAATTCTGTTTAGCTTTGCTAACTTAGCTTGACCATGGAGTTCAGGCCAGGACTATGGAGGAGGTCAGCTTGACCATGAGCTCAGGCCAGATCGTTGGAGTTTGTGACCATGGAGTTCAGTTTAGCTAATCCACAGGTGCACTATTTGCAAAAGAAAAAGAGGGCACAGAGCTTCCTGAGGTGTGTTTCACAGCCGACCCTCAAGAACAGGTAGGAGCTACTTTAATACATCTAAGTTTTTCCAAAAAGTGCTCTCTGGTAACATCCCAAATGCTCCTACCCCCTGAGCACCAGATCAGAGAGCTCAGGAAGGAGCAGCCCTGAGCTGGGCTTCTCTTCTGAGCCATGTCCTGGGGCTGTGCAACGCTCCCCTTGCCGGGCTTTGTGCTTGCTTGTGACAGTGGATGGTGCAAAACACTGCCAGCAGCTTTCAGGTACAACTTTCCAAGAAATGTACATGTATTCTTTCTTTTTTAAAGGGAGGGCAAAGACATGAATCTGACCATGTTTAGATGTTTCAAGTCCAGGTTGTTTCAATTCTATTGCTTTCCCTGGAACCCAGTGGTGAAGATTTGCATATTTCTGTCTATGTGCAAAGAATAGATCTCCTTGACAGGAAGGGTATTTACCTGATAGGACACTGAAGAACTGGCACAGAAAGGAAACATCTTTCCCTGCCAAAGTGTTGGTGCATGTCTATTCAACTTCTGTTTTCTTTTTTTCAAAAAGCCATCTACCATCTGAGTGTAATCAGTCTCCGTGAGGGCTAGGAAACAAAAGGATGAATCTGTTTCACATGCTGAATGGGCCATGAGGACAGGACTAGGAGGTTCTCTTGAGCCTTATGTGTCCTGCCCCCATGGAGCGAGGGAGTTATGCCTTCAGCATCTGCAGGAACAATTCCCACTACATCCATGGATTAGCATGAACTTACTTGTTATCTATTATTCTGAAACTAAATTGATTTTCTAGATGTAGGGTAGGAAACATCTCAGGATTCTGAGTGTGTTAGACCCAACAAGCTGAGCTGGACAAAAGCTCAAGTGAGCTCATTACCATATCTCCAGTGCCCAGCATTGTATAAGTGTCCACATGTGGCATTTTGTGGCAGCAACAGATTCCACATTTTCATTATGGATTCTGTAGAAAATTGCTTCATCTTTTGAGACTTGCTGGAAATGTCATTTAATATCCTTTAATTGCTGCTAGAGAGAAACAGTCACTACCTTTTCACCTTCTCTATACGTCTCTTTCCCAAGTCAGGAGTTCTAATCTGATCTTATATGGAACGTATTTCCACAGACAAGATTTGAATGTTAAATGACTAATTTGCAAAGCAAGTAACTTAATGAAATGTTTTTAAATAAAGCTAATATGCCTCAGAAGAATACCTATTTTAGGATGGAGATCAGTTCAGATCGCACTGAGATAGGTAAGATTATTTTCACTGTTAGATCCTTTGCTCTTGGGACAAATTAAAACACTCAAATATTTGAAAATACATATATTGCAATAAAGAAGAAGTAAAAATATCAGCAGGGACCACCTAAGTGTGTGTGGGAGAAGTAAGAGGAGGCAGGAGGAAAGGGAGTAGGAGTTTAACCTAGCATAGAAAATTCCCTCCTCAAAATAATTTGAATGCAAGAAGAAATGAATCTATTCTATAGATTTCCCATTATAATGAGTTATTTTTGCTTCAGGCTGCCAATCATTTCTGCTGAAAAAGACTCCAAACCTTCAAATATCTTGCTTCATGCTATATTGCATGAACTAAAAATAAATGTAACAGAGGGTTTACAATAGATATTGAAAAATTTTGCTAAATTTATCAACTAGAAAAGTGGCAAGGGCTAATTTATAAGAAAATAATTTCATTCTCCAAGGTGATTTAGTCTATCTGTCATGACTTTGTCTAAGAATTTAGCAGGCTATGTAATCAAAATAGCTCTCTTCAAAATGTGCAGTAGATCTGCAGACAGATGTTTGTTCCTTAAGGAGATTTTAATCTGTGTCTGCATAACCCTGAACCCAAGTTTTCAAATGGCCTTGCCTGAAGGGGAAATCAAGGTAGAGGAAATGGGAATACACATAAGAAGTACCATTGTCCCAACTTGGTGAAAGGAGAAGTCTCACAAGAAACCAGCCCCATGCCTAGTGCCAAAGGGGATTATCACCCAAGAATGAAGTCTGGGGATACCTCAGGGCATCCCCTCTGGCAGGGAGAGCACACAGTAATCACTGCTGATCACATGTGGGGTGCTTCCCTTACCAGTAAGGCTTCTGAAGTGGACAAAATATATCCTAACTTTTTATTATTATTATTGTTATTATTAATGTATTTACAGGGAGCCTGAATTTTAAGAAAAGAAGTTTTGCTGTTTTGAAAATGAATGGGAGGGCTATTTGGCCTTAAATGACATGCACAATTCCTTAATCCTCTCAGAAGCAGCCTCGTCACACCACACGAACCATTTAGAGGAACTCCAGGCCACTGTAAAACCAGGGGGCATATGATTAGCATTAAACCAAAAAGCATTTTAATCCTGCTGCAAGATTAAAAGGGTGCTGAAAAACAAAGTGGAGTTCCTGTTTCCCTCTGAACAAAATATTTCATTTCATAACAAGAGGAAGCTCTAGGGAAGAAACACCTGCACATTGAGGTGGATGAGCATGTGGCTGGAGGATTTTTCAGCCTTTCTCCACCCAGCTATTAACTCCAGGGCGGTTGCTCCAAATCTGCCTCAGTATTGGTGGAAACAGCCCCTGGTCTCCAGCCATCAGACCTTGCTCAGTTCTCAAATGGCTTATCTGTAGCTCCCTAATAGAGAGGCTTACAAATAAGTGGCTCAGCTTGGTAAAAGCCACTTTATAAGCTGCCTGCTACAATACAAAGCCTCCTTCTTTGATTAAAAGGTACTAAATTTGTGGGAAGACAGCAGTGATACAGCTGCCTGACGCTTATTGTGAACAAACTAATTTATGAGAGCAGAGAATACAATAAAAATGTATGGATAGAGTCAAAACCTTTTTGGTGTAACTTAAAAATATGCTTTTAGATATTTGTAAATGATGAACTGCTTCCTGGACTTAGAGACATAAACTGAACACTTTTAAAAAATCTCTCTCTACTTAAAAACTATGAACGTGGGGCTGACATTATCTTATTTAATTATAACATCTGGCTGACCATCAACATCCTGGGCTATCTCATGGTGCAATGGGATCAGAAGTGCTCTGAAGGTGACTATTTCTTTACTCAGGACTGAGTGATCCCAGGTGACCAGGCTTCTATTTTTTACTATGCACAAAAATACCCAAAGCTCCTAAATCCACGCCATAGGCTGAAAAGGAGACCTTTACTGCCATGTTGCCATTCCTTTGTTATTTTATATGTTGAATTTGGTCTTGAACCAAGATTGGATAGAGATTTTCCCATACTATACATCAGTTTGTTCAGTATCTGTAATACATGCCATGATAAGGAACAAAATCCAGAGCACTGTACCAAGATGGAGCACCTACATTTATTCTCTTTTCCATTTTCCATCGTTCATGGTGAATTTCCACTCCAGTTAGTGGAAATTATGGTGTATTGACAGAAGATGATTCAAAATCTTGGGAGAAAGGAGACAGAAAAATCAAAGAGAAAGTTGCCAATTCAGCATCTTTATTACAATATAATAATATCGGAGTGTATATTTTCTTTTGAAGACATTCTATTAACATGTCACTTGCTTTGGATTCTTGGATTTGAGAAAAAAAACCTTAAGCAGCACTTGATGGAAAATGTGCTGCAGGAGAGCCTGGTGCTATGGTAACAGAGCTGCATGCCCATGTGAGCTGCACTGAAGCAGGAACCATCAAACACCAGCTTCACTCCCATCCAATTCCACTGGAAGAGCCACTGGCATTTCAAGCATTGTCAAATCACTCCTTTTGTTTCTGTGTCAATGCAGGATAGTCTTTCTTCAGACGATTTCCCTTCAAGGTAAGATTTTTAAGGGAGCATGCATAAAAATGATGTCAGTTAAGACTGAAAATTTCTTTGAAAACACCTCCTTTACTCAGGATTGAACACCCAGATACCTACATCTGCATCTTGGTTCCATTACCCTACTTTGCACACTGTTCATGAAATACAAGGAGCTAAATCTCTAAAAACATTAGAGATACTTTGCCCTGTCTTTACCAAGTAGCCAGGGGTCTAGCAAGTCTGCATTTTTGAGGTCTGATTTCAGGCACCATAGTAGGTATGCACAGGCAGATAGCAATTCCTTCATATTAAAATTCAATGGCCACTAGATGTTTCTGAAAATGCAAGCTGCTGAGTGTATGCATACAAGTGCTGGTGGGATCAGGGTCCAGTGGTGATGTAAAAAGGTATCTTTTAAACAGCCCCAAATCTCTAAGGAGATTGCCTGACTTGAACTCTTAACCTTTGCAATTATTTCTTAATTTGCACTTACTTTCAGACCCCTTGATAATTTCATTGGTAACAAACAAACAGATTTAAGTTGCTAATTTTAAATTGATTGCAAATGCAACAGTAAAACTAATTATGCCTCATGTCCTTATTCAATAAATTGGTCACAGCAGAGAAGGGAAGAATACCTGGCAGCTCTGTGTTTCTAGGGTATATATGAGGCAGACCTATCATCACTTTAGGAGTTTAATTTGGCTGCTGTACCCCCAGAACTTCAGAGCAGGGATTTGGCTCTCCCAGTCTGTATCCCATGGAGAAAGGTGCTGTAGGCAAAGACCTATCCCACCCCATGTGAGAGCCTCATTCCCTGCATCAACGGCTTGGGGGGGCCTGAGGGACCACGGTGTAGCCCAAAGAATCCTGCAGAGGAGGCAGCTGAGGCCCTGTTCCCTGCCTGGTGTGCTTCCCATTCATTCACAGGACCATGGAGTCTGGGAAGCTGAGACCAGAGGTCCAGCAGAGGTGAGCAGGGGATAGAGCACTGTCGCTGTGGGACACGGAAGGACACACACAGACACCTTCTCTTGAGAAAGCTGAGAACTATATTTATTAAACACCTGACTCCACATTTGATAGTATTTCTACACAGACCAGGGATTGGAGAAGAAGGCTGAAACCTCTCCCATCCCGTTGGTCAAGACAACTGTCCATCAATTGTTTCCACACCAAGAGAAAGTATGAACAACAACTTTGTCTTATCAAACAGACTTCTGATAAGAACACTCTTGAGCATGAGAAAGAAGCTAGCTACTGTGAAAACAGCAAGTTAAAAAGTGCATCAGGAAAACCTGAAAAATCAGGGTGACAGAACACAGCTATAACACACATTGTTAAAGAGAAACAGCCTCATGATTTGAAAATTGTTCTAGATTAAGCTTGATTTCATCTTTTACCAGACATGACAATGGTGCTCATTTTTCCCCTTTAAAAGAAACAAAATGGTAACCACAAATAACATTGTGGCCCTTCAAAATTGAAGGCACAAACGTTGAACTGATGTACAGAGCAGCACTTCAGTAAAGGCCTCCAGGTACAGGAATACCAGACCCAGTGTGATGTTAGAGACAATTAAGAAACAGGATTCATCTGTCTCAGAGAATTTTTGTGGAAGGACATTACTTTCTTTCTGTTTGCAAATTGCTCCTTGGAAAGTTGTGCCCAGAACTGCATACAGCTCAGGGTGTTATGGCAGCAGCTTCCTCACAAGTGAGGCACATCTTGAGAGCAAGAGTTTACACAGTTAATGTAAGTATCGATGCAGATGTGCAGAACAATAATAGAATATTGCTCTTGCAACTTCCTTCAGGTGTTTTTGAATGTTGTTAGATCTTGGTGGGACTTGTCATTTGACAGAAGTTAAGCAAGTGCATGATTGTAAGAAGGTAGCCTGTGTCATGATAAGAACAGTATAGGACACCTTGAAGATATTTATAATGGCTCTCACCCTGCCCATGTTTACAGCAAGGTGCTACCCTTGCTGTCCTCTCACCTCTGTCTAGTTTTCTCCTGCAGTGCTCAGGCAGCTGTTGCTCTCCTGGCTCTGAGGGGTGGAAACCCAGAGGAGTCATTGTGGGGAGCAGCACAGAGCTACTTCAAAAAGTCACTTAGAGATGGAGCAGCTGAAAGCAAGCTCCCATCAGTCAAATCTGTGTCTGATACGTGGGTCTAAAAATAACTCTGCACAGCCTGTGAGAGGTGACAGCCCATTACAGCCTCCACCTTGCCTTTGCTCAGTGTCCTCTCAAGGCTCGGAGCGGAGGATCACTGCAGCTGACCGGGGTGAGCCTGCCTGTGCTCCCACGAGGAAAACAAGCAGCCACTGAAAAATGAAGGCAGATCCTTGCGTGTGATGCTGTGATGGTTCAGTGCAAATAACTGTTCAGGCAGCAGCCTAAGACAAATCAATACCTGTGATAAGGCTCATCATGCTCCAATAACCACTGCAATCTACATAGGAGGACTCGTGCTGGATGAAGGGGAAACGCGTGTTCCTGAGGGAAAAGGCACTTAAGAGTAAATTCTCATTAAGTGACAATTATTTGCTGATGAAAGATTAAGCCAATTGGAAACTGGACAAAAGATGGGTGTATGGCAGAGAAAGAGCACATAATGTTTTCTAATAGATTCAGCTGAGGTTTGTGGTGGTGATATTCAATGTAAGCTGCATTAAAACCGCAGCTTTGCTTCCAAGCATAGCTACTTTTAAATTTCTTTTTAAGAATTTTCCTAATATTTCTACAAAGGAAAGCCAAGACAGATCTATTGGAAAATAGCTGAAGAGACTGGTTTTTTTTGTCTTCAATTAAATATCATAAAGAAGTACACTTCTGAGAAAAAAAATGTGCTTGTATTATAATGTGGGGTTATTTTTCCCCAAATGTGTGGTTAGACTGTTAGAGATAAGAGCATTTATGATTTTCCATATAGATCTGATGAAACAGTTTTTTCATTTACATTTCAAAGAAGGAATTGGATGGGTGAATTATGCAAGAAAAGGAAACAAGACAGATGAAAAAGAAAGAAATGAAAGTGAGAAGAGCATCATACAACTACAAATACCTCCTGGAGTTACCCTGGAAAGAAGTGTTCACAGCTCACTGTAGCTTCATGCCTGACAAACAAATTTTGACCATTTTACTCTGGGAACAAGAGCATGCATTATGGTTCAGGGATGAGGGGGAAGATTTCAAATACTTTTGTTACTGGGTATTGGCTGCACACCACTAGTTACTGTGCCCCGGCAAATAACCTCTCCTTGATACACCCGAGGAACGGTACAGCCATGCAGACAGAGCCTGGCTCCCATCACCGGTCACGGGAAGCGGGATCCGCTGTCCCTCGGGATGTGGCCGAGCCGATGTCTCTGGCACTGAGCTCCTGCGGCCGGCGGGACTCGGCTGGGGATGCTGGCACAGAGGAGAGATTTGCAGCCCCACGCCAGCCTGGCCACAGCTGAAGCCCAGGGTGGGGAGGGTGTCTGCCTCCGACGCCCTGCCTCCTGCCACCTGATCTCCCAAGCATCCAGCCCTTCCTCCGCTTCCCAGCCAGCAGCAGGCGAGAGCCAGCAAGCCCCAGCTGGAAAGGGAATAGCGTGGCCGAGACTGAGTGAGTACAATGATTTAAATGGAGAGAGTTGGACAGTTGTCAATGGAAAGGAAATTAGTTGGGATCTGAATCTAACTAAAAGAAACTACCCAGATTAGTGACATTGTAAATTGGATTAAAATTAAATCCTAGAGGAAAATCGATGGAAAGTGATAAGCAAGCGAATCAAAATGACAGCAGAAAGAGGCAGACGCTCCCTGAGAGCTTATTCAGGAGAACCAGTCAGAAGTAGAAAAGAAAATTTAATTGAACCAATCAAAATCTAAATGGTAGAAAAATAAGGGGAAATAGGAAGAGATCAGAAAGAAAGCCCAAGGAAAATATTTTAAAGAAGGTTATAAATCAGTGCACTAAACAGAAAATGGGAGGGAAATTAAAGAAAGGAAAAAGGCAATTTTAATTATGTCTTTAAGTAAGTGAAATTAAGTGCCTGGGTGTAGGTTTTTATAGGATGCATTTGTTTACATGGAAGTAGACTTTAATTGACATGAAGATGTTGTTTTTCTGAAAACTGGCTGCTTTTTTTTTTACCTGTATGTGCTATTACAAAGCCTCTGAAACGCATCCTCTGAAAAACACCGATTTTGTTCTCTCTCTCTTTCCTTTACAGATTCATCCCTTACAGAGGAGCTGCTCAAGTCTGTGGGCAGCTGGAGCTGCCTGAGTCCTGCCGAACTCCCACGAGGGGCAGTGCACGGGGAGCCTGTCACAGGGTGAAAAGCTTTACCTTTCCTCGGCTATACCTACAGTACCACTGGATGTCACTGTTGTTTCATAAAAGACAAAAATCTTACTCTGATCCTTTTGATAGATAATGTTTAGTACATAAATACATACATATATTTATCTTCCCGTTCTCACAACTTTTCTGCACAAGGATTGAAATTACAGAAAGTCTGTGCAGCCTCCTGGCTCTCACTCACATTTTTGATGACTATTTTTATAGAGACTGTGTTTATGGATCCTCTTGTGGCACTCCAAGAGGCATCTCTTCCACAAAGGATTTCTTTCTGCTGTAGTAGATGTAGAGTGTAGCAGAGCTGCCACAATAGATTTCAGTTGTTTTGGGGTTTCTTTTCTTCCATTTGTTTTATTTCAGTTCACCTTGGCTGAACAGATTGTGTTGGGGGGGAGGTGTGAGCTGCCTGTGGAGCAGCAGCAGCACTTGGTGCTGTCTGTGTGGAGCCCAGAGAGCTGGGCACTGCCAGGGCAGTGCTGCCCATAAATCAGGATTATCCTGGAGGGTCTGCTTCCCTCCACTGTTACAGAGTGTGCAGAGCCTGACCTGACATCTCCTGTACCTCCTGTACTGAGAGTCAGTGAGAAACTCAGACCCTATTCCTTACAGAGGAAAAAAGCTCTTTTTTCTCCCCCATTAGTTGCCTGGGGTTGTATTTAGCTGGCCAAATGAAGACAAATAACTCTCTTTAGAGTCAGTGAAGAGGAACAGGCAATTCCAGGAAAGTGATTCATCCCATCTGAAAGAACACTTGTAACAGACAGGTGAGATAGGTAAAGGCTTTTAGGCATCTATTTCTGCCAAGTAACACTGCAGAAACCTTCAGTGACCAGTTACACAAGGAGATTCCCACCCATTTCTCATGTTTTAGGCATTTCTACAGCAGTTTTTTTGTGAACCAGTGTGCAGACCTTTTCTACATACACTCTATTATTAATCATCTTTGAGGAAACCCTCTCCACATTTCCCTAATGTTGAACATGCCAGAAAAGGCACACAATGCCCAGTGACTCACCCCAAAATACCCAGCAGGAACTCTGCTCTTTCCATCCAGGGACAGAGAATGAATCAAGAAAGCCCTCAACAGCCCTGCTGAAACATGCCAGGAGCTGACCCAACAATTTGGCAGTAGGGACAGGGCACTGCTGTGCCCAGCAAGGCTTCAGGTGCCATTTCATAATCAGTGCTGCAGCTTAGGGGAAAAAAAAACACCAACTCTGTTGGTGGCAGCTACATAGACTTCCATTTCAGTCCCCAGCTCCCAGAGGATTATCTGGTACACTGAGGACAACAAAACTGTTGTTACATATGACAGGACAGGATATGCAATGCTGTGAAAGTGGTTCTCTTCTTGCATGAAAATAGTTCAGCTCTGAAACTGTTCTCCCTCTCACACCCATTCCAAGTAACAGTGTTACAGACTTTCAGACATCATCAACCTTCCCCAGCATGACTGGTCCATACAAGGAAATAGCAGCTGTGGATTTCTGTACAGCACAGTATGAGAGTCCATAGGAGCTCTTAAGAGGTCAGGCAAGTCTGAATAGGGTAGATAAGGAGAATGAGAAATTTCTGACAGTTGCCTGTATCACTTAATGGGTGAAAATGAAAGGAAGAGACAAAGACTGAGAATAAATGCCAAATTATTCCAGTGGGGAGTTAACATATTTGGGGCTAAAGGTCATGAATGCAGACTGGCCTGAGAGATTTGCCAATTTTAATTAAAAATCACACAAAAACAACAAGGAGGAATAATGTGTGCTGTGCAAATTAAACAGGAGACTCTTAAGCCTCGGCTGTTTCTAGCAGCACTCTTTTAATTTTGTATCCATAAATAAAGGAGTGTGGAAAGACTGCTGTAATTTAATACAGCACGCCAAAATGTCTGAATCATGAAAAGTTAGTTTCAGGAAATCGAAATGATAAGACATTTCTAAAAATAAGGCTTTATAGAGTAACTGCTCAGAGTGGGGTTCCTCTGGAGTGTGATAGGCGATTCCTCCATTTCTCCACGGCACAAACCTCTGCCACCACCTGCGTCTTTGACCTACTGCTACCTACAGAGACAAAGGCAGGGATCTTGGCTCCGCAGTGCGTGCACACGCACGATAGCTGCATCATCTAGGAATTATTTTGCTGGCCACCAGGAGGTTTGTACCTGCCAGGCAGCCGCGGGCACTCCTTGGAGGTGCGCTGCGCTCCGGGGCTCCATCCCGTGTCCCCCACAGCCGCGGCTTTCAGCGCACCCTGCTCGCCACCGCGGGCTGCCGTGGGGCCGAGGCTGCTGTGCTGCCTGCCCGGCCACAGATTGCAGAGCTGCAATCACATCACATTGTGTGCATAGAATGAAGCAGTCTGCAGAGAGCCCCGAGAGACGTGCGAGGTGTGGGGCTGGGGGACATTCCACCCCGCTGCCCCCTCCAGTGCTGCGGTGGTTGCAGCAGCAAGGATGCAGTGCAGGGAGCTCAATAACATTCCTGTACCCTCACTTCGTCCCCAGCTCCGGGGCTCCTCAGGGCAGAGGGCAAGACTAAAAATATCATGTTTTCTATATTTGTCATTATATGAATTTTCCCCTAATTCGGTGCCATTATTCCCATCACTCAAAATCTGACTAGTGATTTCCAGGAGACGGAACAAGCCTGATTCTTCTCGCATGCTCTTACTTCCCAAGCTGTTCCATGGTACACGTTCCCGTGGAGGCCGTGGGGATCGAATCTGCTTCACGCTCGTGGCTCGGGCACCTGGAGATTGTCACGGGCTGGGAGCTGTTTGTTCCTCCCGCTCCACAGCGCAGGGAGGCTGGGACAGACGCGGGACCGTGGCTGAGCCCTGCGCGGGGACTCAGCCGAAGCGGGAGCTCCTCCTCGCGGCTCCGAACGGAGAGCCCCATTCCCGCTGGGAGAGCTTCGAGGCAGAGGAGCGGCGCCCCGGGAGCTGGAAGCTGACAGCATCGCTGTGCAGCATCCTTTTAGAAAGCTTTTTGCGTTTGTTGTTATCTCCACTAGTCATTTCTATGCAAATGAAACTCGGCTGGTAGCCGCTAAATCGGTATTTCTTGCCAAAAATATCTGCTCTCTGGGGTTTCCACCCTCTCGCATTTGCAAACTGCATCAGATGCTGCATAAGACATCCCCCAAAATGTGCTGGGACTCATTATAGTATCAGGCAAGACGTTCCCGTCCCTCCCCACTTTTTCCCTTTAATCTTTCTTTTTTTTTTCCCTTTAGTTTTTTTCCTTTTTTCCCCCCATGATTTTAGGTTTTTACTTTTACATTTCTAAGCAATTAATTTTTTGGCTCCCGTGTAGGATCAACAGGTGCGGAACGACTGATACGCTCCATCTGGTTGCTGCTGATAAGGTAATCCTGGGAGTTGAGGGCACTATCTTCAATAAGCTTAAACCGCAGCAGCCTAATCTATTTGCAAGGGAGAACAAGCCCTGCAGCCAATATTGTTATTTCACGGGAACAACTGGGCACAGACAGCGCTTTCACAGGAGAGGTAGGAGGGTTTTCATCCTCCTATCTTTCCCCTGGGAGTGATGATTCAGTCGGTGCTGTTGTACCCCCTCTTAGAAAAAGGAAAAGCTATGCTTTGAAATTTGTCCCCCAAACCCATGATTTCTGAATCAAATCATTGCTTTGCTTCTTTACATCCCACTCATGGGATGTATTAATCTTATTTAATCTTCCCCAATGCAATGGGAAACTGTTGGCTTTGGGTTGGTAATAAATACCATTTTCTGTAACTTCCGTAAAACTACGATAGCTGTTCAGTTCTGATGTGGGGTGTGATGAGAGAAACGGGGTGTGCTTGGGGTGCCCTCTGCAGATGAAAGGCTCTGCCTCTCCGCTCAGGTTTGAGTTTGTGGTGACAGTCATGGACTACCAGACAGGGACTGTCACCACAGGCACACTGAGAGCAGCGTCGCCTCCCCTCCGGGTGTTGTCCCGGTCTATGGCACGATCCAGCAGCGTCGTGCCGACGGCATCACAAGCGCCATTCCTGGCGCCCATTTCATGGGATCTCAGCCAACAGCTTTGGGGTTTATTTATCAACGATTTCCGTTCCTAGCTTTCTCTGTGTGCTTACCCTGTTCAAATACCTCCCCTAGTTTTTCCCGAGCCAAACTCGTGCTGGGGGTTGGCAGCCGAGCCGAGCCCCGCCGCCGCCAGCAGCCGGGCGGCCCTGCCGCAGCCTCCTGCGGAACCACGGCAATCGGCAGCGTGGTCCTTCTCCTCTGGGCTGCGGGAAATGCAGAGGGCATTTTTAAGCCGGTTTATTCTCAGAGAAACAAGCGGGCAGTGCTGCGGCAGACGCGTTTCCCGACCGCAGGACGGGGAGATCCCTCGCCGTCGCTCAGGGACACTGGCGTGACGGAGGCGCCTGGACGCGGAGCTGCCGCGCCGTGCGGGACTCCATGGTCCAGCAATGAGCACAAGCAGTGTCCCTGCAAGCACGGCAGGAGTCACGGCATCAGCGCACCGCACGATTTTATCTTTGCTTCTGTCAGCCGCAGCGACATTACAGCACCTGGTCATGACAGCGAATGCGCTCGTCTGTATCCGAGCGGGCAGCAGCGGGCAGCAAGCCCTCAAACCGGGGGCGGAGGGGAAGAGGGGAGCATCCGGGTTCTCCATGAATAGCTAAGCTTTTCCTGTTTTATACCTCGAGCTGCTGCTGGTGTCAGACATTGCCCCATCTGCTGGTGAGCAAAGCAAGAAGCTCGCAGCAAGGAGGGGGAGTCTCTGCCTCTTGTTCCCCCTTTCGTGGACAGGGATGTCTCTGCCATTTGCGGTGCCTAAGGCTCCCCAAGGGTACTGGGAGCCCTTGTCCTTCCAACCCTCTGCCTCCACCTGCTGCTCGAGTCCAAACACACTTTTCTTGCCCCTAGGTTTATGACATTCCTGGATTTACCAGATGAAAAGATTAAACATACATAATTGATTCTCCAGAGAGAGCTTCATCTCTGTTACCTCTCTTCTATATCCCCAAGGACATCAGGACACAGAGATAAGACTTTCAGCTCCCAAGTAAGAAACAGAGCTGCCTCTGCCAGCACTTTTAAAACTGACTCTTTAGAGAAGTGGCGCGTTCCCCTCCGCATTGTCCTCTTGCCCAGCGCCGGGCAGCCCCAGCAAGAGGGCTCTGGCTGCACTCAACTCAGCATCCCAGTTTTTCCATGACCCTGCCGACCCTGCCACCAGTGAGCCAGTGCTCATATTGAGTGCTCAGCTGAGCTGCTCCTGTTTGCAGCAGGGACAGACAGTGAGGAAGGAGTAAGCTCCAGTAATTACATGAAACAGTTTACATGATGCTCGCATACATGCCCTTTGAGACAAGCACAGGACACAGAGTTGATGAGAGAAGTCCACGTGCTGTCAACCCATCTCAGAATAAATGAATGAATGATACCAAAATTCTGATTACTTTTGCACCTGGGTAGTTTCACTGGTGTTAATTACATAGTGGAAATGGAGGATCCATGTAAGCAAGATTCAAATCAGACACTGATATTTAGCTCTGCTTCAGGTCCTCTCTATAGCATTGCTTCTGTCGAAGTGAAGAATGAAACAAAGAGGGGAAAACCTAAATAGTGATTAATGAAGAACAGTCCTTATTTAATCACAGCTTTCAATTCAGACTTTGTAATTTAAACTTCAGCAATTGTCTTCACAATTTTGGCATCTGCTCATCTCAGCCTACACACTATCTTTGAACTAACAGCACAGCTTATCTTTGCAATTAAGCATTCAATGTAGCAACAAATCTTCAATTTGGTGTGAGTCACTCAGCTGCTAAATCAAACAATGTGTCACTAAACAAACCAGTTTCCTCCTGACCTCACAGGATGATAATAATGACTTGTGAAACCATCTTGAGATTTCCTTGGTATAATTTGCTGGTACTTTCTGTCACATTCCTTTTCATAAATATAAATGGGTTCTGCATTAGAGACAAACAATTGAGAGTTGTTAATATCATGGAAATGTAAAAAACTTACCTCAAAACCAGTGCTAAAAAAGCAAAATATTTTTTTGTAAGTAGGAGCTGTTGGTAAAAGGTGAGCCAAAGTTACAACTGCATCAGCCTCAGTGGGGATCTGGACTCCTGTTATGGAGGTGGGCAGTGCTGGCTGGACAGGGTGGGCACTCCTGGTGAAAATTGGACACCCATGCCTCCATATGCCAGACACATACCTGCTGCTCTGCAACACAAATCTTCGTATCTGCAGTCAATTGATAGAAGTAATCCATAATCTTCATCTCAATGTAGTCAAGATGACATTTGGTGAAATAAAGTACCTAGAAAGTGCATTTCTGCACTCAAGCAGAGAACAGCAATTCTAGGGTTGCTGTGATGTGCAGTCTCAGGGCAGGCTAAAACTGACACCACTATTTCATACAGGTGAAATTTCTGAGGATCTGGATTCAGAGTCATAGTGGTTGCAGGTGGTTGCTTACATTGGCAGCACTGCCTCATTGCAAGATAGATGAAATTCACTGCAGAAAAAGCAACTACTTAGAGAGACCCTGAAAGGATGACAAATCCCAATTGTTTTGCTTATATGCATTTTAAAAGTTTGATTTTGCAAACCTTCAATTTCATTACTACCACTGACTTCACTGTTTCACTTCAGCAGCTCAGGCTTTTCTGGAGCAGAGTCCTATCCCAGTCATTCTGAGCCTGAAAACGCTGCAAAGTTTCTGAACCATGTCATTAACAGACAAAACTGGAAATGAACTGATGCCCTTTGCAGTGGAAACATGATGGGTATTTTCAATTTTGTACCTATAGACTGCTCTTGCATTGTGTTTCCATGTCTGTCATCATAATTGCAGTTATGTTTTAAAAGGTGAAAGCTGAGATATTTGTCTGTCCTACATCTCCAAGAGCTGGTAGAAGCAGTTGGTAGAAGCATGTTATGGTACAGACAGGTCACAGGACTACTCCTGCCATGACACACAGTCCTAAGGAAGTGGTACTACACGGACCACACCTCTCCCAAACATTTCAAAGAGATGATTGAAAGGTGGTTCCCTCCAAATTAATGTCAATATTATCAGTAGAAAACAAAGTAATCTCAGCCAACCCCCTCTAGCCAAAATCAGTTCAACCATTATGCATAGCAGGTTTGGGTTGGGGGGTGCTCCAAGCTTCACTGTGTACTCAGCCAGGCCCCCACACCTGGTGTGAGACAGGGAATCATGAGGAGGTGGGTGGCTGGACAGTGCACACCCTGACACCAAAGTCACATTCTAGTGCAGGTTTTTTCTATCCCTGCACATGTTTTCTTCACCATCTCCTGAATGCTTCCAGGAATGGCTCCTGGTGGGAGAGCCAGCCTTGAGAATTTGGGGATTCATCAGCAGAGCTTCTTCATCAGAGACTGCATGAGTGGCCTCTCTACTTCTGAAGAGACATAGCTTTGTAAGGACACTGACAGGTATGTCCCACCTCTGATATTCACTTTACAATTCACTTGCTGGGGAAAATAGAGTGGCAGGGAGATTTCCTTGCAGAGCTGTAGGCACAGGGCAGGCCCAGTGCAAGTGAGCCTTCAAAGCAGTCCTTTAGTGTTGTCAGAGGAAAAGTGGGTCAGACCTTGCAGCTTAAGTCTTCTGGGACTTTGACTTTAATTAAAGTGTGAGCTATCAGCACTCCCCCTCATCCAGACACACAACAGAGGGGACGTGCTGCTATTGTTGCTTACAGATTCAAACCCCCAGGGTGGGAGCTCCTCTTCCCTGTCTGCTTCAAGACACACAGAAACTGCTCTTGTGACTTTATGAATCCTTTCAACTGATGCTCAAATGACACGCCAGGTGGAATAACACAAAAAGGACTTACTTTTATACTGCTGACCAGAAGGAAGCTCCCCAGAGGGAAATGCCAGCTTTACCTCCAGGCATCTTTTATCCAGGCAGCTTTGCCTCCACAAAGTCCTCGACTTTGGCAGTGCATGATCCTGGGAGGTCCCTGTGGAAGCTACCAGGCCACTGCAGAGCAGGGGAGAGAACTGAAGCCCCAGTGTCTTCAAGCAGAAACAGATATTTCACCACAAATTTCCATGGCAGCTATGTAATAGATTGACTCTTAAGAAGAAAGGTTGTTAAGTGTCTGAGGGCACTAAAATGCTGACAGGGAGATGTGTGGGATGCTGGAGCTGGTGGCAGGAACTGGGAACTGATGTCACAGTGAGTGATGAGCTAATAGATTACCTCATTTTCACATTTACAGAACATAAATAAGCAGCCTTAAAGAAAAGAATTTCAACTGCTTTGTGCAATTTATTTTAACTTCTTATTGAGTCAAAAAAGCATTTTCCTCAGCCTGGCAGTGTTAGTATACAATTTTACGTGTCTGTTTATGTAGTGTTCTACCTGTGCCAACTCTCACAAGTTTTTCATCTTTTCTTTAATATTTTGTCTTCTAAAGTCTCAGTTCCTAGAGATAAGGGGCATCCTTAGCATTTCAGTTTCTACTTTATTTTATAAATTTTAGCCAAAAATATTTTTTAAAATCCTCAACTGCAATATTTGAACTTCATTCTCATAATTTGGAGGATGAGACCATATGTTTCAAAATATTCAACTTTCAAAATATTTATTGATGCTACAGAAACGACTGAAATGCTCAAATGTTGTGACTTACATGCCAAGTAGGAGTTTTATGTTCTGGATGGCATACACAGCCTTGTGCAAGTGTTGGTCTACTTCTAACTAATCTGTACTAAGTAACTGCCATACCACTGGTAACTTTCCCTCCTTTGGAGATTTTAATTATCCTAAAGTTCTGTTCATTTGGAAAGCATCCATTAAGTCCAGTCAGCATTCAAACGAAAATGATAAGCCTGAGAGTACTCTTAAGTGTACCAAAAATTTACAATTTTGATTTCTTACTCAGAGTGAAATGAAGTTTTCAGTAGATCATGACCAGCCTGTAGAAGTAGCTGAGTGGGAATCCACAAGTAACAAAGCCTGTATTATGAGGTAAGTGTGAGTTAGGGGTCCCTGTGCTGGCCACGTGGTCTCACAGCTGCTCAGAGGCAGTGCTGCCATTGCCCCAGGGGACATGTCCATGGTTTGTGGGGCAATGCCACTCTGACAGCTCTGCTGGGTGCTGCAGCAGGTGCAAGTGGTCTTTCAAACCTCACAGTTCACATCTCTTCCCTAGCCAGAGGGGAAAGAGAATCAGTGCTTTCCTGAGTGGTTATACCTGCAGTTGGCTCTGCTTTCCTCCCTTTGCATCCATAAGCCTGAAGCAAAATATCCTGGATATGGTGGACAGGTAGATGCTGCTTAAATATCAGCAGATGCTGCCTAGCCTAAGAGGAGGAAGATCGTTGAGCTTTGTGTGATTATCACCAGTTTCACAGCTCAGGAATCCAAAAGCACATGTATAATGTGACTGAGATGAGACAGGTTTGCTGTGATAACCTTTGGCCAAAGAGTAAATGGGTAAGTGCAATCAGAATAGTGACAGTACACCAGCAAAGGCTTATACACCTGCTGGAGGAGCACAAAAAGGAAACCAAAATGCATAATAAATCTGTAACGTAGAGCTGCAAGGCACCCATGCCCACAGCTGGCACAGTTCAGGAAATTGAATCGCTCAGATTGGATACCCGTAAGGATAAAGCAAATTGGTGATTACAGCACCTGATTTAGACTGTCACCATGCCACATGTCCTAGAACATTTAGTCACCTACTTTGCATTTATACAGAGATGTACCAATTTTAGGAACAAACATTTAAGGTGGAACTTTTAAAATTATTTTATTTTTAAATGAGGCACAGGCAGTATTTGTGTTTGGGGCTTTGGCACAGCCTGTTGAAAAGCTAATAAGGCTGGGTCCATCTTAGTGGTAGCACAAAACATATTTAACAATATACATGAGACAGAATTTAATATCTTGAGGGGCTACTTTAAAAAGATAGTCTAACAGCCATCTAGTCTATTTTGCAGCTGGGATCACTTACACTCATTTGGCAACAGTGTTATGGCCATGCTGGCATCTCCTCAGTGTAGCAGCCTGCCTTCATTTCAGTTTTTTCTACAGCCTTTTGATGAGAAAACCAATTGCATTTGGGTTGTGGGTGCAGGAGCACCAAAGAGAAGGTCAGTCAAGGAGAAGAGCTCATCCTGTTGTCTTCTGACAGTCACACACCATCTGGGAGTAGGAAAGTATGCACTGTATGCATGATATCCCAATGTCAGGTGCAACCATGATCTGACTTAAGCTGTGCAAAGGAGAAAACACATGGCATGTTCCCCTAGATTTCCTCGATGCAGAAAGAAATTGTTTTGTTTATTCTTATTTTGAGGGAAAATAAACAAGCCTTACAGCTCTAAGAAGAGTTTCCCCATCTTTTATCATGGTGTTACATTAAGCCATCCCAGTTAGTCTCTGCTAAATTTACATGTGGCTCTATAATTAGGCTGGAATTCAGTGACTTGGGTGTCTTTGACTCCTGGGCCTTTGTGTGTGGTGGAATCCAGCAAAAGAGTAGTCCATATCTATATACATGTGTATCTGTGAGCTAAACATGTGACTCACATTACGGCAGAAGAAGTCAATAATGTTGGTGAGGCACAGGGTGTGACTGAGGCCATCACAGATTTGGTTTACCTGCCAGAGAGGCTTCCTCCCTCTCAGGCTCCAAGAGCCAGACTGCCCACAGCCATGTTGGGAATCTGGCCGTGGAACTGGGTCAGGAATCTCTGCTCCCCCTCATCCTGATGCAGCTGAAATTAGTGCAGCTCAGATCTCATTGGATATGTGTACATTTCAATGTCTCACGTATAAGCAGAATCACACTCTGGATGATGTGCAGAGTTCTCCCTCCTCTGGAAACTTTGCAGGGCCTGGATTTCACAAACACTGTACTGTTGTGCCTCCATCTGGGGCTGTGACTGACCAGCACCCCCGAGGACCAAGACACTCTTGGAAATCCCTGCTAACTTCCCTGGCTCAGTGGGGGCATCTGGCATTGCAGTGGTTAAATGAAGGCTTTGTGCTTGCCTGAGGTTACATCTGAGTTCCAAGCAGTTATCTTTGAACTGAGCACAAACATGATTAGCAGGGCACCTTTAGCATTTAGCAAGTAAAATTTTATGCTGAAAATAACTGGTTAATAGAAGGATTTAGACATTAAGCAGAGAAAATGCTGCTTAAGCAAAATTATATAATTTCAGTCTTTTTCTGAACTTTGCCATCTGCTGTGGTGCTTTCACAGGGAGTCACCTGCCTCCTGGCTTTTGTAGAATACTATATTTTTTTAGGAGCCTTCAAAAGCTATGTAATTACCATTGTTTTTTGTTTCCCCGACATTTGTTTAGCTCTTTTGTCAGAAACCAACTGGCAGTGATGTGACCTGGACTTAATTTCTAAGTACTCCAATGGGAAGCACTCGATTGATACCAATTTAAGAGTCCATCTGGCCCCCAGGAAGCCTGCACAGCAGAACCGTGGTGCTCACTCACCAGCAAAGGGTGCACAGAGCTGGCCTGGGTGTGCATTTGCTGGGTCACCACGGGGCTGCTGCTGCTCCCCCCAGGAGCACCAGCCATCCCCTCTCACAGGTGACCTATGGTACTGGTGTGCTGTGATGGCATAAATACCTGTCTGGCTCTGAGAAGACATGTAAAGCAGGGATGTTTTCTCCAAAAAGGCTCTATGAATTGTACCTGATAGCAGGCAGCTTCCAATATGCAGGACTTTATACCTGGGATGAGTGTCAGCTTTCAGGGCAATTCATACTTACTACCAGACTAGGCTAAATGCCTTCTGGTTAATTTGGTTTATTCTATCAGTAAATTTGCCTAAACTCCTGAGGAAGTGATGCTGAGCTGGACAGACTGGCTTTCTGCATGACAAATCTAGATCCATATACTATATCTCAGTTTGTGACTGCTCAGAACAGTCAGTGTAAGCAGATGTGGTATTGTTTTATTTCTCAGGGGTCATGCTGAGTTTTCAAAGGATGCAAAATGTCTATATAATGTTGTCATTGACTAAATTCCAGTTTTGGATTAGGGGAGCAACCAGTGGAGCAATTTCATTGCTTGTCTGTTACAGAATGCCACAGGAGGGCAACCTGCAAATTGTAATTTGTGCTGAGTGATGGTAATAGAAGTGTGAATGATCATCCATAAATAGGGACCGTAGGTATCACAAATGTCCTCTCTGTGTGTACTGATTTTGGCTGGGATGGAGTTTATTTCCTGTGTAGCAGTCCAGGTGTTGTGCTTTGATTTGTGACCAAAACAGTGTTGATATTACACCAGTATTTTGGTTGTTTCTTAAGAGTGCTTGCGAAAATGCATACATTCTATACCTGTTCTTTTCGCCATGTTCTTCCCTCAGCAAGTATGCTGGCAGTGGCTGAGATGCTAGGCAGGGACTGAGCTGGGACAGCTCACCCTAACTGACCAGAAGGATATCTCATACTGAATTACACGGTCCTCAGCACTAAAATCTGGAGGTAAAAAAGAAGAAAAGGAGGATATTTGTTGCTTGCCTTCCCAAATAACCATGATGGAGCCCTGCTTTCCTGGAAATGAGAGTTTTTGACTCTGTAATCTAGGTATCAGGTGCAGGAATTGCTGATCTGGTAGAAAAAGATGTGCTCTGTATCTCAGAAAAATGCACTCACAAGGGTTTGTTTTTCAAACAAAATAAAACTTTTCATCTCCATTTACATCTACACTTCAAAAAGATTAAGTCAGAAAATGCACAGAAGCTTGAGCTCTTTAACCCTGCTGACAACAGTGTGGGTGCTGGATGGATTTCTGTGCAGGAGGATGGGAGAGCTCAAGCAGCAATGCCAAATGAAGTTCGTGCAGTGGCTTGTGGACACATTGTGATCTATTTGTGTCTGTGTCTTTCCAAGGAACTTCTTCCCAGTGTCAAAGATATTCCTTTATATTGTCACCATTTTCTTAGCTCCTGTGAAAAACCCAGGGAGTTGGATTTGATGGGAATTGCAGAAAACACAGAACTGGCTGTTTCCCTTCAAATCCCTGGCAGCACTGACTGTGAATTGGCAATGTGGGCAGCTGTAGCAAGAAGAATGGCCAGAGCCCCGGCCCCTTCCATGGCCACACTGGATCCTCCTCCTTCCCTTCTCACTCTGCCCCTGCCTCCTGGATACAGGATTATTCATGTTTTCTCAAATATTAGAATGGATCTTTCTTTGAGTGGATCAAAACATGAACGATTGCATCTTTTTGAGGAAGTCTAGTTTCTGATGGGCCTAGTGTTAATCTTTTCAGAAATTAAAAAGATAGAAATAAAATAGTGTCAGTGTCAGTAAAGGATATTCGTGCACTGTTATTGTTTCAGGAATACTGTAACCTGTTTCCAGTTACATTAGAGAAAGACAGGAAATATTTTAGAGTCTTGAACTTTAAACTGTTTTCTGCATCTGTTCAGTCATCCTTGGTATTTCTGTTGTGTCTGTGCCTGTGCCTGTGCTGTCCTCTATTTCTCCCTGAGATTTCTCTTGTCTAATTTAGGAAAATTAAATTGCAGAGATTTCAGCTGAAATAATTACCTCAGTGAAAAATCAGTGGCTCAAGACAGGTCTTAAGAATTCACTCCGACCTAAGGCAGGCATTTCCAGAGGACAGGCAGCTAAGCCCTCTCCACTCATTTTAGGTGCCACTCATTGTCCAGATGAGGTTCCCTCTCTCCTCCACAGCTTTCTCTGCTGACCCACAGACAAGGAAAACATCCTTCCCCTGCAAAAAAGAAGAAGCTTGTGTTTTAGTTCTTTAAGAGTGGCTCTGGGGGGACAGGAGGGAGGCAGGGCTGCTGAGTGCTCCCTGTTGATTACTGGGAGCCCCATGGCTGCAATGCCTCCTTGGGGTGTGAGCCCAGAGTCACAGTGTGTCTGGGGATGTGACAGACACTTTGTCACTTTGTCATTTAAAATGTTTTGACCACAGCAGCAGGAGGTGAAGTAACATTCCCTCAGGGAGGAAGAAGGTGGAAGATGTGCTACCAGAACACATTGCCATCTTCTTATGAGAGTGATGTCCTGTGATGACAAGAGTTAATGAGGCAAGTTCTCATGTTATCATGACAAAACCATGTCAGATTTGGCCAGACTTTGCCTTCTAGACTAGAATATTTTACTATTTGAATCTTATTTTGTCCCCACTACTGCAAAGGGAAGGAGCAGAAGATGGCACATAACTGTAAGTGTCATGATTTTCCCCAGATCCAGAGTAGAAATATTTCACATTTCTAATGTAAACTAAAGGGGTATCAGGGAGATGCTGCAGCTACCAAAGAAGAACTGGCCATCCCCTGGCAGATGCTCTGTGATGTTCTCCCATGTCAGAGCAGGGAGAAAGCCTGCCCTGGGTGGCCTGGCTTCCCAGCACACATGTTAGAGCACAACTTGTATTACCTACTTCTTGCCCCATGGACTGATGGAGACTGGTTTTAGGGAAACTTCACACCCTCCTGAGCAGTCACATACATCTACAGTGCTTGCCCTGTCACATAAGTGCTTGTCTCTGTAGCTGTGGAGGTTTAGTGGCCTTTCAAAATTGTTATATTCTGAGGATTCCCATTTGGCATCTGAATTTATAAGGGTGAAATATGAAGTTAAGAAATTGGGTTTTGGACTAATCTCAGTCTGGCCTCTTACTGAACTCTCAGCTGTGTATCTCTTAGTGAAAGCTTTCTTTCAACTCATTGAAAGATGCTGTGATCTGCCTTGGCAACATCTTATTAGAATGCCAAGAACAAGATCAACAGCTGTGCTGTGATTTCCATTCCTGTGCTGTAAGTGTATGACATTTGCTCACTCCAGCCCTCCTGCCACCACACATTGGACTTCTGAAGGTCCCTTCCAGCCTAAATGAGGCTCTGATTTTATGGCTGCTCAAGCACAGACTTCCATACACAGCCCTGCAGCTTGAACTGAATTACTCGTAATGAGGGCATTTGTTACGTCCTTTTAGGATACGTCAATGCTTTCAAGTTTCTTTCCATAGACCTTTCCTTGAATAAAATATCACACAATCTTTATTCTAGTCATATAAAAGATTTATGCATCACTTTTTCTGAGATGAGTAAAGAGAGGCATTTTTTATGAAAAAGGGGGAATGATGCTTAATCTGTTTCCTGTTTTGTATATTGAAAGGAAATCTAATAAGTATTTTATATTTATTTTATCACTATATTGATTTCTAAATTACATGTGCATGGAAAATTTAGAGACCTCTGCCACTCTCAGTATCTCATTTCTTCCTTCCCAGAAACGGATATATCTTAGTATTTCCATTTCTCTTTCCCCACCTCAAGAAAACAAATAATCCAATTTTAACTACATTTTGGTGCATCTTTTTCATTATATGGTTTACAACAACTCAAGGTCAGGGGGATAATTTTTCGTAGGGAGGCACTTCCACTAAAGGAGGCAGAATTGGTATGCTTAGAACAACTTAATTTGCAACAAAGCAGATTTGGAATATGAGGGAAGACTAAAGGAAAATGAATATTCCTCATAAATTTTCTGTGGAAACTTAAATTCAGAGGTGACTGGATGAACTTGTCCTATGCTCACTTCTCTCCCGCAAAGCATGACTGAAATGCACATTATCTCATGTTCTTTGCTCAAAAATGAAAACCTGAAACTCTAAGAAATACCATCTCCTGATCATCTGGAACCTCACCGAACTCTCTGGCCCCTTTTGCCTTCCTGGAAAAGCCAAAACTCACACTCCAAAGGCTGTGGGCTTCCCTGCCACCTCACATGCCATCCCTACTCACAATGAGTTTTAGTTTCTCCTCGTGCAGAGCTCAGCTGACAGCACCCCTGCAGCTCTGCCAGGGCCACCCCTGCCACCCAGATCTGCCCATCTCCATTTTATATAGTGTTTAAAACATTCTCATTTTGCTAATTTCATAGTAAGTGCATGTTTTGAAACTAAGGCAGAAAGAGGATGTAATAGATGTGAGAGAAACAGCTGCCACTGTGAAAAACATGATGCCGAATCCACAGGTTGAATTTCAAATATGAAGAAAATGTGTGTGACTCCGAGGGTTTCGGCCATGGGAAGGAGCAATGGCTGCTGCTCCACTCTTCTGTGTTGTCGTTCTCACAGTGGGTGAATAAAAAAAAAATTTAAAAGCCTCTATTTTGTTTTAAGTCTTCTGTGTACAAATTTTTCAGAGTGACTTCCAGCTGTTGGAGGTGGAGCCCTGCTGAATAACTGCTTATCTTGTAAAAGCTGTCACTTATAAAATGTTCTAGTGATTCTCCCTTTGATCATAATGTTTTGAGTGATATTCTCTTCAAACAGTAGTTGCTACATACACTCATCATCTTAAAGAATACCTTTTTAGGTCTATTTTATGTTTTTATAGTGTGGAGAAAGAAGGGGGCTCCAAATTTTAGAGTATTTACACTGTGGCATGTGGCATTGTGTCTTTTAGTTACTACTCTCTTGCTCTTAATTTGTGAATATTTAATTTTCCTCTTTGGCTGCTATCAGGAATAGAGCTGAAATTTTCTAAGACACTGAGAAATTTTTCTCTCTTATTCTGAGGCCATTTTCCATTTGCAGCTTGCTTTTTTTCTCCTGCTCACCTGGCATTCCGGTAGCAAGGGCAAGGTATGGCCACCTACATGACCTGAGAGGATTATGGGGGCCCTGCAAGGTCTGGCACCTCAATGCCATCAGCATCCTGGCATCAAAACTTCAGCTATTTGTTTAAAATTAAATCCCCCATTTTTTAATCCTAAATTTGTGCTCACTAACTGGCAGACTAAACACCCTCTTGGAGTAAGAGGATAAGTATGGAAGCGATAAGGAGCTGATGTGTCCCAGCTGTCACATCCCCACTGTCTCTGCTCTACTTTTCATTCCTTTACCCTGTGCATTTTGACAAAGACAGCTTCTGCTTTTATGATGAGAGCTCCCAGAGCTGCATGTGATGCTCAGGTAGATGCTGCTCCCTTTCACTCTGCATCCACTCTTGTTTGAGAAGATGATTTTATGGGGATGGAAAGTGGGGTGCCTGCTAGCCCGTACCTTAGCCCATACTTCATTAAATAGTCCCTTTCTCCCACTGCCTACAACCAGTGTGACTGGTTGCAGACACATTATCCTGAATAGTAAACTTCTTTTGTTGTCATTCTTTGTTTGCAGGGTCTCAGAAAGCACCAGAACATGAGCTATTGATCCCGTGGTTTTGTTCTGTATGATGAAGTCCCTTGAGCCACACATGCCTTGGACCCAAGCAGAGCCCAAGTAGTCCACGGAGTCACTCACAGGAGAAAGAGTATTTTAAGCCTCCACCTTTATTTTTTGCCCTGTTCTTTACCCTTTGCTGTCCCGTGCTTGCAAACCCGGTGTGATGACTTGCCCTTCCCATCCCATGCCTGCTCGGAGGGGGCTGCCCCGTGGGTGTGGTGAAGTGCTGCCCGCACAATTCTTTGCACCAGGGCTACTCTCGGTGCCTATGCCCGCCCTCTGCAGCCTGGGCTAAGGGCGCCCTCGGGGAGGGTGCTCCACTTGCACTCTCATCGCCTAAAATCAGGTGTAAAACACTTGTCCTGGAAGCACAGGCAGTTCCTTTCATTCTGATTACCAAAATGTCTCCTGGAAATAACTGAGCAATAAAGAGGAGAAGCATAAATATTTTGTAGCATCCTTATATATTCACTTACTTACCTTGTATCTCTCTTTTTTATTATTTTGTAACCATCATATAAATAAAGGAATTTTTCCTTCCACTGCTATCCACATCTTTTACTTTGTGTTGCAATAGACTTGGAAACCACTTGGGGGAACTTTTCCCATTGCAGTTAATTGCAGGTAAAAGACTGTATTATCAAAAATACCTACTGATCTGACTCAGCTGCTTTTATGAGCACTGCATATCACAGAAATCCTGCAGATTTCACTAAGAAATGTCAAATACTTAGGACATTTGCAGATAAATCATTCTTTAGATTCGGTACTCTGATCGTGTAGTTTGGGAAAGTTTGGGTTTGAGTGCCTAATTACGCACTGAACTGGCACCGAAAGACCTTTTTTAAAACCTTGAACTGTGACCCACACAAATGGGGAAATGTTATTTAATTGCGAAACAGGACTCGGTGGTGCTGTGAACAGTTAGAGGAACGTCAAGATAGAAATTGTTCTGCACAAATCAGTGTCGGTATCGCATGGATGCCCCCGCCCGTAACTCCTTTATTTAAAGCGGTGCCCGACCCTGCAGGGCCGAGGGTGCGAGCGGGAGGAGCGCGGAGGGCGCGGAGCCGCCACCAGGATGCCACCAGGCTGCCGCCCGGGTGCCACCAGGATGCCACCAAGATTCCACCAGGCTGCCACCAGGGTGCCGCCAGGATACCACCAGGGTGTCACCAGGATGCCGCCAGGGCGCGCTGCCCGCGCCAGCCCGGGAGCGCTCCGGGCAAGGCGGGACTCGCCGTGCGGGGCCTCCCGGAGCTCGGCGCTCCCGGCCGAAAGGCACCGGGGCCGCGGGCACTTTGCGGGGAAGCGCGCCGTGCCCATCATTTGCAGCCCCTTCTCCGCCAGTCATCCCGCTTTCCGCGCTCCCGGTTTCCAGCCCGGCTGCCGGAACCTGGCACTGCCCCCGTGGCTTTCGCCCATCGTTCAGTTCTGCCCCGGAATGTTCCCCTCTCTCCTCCCCGCCCTGCTGCCGTGTGCTGCCTTGCCCGGGAGGCTGCCCAGAGTCAGTACCAGGATCTCACCATTTCTTGGGTACCAGGATCACAGCATTTCTTGTGCTCTGATTTTTTCCCAACACATCAACGCAGTAACCCAATACACCTCTAATAGCGGCGGGATTCAAAAATGACTCAGTATGAGGCCCAGTCACATCCCTTTATGCCTCAAAAAAAAAATCTAAATCCAGGAACAACCTTACTTAAAACAAATGGCCAATTAAAGCCTTAGTTTATGCATTTTTACAGACATCTAAATAACTTTATTTGTGGTAAATCATGGAAATATCTATTATCTATGTATGTTCCAGTGAGACCACCAGAGCTAAGCCCAGGGCTGAGGTTAAGCATGGAGCTGGTTACTATCCAGGACTAGGACCCTGTCCTCTTCCTCTTCCTCTTCCTCTTCCTCTTCCTCTTCCTCTTCCTCTTCCTCTTCCTCTTCCTCTTCCTCTTCCTCTTCCTCTTCCTCTTCCTCTTCCTCTTCCTCTTCCTCTTCACCTCATGGGGCCATGAGGGGAAATGCTCTCAGCAGAATTTTTCTTCGTGAGGGTGTTGAATTCTGTGGCAGAGGAACCAGTGTCAGTCCTTGGGACAGTGCCCAGCATGCAGGTGACTGGAAGAAACAAATGGATCTGTGTGAGAGAAAAATTAGAAGAAAGGGGAAAAAGAAGAAAGAGAGAAAAGAAGAAAGAGAGAGGAGACTCGGGGAGAGGAGAGGAGAGGAGAGGAGAGNGGCTGCTGAGGCTCTGGCATTCTCCACACCCACCAGCCAGAGCCTTGCACCTGCCAGGACAGGACAGGAAACCACTCCGGATGTGACATGGCCAGCAAGGAGAGGAGAGGAGAGGAGAGGAGAGGAGAGAAGCTGGGCTCTTCCAAGATCCATGAATATCTTCCAAGAGCCTTGCAGAGGATACCAGAGGGACCACCGAAGTCTGTTGCTCCCTTCTGCACCCCCAGGGAGAGAACAAACCTGCAAACAGGCAGAAGGAATAATAGTCACAGAGGATTTTGTTATAAGTCTTTGCCATAAGGTAACTCTCCAGCATTGAAAACAGGAGACTAAATGCAACGCATATATGCAAAGATAATTCCAGTATTTAGTTTTCATTTTCCTTTTTAGATAAAGGAAGTCTCATGATCACTTGCAGAAATCATTGCTCCCCTGGGAATTGTGTACCTGCAGTGTAGCTGAGACATTTCATGATCTTGTGTTATTGAACCTGAGGCCCCCTGTGGTGCCTAAGTGCTCTTGAATAATCTGGGGGTGTCCTGTAGCTTTTTAAAGGCAGAAGAACGTTTCTTTAGGCTCTGATGAAAGGCTTTAAACCACAGGCACTGGTGCAAAAGAGACTCACTCATTAGACCTCACCGACAGACACAAGTAGGGGAAAAGGTCCCTAGAGGGAGCAAGAAGGAGGTTGAACATCAGCAAGCACACACATCCTTTTAGAGAAGGGAAGGTTGGAGAGATGGGGGGAGGAGTTCCTGTCACTTTGCTGCTATTTTAGCACTCTGCATCCAGCAACCAAGCTGATCAGAAGCAATCAGGACAGGGGTTTGATGGCCCAAACTGCTGCTGCTTCTATGGAAAGTGGATTTCATCTACATCTCCCAACTGCCTGGCTGGGGGAGATGCTCTGAGAGAGGGACATGCACACAATCACCATGGAATATTTGGCCCTCCAGACTGCTGATTTCCTTGCTGAAGCCATGGCAGCACTGTTCTTTGCACTTCCCACAACAGAGACTGCACTCCCTGGAAAGGGAGAGCACCACAAGAAATGCTCTGGCTTCTCAGTTTAGCCACCTTTTGAATCATGACCTGTGCTGATGGTCCTTTCCTCTGGTTTCTTCTTCCAAGATATGTATATATATACACATATAAATAGTTATTTTTAAGGTTGGTTTTCCTTTTTGTAATAAATATGATTTTTTCATCTCTATCAGGTGATTGGATAAACCTCAGGGAGTCAAAGCAAAGCTTCCCTTGGTGGAAGGTCATCATTGGGATTTGCAGAAATTTGCACTATAAAGATTTGGCTTTGACTGAACCATCACGGGATTTCTGCCTGGGAGAAACAACAGATTGGCCCTTGGTATCTCCCTGGTATGACTTTACAGAGTTAACAGAAATTAAAAGAAAAGCTCTTGCCAGATTCCAGTTTGCCCAATAGCACTGGGAGAATTGTCAAGAAACTCCTCAGCTTCTGACTGGGACATCTTGAGCTTGAGGATTTATATCACCCTTTGAAATGTTTGAGTCACAGCAAACATTATTTCTATTATGACAAATTTTTGAATAGAGATTGAAATGATAATTTTTCTTTTTGCTGTAGGAGTACACATTTTCCTTTGCCTCCTAGTCTAGAGGCTTAGGGTTGCCTGGTTACCCTGACTCAGAAACTCTGTAAGGTGTCTCTTGGTGAAGGAGCAGATACAATTTGGCAATTAGAGAAGCTTGATTTGTCATCTAAATGTAGAAATCCTTAGGAAAAAATAACCATTTGAAGAGAAATTGCACAGAATCCACAGTAAGAAAACTCTCAGAATGTACATTGGTACTGAACAATGCTGGTTTGCTTATTGTAGAGGCATGAAGGTCATTAATAATATATGCAATAATTAGGAATGTTTTTCACTGTTCAATCAATAGGATCCTGTTCATAGGATATATGAATTGCAAATGTGATCAGAAAGCACTTTTATTGGAGAATTTCTCTATGGTCTAGTGCTAGAAAAAGACTCCATTCAGCCAGAAATCTTTTCATCTTGGGCTGGAGTTAAAGGTACACGATACATTCAGGTGAGGGCCCCAGCACAGCCAGCTGGAGTTTCTTACCTGCTTGAGTGTGCATGTGGCTACATACATCCTTTTATACATAGTACATGTGTTCCCAGAAATGTGTGCAGATGTTCTTACAACTATACATTTATGCTGATTTAGAAATTTGTGATTGTAAGAATGATTTTATTTTGTGAAGCATTTCCTTTAGAACTGAAGCAGTGTTGTTTCAACAGTTGCTTCGTAGATGCCCTTCAGTTGTTTGCATTTTGATGCATCAGAAAACACTTCAAGAACAAGGAGGGTTATTTAATGGTTGGGAAGGTGAGGAATGTTTGATGAAAAAGTGAGATCTGTGGACCAACAGTTTTGCTATCCAGGGACCAGAAAGGCTCAGCTAGCATAAACTCTAAAAGGTCAGAATTTGACTTAATGAACTGAACTTCCAAGACAAAGCAGTGTTTTTCATACAGGATATCCCCTCAGGTTTGCTTTATTCAGATAGCAAAAAATGCAGAACATATAGACTGACAAAAAAGTCCTGGTTTGTGTATCTTACCATGTTTTTAATCAAGTGTCACCACTACACATTTATGGATAAATTTTGGATACCTCATGCTGTATTTAGTAGGGGTAGGGCATTACCTGTTTCCTTTATAGCTTTATGTTATGCTCAGTACTGGTCCCTACATCACCAGGATCTGAATCATTGTCTGCAACTTGTGCACCACGTCTGCTCACAGTCTCACTTTGGACCCGGCCCAGTTGCAGTGGGCTTAAACACCTCCGTGCTGTCGGGATCTCCCACTTCTCAGTTTGCTTTTTTCAGCTCTTAAAATGCCATGGCTGTAGCAGGGAAACAGAAAGCCACAGGTGTCTGTCCTTATCATTAACAAATAGGGACAACTCAGAAAAAACATACATCACCCAAGGTTATTTTCAGAGGTATATAACTCACTGTAACAATCATTTTAAATGTGAAATAGTGAAACTGTTTGATAGTCATGGTATCGGGAGGTTCTTGCCAGAACTTTGATAAAGAAAAATGATGGATCTCTTATGTAAGTTTGTTGGGTTTTGGTGGTTGGGGTTTTTTGCCTGTTTTTTTTACCAGAGTCAATTGCAGTCAATGGAACAATCAGAACACATATATTTTCAGCCAGGCACAAGGTAAACCTACGATATTCCCTACAGGAATGGTGTGTAATCTGCTTACAAAGAACTGTGGCAGAAGTACAATAAAACGAGATCATTTGCAGATAACACTGCCCTCCAAAAATATTGACATTAAAACATAAGAAATGGAGAACAGTTCAGGAAGCCTTACTGCAGCAAAATTACATGAGCAATGAAGGGGGACATGTCATGCAGAGAGTGGTGGTTGGCAGGAATAATTGGAGTTTATGTTAATCTGAATTAGTTGTGCCAGTTAAAAACTAGGTTTGCAGTTGAGGTGCTTGAGGGGATCATGGGTGGCCTGTGGCAGCTCCTCTTCCAGGCTCCCTGAGGGGCCCTCCATGCTCCACAACCTCCCAGGACAGGCAGCACCCCAAGCTCGGCTGTGGCTTCCCTACTGCTCAGAATGCAGTGGCAGCAGGGAAGGGAACAGGGAAAATTAGATTAGGAAGAATCATAGAACAGAAAAGAAAATGGCATAAGAGATTGCACTGTGAGTTTGCTTTTGCAGATCACAAATCATCAATCCGCGACCGGAAAAAGGAATGAAAATCTGGTCACCACAACAAAGCAGGATTTAACAACAGGGGGGTGAACATCAGCATAGAGATATTGTGAGTGAGGGCTACTCCTGACAGGCTGCTCACTCTGTACTGACCTGTGAAAGCAATGATGACCTATTTGTGTTCTCCCTCTAGGATTCTCCACTTGGTTTCCTTCTGAGTCAGTCTGCCAGGTCAGAGGTCTATTTATGTTTCTATATTGAGGTTCACTCATGTTAAACATTATTATTCCAACCACTACGAGAGTTTTCACTGGTAGACCTTGTGTTATATTTTCTGAAGATAATATCCATGTTAACTCTTAAGTCACAAAATAGAATAGGAATACAAAATAGGAATTTCATCAACTTATTTTGTATGTTTTCACTGACCTCATGTGTGCAATATAATTTTTCTATATGGATAGTTTATTTATGAGGAATTAAAAAGAAAACTGCAAATTAGAGATACATTATATTTTTTATTCCTATCTGTAAATGTAAAAATTATTTCTTTATTAATTACCTTTGTCTTGAGTGAGGAAATGGTCTCACATCTTTTACCAGTCATGTTTTGACTTACAGAAATTGCCATAGTAAAGAGAGATATTGCATTTCCAAGTTGTTTTCAGCAAATGACCCAAACATGGTGTTCATAGGATTTTGGTGCTCCCCATTGAAGGGGAAGAAGGAAGCAATAACACCCAAATGGAACACCCAAATATAAGAAGGATCTGTTTTTATCCCAAATTTCTCAGACCATCATGTGCTTCTTTGTAATATGGCAAGTATCATGGTACTTCTGGAAGATTCATTTAACAAAACAAACTGAAATATACACAAACCCCATACAGAAAAAACTTTCAGATTCAAACTTGGATGTAAAAAATTTACAGAGAAATGAAGAAAACACAATGGAGAGGAGGCTGACTTCTCAAGCCCTGAGGGACTGAGAGTCTCCTATGAGAATTAGGTAAATAATTATATTATTTTTTAAATTATAAATTATTAAAAAATACACTTGCCTCAGTGTTGGCCTAAACTTCAGCCCTTGGAACAATCAGACTGGTGGCAAGCTGCTCTTTCCTGCATTTCTGATTTAATTTTAATACAAGAAAAGGGATTTTGTTATTGCTCTTTCTTGCCTAATGAATAATCAAAGTTTTTCACATCTTTGGATGGAAACACGCTGGGATGAATTTTTTTCCCAATTTTATGCCCACTATTAATGCATTCACATATGAATGCATTCACAGCCTCACAGGGGGGTAACATTAGTTGAGGCTCAGGGAAAGAATAAATAAATTAATATGAGACAGTTGTAAATACACATCCACATACATAGCTGTGAGGTTCTGGCCTCATAATTGGAGATCTTTTTACAGATTTATCTACAGCCTGGTAAACCTCTGGCCTCCTACTGTGAATCAGTTTACCCTTTTTTAAAAGTCACTGTTACCTATCTGGTGCATAATCTTAATGTTCTCAGCAAATGAGGAGAATTATAAACACCAGTGATGACGGAGAAATAATCAAGGATCAGGAAGTTTCTAATGGGAAAATGGAGCCTCCCACAGAGAATTCTGCTTAAAATATCATCTTTTACTAATTGATAGAGTCACTGGTATTGGAGATGTTGTTGTTTTGCACCTGATTTAAATAGAGTTCAATGAATACTTTAATCAGACTAGGACTCTGAAGTGTTTATTGTGTTTTTTTTCTGGAAGAATGTTGTAAAAAGAGTATTTTAGAGACGCTGAAAACTCAGCAGCTAACATCAGTCATGCCCCAGGTGTGTGGGGAAGGGCTGGAACAGTGCAGTTTCATATTGTTAGGTGGCCTAAATACTCACCCAGGTTTATCCACCTCTGCATGAAGGAAAGATTTTGATGATTGCCTGAATTGTTACTTCCCAGAGGCCAGTGCTACTGGAAAAGGAGGAGATGAGAAGAATTAACTCACCTGTGCAGTGAAGGGGTCCTTATGAAACCTGCAGTGGGGTGGGCATGGATTTGTACAAAGATTTCTGAAATGTAGCAAAGTCCAAGCTGAGTTTCCCAGGCTCCTGTGAAGGATTAAGTGCACATTGCAGTGGATTTTCTTGTGCATGAAGCTGTGAATCCAGAGTGACAATATTCACACAGGACCCCTGGGACCCTGGAATCCATTCCTGACAAAAAGTAGGCTGCATGTATGTGTTGCTGCATGTAGGAGTTAGCTGCTTCTCTGCCATGGAAATATCCTCCTCAAAGTTATTTTTGTATAGCCACTCTTCCTCTCAGTATGTGCAAAGCCTGAAGTTTTAATTGCCTCTGATGTTTGAGGCTTTAGGATTCATGGTTTTATGGTCCTCCTTGCTGCTATTTATTTCATACAAATTCATGTAAACAAAAGCTGATATTTTTCCAATTAATAAAGTCCCTTCATTTAAGTAAGGAAATGAAAGATACACATTTCTATCAGGGAACTATTTCAGATGTCTTCCTGCATTAGTACTTAAGGGTGTAGGAGGAGAGGGAAGGAATGCATTTCTGATTCAATCAGAGAGGTGCAAAACCTAAGTTAAGCTGTCCCTCCAGCTCCCTTCCTAGCAAACAATGGCTCTTGGACACAGTTTTAAGATCACTTTTTCATCTTATTGTTGACTTTCTCAGCACTAAGTTTGAGGAAGAGAAGTAATGCCACACAGACATCTGGCTTAGTGGGAGACAGCAGCAATAGCTACAGGAAGCTTTTTCATGCCTTTCTGAAAGCAGCATATCAAAGGGTAAAAGCTAAGCTACAGAGGATGCTTATTGTTCCAGGACAATAGCACAGACACCCTCACTTGAGATGGTTAAGGTTTATTTTTCATGAAGCCTTTCATACTGCTGCTGGAAAATGCCATCCCATTGAGTGTTTTGATGACAATGTACTGATGTACCTTTCCTCAGCAGGAGCTTCTTGAATTCATGATGTACACGTGGTCAAACAAGAGATGGCAACGCTCCAGGATGTTGCCATGATTTCCAAGCTGCAGTCACTCTTCCCAGATTTTAATTAAGCTTGAAAAAAACCAAATAAGCAATAATGACACTCTCCACAGAACAGGATTTTTATTTCTGCAGCTCTCCTTAGTCCATCCCGAATGGCAACATACTGTGTGTCCACTCAAAGTACAGATACCTCAGAGAAGCTCTGTCAGAAAGAAGGAAGTTGGACTGCTGCTGCTGGAGGGGCAGAGCTGGGGTTTCCAAGGTATTTTAGCTATTCATTGCTTTACTTTCAAAAATGCTCATATTTTAGATTTGAAAAAGAGGCTGAATTCGTAAGTTGCTACATTAGTTTTCTTGTAACTTAAACATTTTAGTTCTCTACAGGCTGCTGCCATATATGATGACCCTTAACCATGTTCAGTAAAATCCTAAGGACAGAGTATATTGCCAGCATCAATCAAGAGTAAAACTGCAATACCACAGTCATCTATAATAATAATGTACAAATTTCCCATTCAGAGGTTACCAGTGCACAATGCATTTTTTACATTGGTACCCTCTGAATGGGAAAGTTAACACCATCAGAACCTTCGTCTGCTCTGGACAAAGCACTGCCAGATATGACCAAATAAACTGAGACAGAAGACGACTTGGATTAGCATCTCATGCCAGAGTACATTGGAGGAGATTGGCTTCTTTTTACACTAAAGGACTTCTAGAATAAGGCTGATGTTTCAGAGCTTCTTGATATTTCAGTCTCTTGTCTAAAGGTCTGCCTGCAAAAAGCAGCAGTTCATTCCATAGTGACTGACTTTAGTGGATAGAAGACAAAAAACCTCCCCAACAGCACTTCATTCTGAGTCACAGTTTTCCAAAGTAGCATCTATTCAATGTACATAGACTGACTGTCATCTTACTTGATCAATTAAATTCTGGAGCATTGCATAAACATCACTGAAGAAAGGGGCAGCCTGATGGATTTGCAACTACAGTGGTGACCACATACATCTGCATAACAAGAAAGGAAACATGCAGTACCAGCCTCCTGCTTTTAGAGCTTTTGGTTGGAATTTTTTAAAAATAACTGCTGTTGTATGTCAGGGTCTTTAGGCAGCACCTAGAAAATAAATCAGGTATAGCTGGACATAGTTGTATATGATTCTATGTCTGCCTATGTGTGTATTTAAATATATATATATACACACACCACACACACATATACATACATGTATATACATTATATATATAAACACATGCACAAACTATTCTTCCACATAAATTGCTGTGCATTTTGGTTGGCTATTCATGAAAATATGGTTCAAGAGAGAGCTTGAAGACTCTTGGCAGAGAATTGTGATCCACTGCTGGCCACCTACTGTCAACTCTCCCAGATGGATTTTGGTTGAAGTCAAAGCAGCCTTCATGGGGCAGCAGAGCCCAGCACAGTGAAGAGCCCTGGGTGGCCAGGAGGCAGGTGGTGAGGGACTGCAGGGACAGCACCAAGAATAAGGACTTCACTCACCTACTGACAGCAAACTAATTGCATTGGTGCAAATTGCAACTCCCACAAACTTCTATGAAGTGTTTCAAGCGTACTCAAAATAAGATTAAAATGCATGATTTTCATTCTGGAATATTGGGGAAAATATTACAGCATACCCACTAAAGTTCAATGAAACTTAGCAATTATAGTTATTGACAAACCTGACATACAAACGTGTTTTTACTCATAATGAAGTAGTAATCCTGCTTAACAGCATTCTGGGAAGAAATTGTGGCTGTCTCAGTAAATACAACTGTGGGGCTTTTACCCCAATTAACCTTTAGACTTGTACATGGTCAGCATCATTGCTTGAACTTGAACCTTGACATCCTTTACGTGCAAGAGAGAGAAATTAATGCCATCGTGGAATCATTTAGGTTGGAGAAGACCTTTAGGATCAAGTCCAGCTGTTGACCCAGCACTGCCAAGTGCACCACTAATTCTGTCCCTAAGCATCACAACTACACAACTTTTAAATACCTCCAGGAATGGGGACTAAACCACATCTTTGGGAGCTTTGCAAGAAATTTTGGGGGATGTTTTATCTGAGGTCTTAGATATGGAGTTTAAGAGGAGACTAATTGTTTCCCAGACTTGATCAACTTTATCAGTTCTATGTCTGTAAAGGGGATCCAGGGAGACTCACAGAGATGTTGGCTCTTACTCAGATGGATACTATTTTGGGGAGTCTTTAAAAAGTAAGTTGATGATACGTCCAAGGTTTCCGCAGTTCCCTCCCTCATCTCTTCCACACATCTTTCATGGTAGAGTTCTCTCTCTTGCTGCTTTTTATCCCCAGCCCCTGCAGCACATGAAAATCATGGCTCCTTTTGGTTCCCAGCACAGATTTGGCTGGAACGTGAAGAGCAGTTCTCTTGGTGAACCACTGTGATCCGTACTGCAAGTTTGACATTTCACCTGTCTGCAGTGGGATCAGCCCCTTCACCAGGTCATGATGCCAACTCCTCCCACAACAGATGTGCTAAAGAGTGAGAGGAGCTTCTCTGTGATGACAGAGCACAGCCCAAGCTGTGGAGTCCTGCTGCCATTCACAAACATTTGGTGCCATTATTGTATTCCTGAATTAAGACATTGACCTGGGAGAGCTGTCCTTGCACATTTCAGTAGAGGGTTTAAGTAAGGAAGTGTTTAGAAGGAGGCCAGGTCTCATCTGTGTGTGGCTCTGGGGTTTGTTTCTTGAGTCAATGAGGCCATTGGGAGAACATGGAGTCATGGTGCTCAGCCATGGCACATTTCTGATGCAAATAGTTTACCACACTGATGGTTGCTATGGACTGCAGCTATAATGCAGGGCAAACCACAACATTCATGCACAGAGAAATGTATGGACATTCATTTCTTAAAGAAAGAATGTTATTTTCTTGAGTGGTGTAGAAGATTGGCTTCAAGAGCAAGCAGACCAGCTAAGTATCTTGGGAGGTGTGATCACACTGCATATATCACACTTATGCTATGGCATATAAGTTTCTGAGGAAGAGAAAGAACTGAAATGGCTAAGTAGATGTGCTGATTTACCTCAGTGATAAGTGACATTTCAGGGGCAGAACAAAGGTGTGGTTGGATCTCTGAGTGGGTTGGAGTATGATGTACAATTTTTACCCTTGCCATTGATACAGTGAATCTCAGATGCTCCTGCTTCACAGTAACTGTCCAGCTCTCTGCACTTGCTTGTGCATGGAGCATCTTTAAAGCCTCACCTCACATTAAGCATGACCTGCCACAACATTAGCATTATAATCCATCCATTTCATGGATACCCATTCTCACTGTCATACAGACTTTCAACTGCAGCAAATTATAGACCCCAAATTAATCATATCCACATTTAATGGTTTCCGATGCTGGAATAATACTGTACTACCTAACACTTCATACCTATGATTAATAGCCTTAGTATTCATCTCACTATACACACACATTTTACCTGATACTGATAGTATGCTGACTCCCATAATTTCAGTAATTTAGTGGTATTCTGATGTTTAAAAACTATATCAAGTGAAATTGCAATCCATATATTATTTAAATAATTTTAAGCTTCCAGACACTTTACATGACATCATTTCAATTATATCCTTGATCAATATAGAGAGCATTTAGTCATAAAAGAGAATGAGTTAGTCAGATGTACAGAGTTTTCAAGGTCACTATATTGTTAATAAAACTTGTTAACTGACACAGGCATTAGTCATAAAGCTGAGTAAATGTAATGATTAAGCCACTCACAGCTCCTCACCATTCTGTTATATCCTGTTTTCTAAAGAGAGAATTTTTATTGTGGGGCCTAATTTAAACCTACTTAAATCAGTGGAAAAACTGCCTGTGGCTTTGCTGGGCTTCCTATCAGACTGCCACTAAATAACAGAAGCACACTCATGAAAGAAGCAGACAACAAGCTGGTAACTCAGGCAGACTCCTACGCATCAGCTCCTGGCAGAGTCTTTAGCTGTAATGTTCTCTCAGCAAGACAGATGGAGCTTGACCAAGCTCTAGGTGGAACTGTAATTACATTTTATTCCTTCAGACACCTCTTGCTGCAGAAAGCACAACATTTTCCCTACTGCAGAAAGAGTGGAATAATTACTGTTTGAACTTGTTGGGGGTTTTGGTGATTCCCCCAATGGTAGGCTGGTGCCTACTCACTGGGTGCAAGGGACCAAAGGAGAATATACATACAACATGCAACCATACAAAGTGTGCAATAAACAGAGTGGTCAGTACCCAAACGGACACACTTCAATTTAATGAAAACCCTATTCAGCTCCTGGGTAAGATCACAAAAGATAGAGCTTCCTTTTAATGATAAGAAGTGCATAATTTCTGTGTACATGACCACTCTATACGGAATACTATCAGGTATAATGGTTTCTGCTTAAAAGTGAAGGATTTTTTCTGGCCTGTGTCTATTCTGCCTTACTCAGTGACCAGTGATGTAAGATCAAGCATTTGAATGATACTTGCCTGATGAAAAGTTGGGAGACTGGAAAGAAGTCTAAGGCATTGGCAGTACCAATATGTACAATACAGGATGAATCACGTCCTATGTGGGATCCCACATCTCACCTAGTATGAGACATCTTGGCTACCTCTAAATCTGAGACAGTTATCCTAATCTCCCTCAGAAAATGGATAAATGGCAACTTCCTACCTCCTGTAGGCACTATCTTAAGTGTGAAAAGAATTGCACCACAGAATCCAGGGAATATACTGAATAATTCTCCATTGACCATACAAGGGCCCAAAGTAGAATCACCTACATGTAGGTTTCTACATGGGGAGATTCATTCAAGGCAGCCTCAAACACCCAAGCACATCTACTGATGGGTACCACAAGGCAAGAGAAACACCAAGTTGGGAGCACACAATGCCACCAAAATGGGCAGAATCCCTCCTTGGCAATGCCAACCACTGCAATACAGCCTCGAGGAAGCTGAGTCTGCCACAGACAAAACCCTTCAATGAGTAGACTGTACATTGTAGGCCCATGTCAAAGCCCCCTGTAGGGCTGCATGTAAGAGAAAATGTCCAGTTAAATGGACAACTGCTAACCACAACCACACTCACATGGCATGTATAAAAGGTGTCTACTGACTCCAAAGAGCAAGGCATTAAATTCACTGCAAAGTAGCAGGAGCAGGCAGGAAGCTGATCGGGTTAGGAGCAACAAGGCAGAGCAGTCTGGCATTACACAGAGTTGGGAAAAGCAGAGCATCTGGACAATATCATCAGAACCTCACACAGCAGAGGGACAAAGGGAGCAAGGTCAAAGGACTCCTCCTCCCCCTGGGAGTAATAATAACAAAGGAGCGTTCGATACAAATCCAAGACACTCAAAGGATGTATCTGGAAGGTACAGCCAAACAGCAGCAGAGACTTTGTCCTTCAGTGTGATTCATTTATCAGGGCCACAGCTCCTGCTACAGCCAGCTGCCACTGAAACAGCTTTTTCTAAACAAAGCAAATCCTAATCCAGCATGGTCCAAAGAACGGAAAATCATGGGTTTGGGAGCTGGACCTGAAAGAAGCAGCAGGCTGTGCACATGGCTACATTGCTGTCAGCAAAGCATTTAGAAAAAGGAGCTATAAAAGTCTCTTAAGACTCTGTAGTTTATGTAAGTAAACAAGTATGGAGCCTTCCTATATTATTGTAGAGTTCCTGGTTCATGAACAGTATGGATACATGCAAAACTTAGTTTCATCAACAGAATTACTTTAATAATTTAAAGTTATTTTTATCTCTTTTGTATTCTATTTTTTCCCTAAAAAAATACCCTTTATGGATCCTTAACAATATCTTAATAGACAAATATAGCTGAAAAACTGAGGAATACTTTTTTTAGTGTCAGTGATGTGTTCATTATACTCACGTGATAGTCATCCCTCTTCCTCTTTTGCTTTTCTTTGTCTTCCCATAATCGTAGGCTGTAAAGACTAAAAAAAGAATAAAATTGGCACTTAATTTTGCATATGCATTTTTGTACAGTTCCCAGCAGAACCTAAATTGATGCAATGATGCTGTCTCTCCTGCCTGTGCTGCTCAGGGAATTCAGAAGGACTGCGGAGGATGAGGCAGAGGGGGGTTTGCTCAGGTGGGCAGCAGTGTCTGGAGCAAAACACGTGTCCATGGGGAGAAAAGAAACCAGAGCAAATGTCAAAGTGAGGGGTGATGAATATTTGGGATGTCAGAATGAAGCACAGGGTTTCTGCTGGCAGAAATAATTTTGAAGCTGAAAGAATAGGAAAAAATAGGGGGCTTTAGCAAAGGCACAAGTACATACCTAGTGGAAAAGGCAGAAGAAAATTGTAACACAAAGTTTCTGTGTCTGATGGAGAAGCTGAGAATAAAATACAAGGAAACATGAGGGAGAGATGAGGTAAATAAAAATTTTGATAACACCTAAATTCTTAGGGCTTCTAAGTGTCTCTTGCTTTCAGTGTCCTGCTTGGAACCAACAGATTGAGCTGACAAATCCCCCTGCAGGAGAAGAGTTCCAATCAGGCATGCAAAAGGGGTTACAAAAGAAATATGCAAGTCTAGGAGACATCTGTGCACCTGAGCCAATGCTGGTACATGAGCTTGTTGTGATCACTCTTTGAAAGAGCAGAAGGGGAGAAAATGCATCCCGTGAAAAAAATCAGTAGAGAACACTAGAAAGGAGGATCAGGAAATGCACCCAAAGCTTTCTTCAAGATCTGAGTTTACTATGCATGAAAGCTGTGACAGTGACATTAAACACAAACAAACTGGATGCTTACAACAGATTTGATCTCCACATTGTGCCACAACTTACTTTTCTTCTGAGCAGAGTCAGCTCTGTTTAACACAGCCCAGCTATTTTCGTTAAGGATGTAAAGAGGAACAGCCTTTGATATAATTTATTTGAGTTTACCTGACTCTATAGACCTGAACAGAGGCAAAGACCTGCTGAAATTAAACAGACATATAAAACTGTACCAGATGTACCAGAGACAGAAATACCCAAGACCCTCCCTGTGACATTTGGAGAGTATTTGAAGAAGCAGGAGGATTTTTAATTTGCTTTTCATCTGTACACAGGAATGCTGCAATAGCACCAGCAAGCTGTGCAGGTGGGCAGGGGAAATTCTGGACAACTCCTGCACTGGAGTGCTAAAAACCAACAAGCATTCATTTCCCACATCTAAACAACTCGGGAGACTGTATTAATTTTCATACAGGAAAAGGTCAGGCCATTTCAGCTTTGAGTTCATCTGGGTCTTATCTATTTTGCTAAAAAATGCAAATTATAAAAGAGCCAAGAGGAAATTTCACACTGTGCAAAGTGGCTTTCAATAACCAAGCTTCCATAACCTGAAAGTCAATAATAACCTGCTTTGTGAATCACCTTTTACTGTCATTCAACACTATATAAACCTTTGTCATGTAGAAGGTGAGGGGCTTTCTTAATGCTTTCGAAAGTACCTGAAGACTGTAAGATTTTATCTGCATCCTTTTTCCAATCAGTAGGAAGCAGTCAGGTCTTCACACGATGATAGAAAATCAAGGAACATGGAGCCCGGGAACCAGACCAGTACCTTATGTAAAAAAACGTTCCCCTTAATGACTTGCCAAATATTACATTGGGAATTTACAGCTAGGCAGAAAAGTGGGTGAGTGTGGCTCTGTCCTTGTTTGGGACAGGGGTGAAGTATTTCACAAGGATGGTCTTAGTCTATTTGGTAGCATGTTTTTTAAAAATAAAGTGGACTGTTGGAAGGAGATGAGGATAATAGTGCTGCCATCTGCCCAGGACTTGAGCTGGGGAAAGTGATTAAAGGGAGCTGAACAGCCAGAAGAAAAAGCTAAAAAGAGCTTTCCTTTGCAGCACAATGCTTCTAGCCTCTGGCTGAAAAGAGAGCAGCAGCAAGCCTAAGCCGCTGCCTTCGACATTTCCAATGAAAAGACAAACCTTTTGTACTACCTGCAGGGTGACAAAGGGCAGTAAGCACCTGGTGGGACCAGCAGCTGGAAAACAGGGAAGTGAATGGGCAGTGGCAGCTCTTGGAATGATGAATGCTTTTTTGTTCCTTAAGAGTTTTGTATCAGGTGGATTGCTGTCAGCGGGTTTCTGTTTCCCTGGTATGAATATGAACCAGATCCTGACTTAACACTGTCAGCTTATTTGCTGGCCTAGCTTGTATGAGCCTGTGGACTCTCCATCCCAATCTGGCTGAAAAGGTATTTATGATGCCAAAAGTTTTCTTTCCTGTTTAGCTCTAATAACTCTTTCCTAGTAGTGCAAAATTAATTCTGGATATAGTCAATGTGTGATCCTGTGTGTTGTTACCAGCAGTTTCCCATGCCAAGAGTCCACCTGGATTCCCACCAGCTTGTTTCTCCAAGGGGTTGTATAAGGGCATGGACTCTATTGCTGATTTTGCAGATTTGTTATTGTCATTTGTAAAGATAATAATCCAGTCTGTCAGACTGGAGTTGTCAAAGAAGTCATTGAATTCAGAGAGAACTGGAGACTAAATTCCTTCTCTGGTGGAAATCAGTAATTTCTGTGCTAAGAGTTAACTTACAAGTTTGCCTCTCATTCAGTGACTGATAAGCTCTTTGCCCCCAGAGTCTTCTTTTGAGTCATATTAAGTTACAGTAGAATATAAATTTTCCATGTGAAGAGACAACAAATGAGCAGAGAAAAGTGTGAGCTCTGCTTAAGCAGCCCCTAAAATGCTGCAGTGTTTGATTTGTGCAAATGTATTTCCTTTTATAACCTACCTGCTTGACACTACAAACATGCACACACTTATGAAGAAACAATATCCAAATAATTTATTTCAAGAAAATGCAATTTCCTGCAAGGTAAAAGCAGGAACAGCATAAAATGGTGCATAAAGCCCAAAAATCATAAGCAGGAATGGAACTTTAAGATATATATATATATATGTGGTTTCTGCATCTTCTGTTGAAACCTGTCCCCACTGGGTAATTTTGATCCTTAGTAAAAATTTCATTTGGGGCAAAAACTATAAGATGCATACTTGTTTCAGATGAAATCACAAGTATTTTAAATAGATGGAAGGTACAAAGCAGTATCTGATCAATCATAAGAAATGTACAAGTTCTCTAAGCTCCTTAATACTATAATAATTGGCTCCGAATTTAAAGTAATAAATAAAATTCTCATTGTTTTGTTTTGTTTTCTTCCCCAGAGATGCCAAGGTTTTCACATTTTCACTTTCACATTTTTAACAAAATAAAGAATATGCAGTTTTATCTCATCAATTCTTGATTGTTATCTGCATGTCCACTATATTGAAGTATAATGTTGTTCCCAAGGAATTAAGAATTCTATCCACATTCACAAGGCAATGAATAAAAAACCAAAACAAGTAGTTTAGCAAGTAGTTTAGCTTGTGTGTAAAAATTCTTGTCATACATGGATGAGATGGCAAATCCAAAAAACCCAATCCCTACCTAAGCAAAGATTGTTTGTAATATGACTTTGCAATTCTAGTTGTAAGGTACACAACAAACTGTTGCATGGAAAGGTCATGCAATGCACAATTGCAATCTACAATTCATCATAAATGCTAGAAGGAAAAATGCATCTAAACGACACTTAAAAAGTAATGAATGCAGCTTTGTGTACCAATTCTCACTTACTGCAATTATGTTGGTCATGAAAACAGAATAAAGAATTAATCAGAATAAAAACCACGAAATCTGTAGTTTAAAATATTTAGCTATTTCTGAAGGAAAAATACATGAATTGTGAAACTATTCTTTCTGACTTCAAACACAAATAATTTTGTGGGGATAATACTGGCCTTGCAATGGAGCTGCTAAGATGCAAATCAAGTTCAGTAGTAAGTTCCTGTAAAAGAATAAAAAAATCCATCACAGAGATAATGAAACTTTTATAAACTAAAAGAAACCAAAACATTGTAAACCAAAAGCATTAAAGTGAATATAAACATAAAATACATTGCATACAGAGTAGCACTAGCCAACTTTGCTGGCTTACACAAATCCTGCGTATTTGCCAAGGACATCATAAAACATGACGTGGGAACAGAGCTGGACAGGTGGCTTCTCCAGTGCTGCTGTGATTTTCCTTTGATGATGTTGCCAAGATGACTTCTTTGGAACCACACGGTTCTTACCCCCCTGCAGCTTAAAAAAACCTTTCATGACAAAGACATCATTACACGATACTATTTTTAGCACTGAAGTATGTCAAATCAACCTGGTTTTTATCTGTAGTACTGCAGCCAGTCTAAACTCCCTGCCAACATCATCTGTCAAGCAGTACAACCACCAGAGTTCAGTCAGGCAGCCTCCACCCTGCCTTGCTTTGGCACCCTGCAGCATCCAAACCCACCTCAGGGCCACTGCTCTTGTCACCTCTGTGGAGCAGCAGGGAAAAGGCACTGCAGGGAGCCACCACCATGGGTGCTTGTCCAGCAGATCAGCCAAAACCAGGGTTTTTAAGTCTACTCCGTGATTCAGCATCATTAAATAAGGGCAGAGCAGGTGAACTGTAAGCAGGAGAGCAAGAGGTCACACATGTGGACAACCCACTCTGTGGTGGGACCTGAGAGGCATCTGCATTTGTTCTTCCTCTGAACATCTCCCCAACAGCCAAGAAGCAAAGGCACAGGCAAGCCCTCACTTCACACACGTTTTATACCCACAGATCCAAAAGACACTCAGCAGTTTGCATTTCATTAAAAGACTCCCATTAAGCAGGCTTAGCAATTTTCTCTTTTAATTGCTTCTAAAAGCTGCTACTCTTACAAGGCTGCAGGAATGAGTCTGTGCCTTCTATATAAGATATGTATATCTACATTATACAGAAGATCATAAATGCATATATCAAGAACATATATGGCTATTTTGGGTACAATGTAATGTTTTTTCATGCTTTGACACAATGTAATATTTCAACTAATTCATATATCCAAAAATCTAAAATCCAGTAATTTCATGGTAAAATGTCCAGGGTTCAATTTGTTTGTACACTTTCAGTGACTAAAACAGCTAACTCATAAATAAATAAAACAGGGAAAAAAAGAAAAAGCATCTCCATAAATGGAGAGACAATTTTTATTCTTCCAGGTGTTAAAAGAACCAGAAGATTGAATTTTTCAACATGACAGCAGCCTGCCAACACAGTGAAATAATCAGTATCTTTTTCTGAACTTCAAGGATTGCTAAAGCTAATTTCCAAGCTGATGAAAAAGCTCCTTCAGAATTGGAAAAAGTTGGCCTCAACCTGTCAGAAATCCTGTTTTATTGTAAAAAACCACATTCAGCCTGAAATAGCATCCCTGCAGACAGGGAGGCAGACCTGCAACCCTGAATCAAATCAACTGCCTTTTTGAAAAATTGCATTCACACCCCCCCCCAAAATTTAGAATTTCTTTAATGGTTCCTTCAGAATCCAATCCAGTACTGATTTTAAAAACATCCTCAAATTGTAAGAGAAAAACATTACAATTTTTATTTAGTTTCTTCCAACTGTGCACCAGCTCAAGTACTCACTAAACACAGGCAGGAGAACTTTCCAACCAGCTCTAAACAAAATTCTTTTCCTCATCACTTTGTTGCCATGGTAACTCTGGGCTGTAGGGTGAGAGGAAAAGCCAAATGCCTTTCTATTTCAGCAGCTGATGTTGGGAGGGCTTGCCCAGAGTTATGTACAATATAAATGAATCTGTGTCCTGTGCTCCTGGGCAGGAGTTGGAGCTGCCTGGTCTCTGCCTACAGCCTGTCCAGAGGATGATGGCAGGAGTAAGCTCTGGCAGTTAACACCCTTCATAGGATGATAGGATAATGCAGGATGTCTCCAATCCAACCTGCTGCCCAAAGCTACAAGATCAGGGTTATATCCAAGAAAAGCTCCAAGGATGGGAACGGCACAACCTCTGAGTAACCTTCTCCACTGTTTGCCTTCTCATGGTGCTAAAAGTTTTCTGAGCATTCATTCTGAGCCTCTCTTGTTGGAGTCTGTGCCTGTGTCTCTTCCTCCCACCATGTACCACTGTGCAGTGCCCATCTGTCTGCTCCATACCCTGCCCCTGGGTGCCAGCAGGCTGACAGGGGGACACCCCCCACCCCAGCTTAGCAAGGCTCTGCAGGTGCAGCCACACTTTCCTATCAGGAAATATAATAGGAGAAGCAAGAGGGTGTGTGAAAATACATCTCTGGATGATTTCCAAAGCCACAAAACTGTGGAAATAATTTCCTTCTTAAAACAAGTGAAAACTTTAGAAGTGGAGCTCAAAAGGCACTCAGCCCTGAGAGAGCAAAGTGCCTTCAGTTTGAGTTGAGTGCCCTGAAGTGGTTCAGGCCTTATTTTTCTGATATCTGGAATTCTTGCTTTCAAAGCACTTGTATATAGTTCATTTAAAGAATGTAATTCCCTTCCCTTCTTTCCACCTCATTTTTCCTTTCCACCTGACAGCCTGACTCAGACTGGTTACCCAAATGGCAGCTTTCCAACCCGGGAGACACTGGGGGAGGTACATGTGAACACATACATATGCCCATGCAGGACTCATGCATCAATAATCAGTCATTAAAAACCACCAGGATGACAACTGAAAATAAACTAAGTGAGCCTAAACTATCTGTATGTATGCAGACACAAGAATGAAGAGAAGTTGTGCAGGATGAAATGTTCATGTAGCACCATATCCAGCAGTGGGTGATTAAGGCAAGAGAACTGGGTGATTATGCAAAGAGAATTATACTACTTATCAGCCATCTAGAGGTTAGGGATTTAAGAGTTTTCTATCCACCATGTTCAGGGATCTTGATGGATTTTTCTTCCATGACCTCTCCAATGCTTTTTGAAGCCGTAATAGGCAGAGCAATCTGTTAAAATGAGCTCCACAATTTATTTATGACATATGCAGAAGAAAACTTCATTTATTTTAAGCTGCTGCATGATGGCCACCTTGGGTGTTCTGTAGTTCCTGCACAACAAAATCCAGCAAATTCCAGACTTCTAATTACCTTTGACTCATTCAAAATTTTTTATAGGTCTCATCTCTTTTTCTGAGTCATCTCTCTCCCAAGGTAATCAAGTTGCACTTACACAGCTGCCATTCTCTGTCTCATCTTTTTTGTTCTCACTCTTTGTATCTTTCCCATGCCTGTTAGACACATATTTAAGATGAGGAATTCGGGCATGTGCACACATAGATGAGCATATAGATGAGCTATAGGATTTTGCAATGACATTGTAAAATGTGGTCTATTTATTTCCTCTTGTTTTCTAACATTGTGGTTATCATAAAATTCCAAAGAATATAGAATTGACTCTACAATTTTGACCTCAAAATTGCAGCCACTGAGAAAACAGAGATATTTCCCTAACATGAAATCCTGAACAGGGTACATATCTGCTCTGATGAAAATATAAGGAAAATCCAGAAGATGATAATGTCATAATCTGATCATAGAAGCTGTAAAGTTAGTTACTTTACAAGTTAGATGGGAAAACTGTTTAGTCTGGATCAGTAATAACTTCAGAAAATCACAACACAAAAGCCTTCAGACAGATTTAATATAAATGTGCTTTATTGCAGAGAAGTTACATTATTTACATGCTGCAACACATTACAACATAAATCTATCAAGTATTTCATGGTGGATGCTGTTGGTTGCCAGATAACATTGTCATAAGAACCACATTATAAAGTGAAGAGACTTACAGCTTTATATACTCTACAACTTGGAGTAGCTAAAATTTTAAAAGTCAAAGGCAGTGTTTGCTCAGGCCTGCCTGTTGTCATATGCATGCAAAAGCCTAAGGAGAGCAAATATAAACGTCTTGTCTGGTTTCAGGTCTATGATGCCACCAAAGCTGATGATAGGTGTGTACTGACTTATATTTTAAAGCGCATAATCTTGCATAAATCATACAAGTCTAATAAGATTGGTATAAATCTAATCATTTATAAACCATGGCTTAGAAATAAAGGAGAAATGCAGCTTGCACATGCATTTAGAAGCACAACCTAGCAAATGTTTGTGACCTTCATATTTATTGTCTTCTCTCTTAACAGATCTGCTAGAAAACATCTTTATAATATCTTTACTCTAGAGTTGCACTTCTCTTGGCTGAACAATGACAATGAAATTCCAGAAAAAGACATCTAAGCAATCTAGTCAATATATGCTGGTGGAGAAAAACCTATGAAATACAAAACATTATTTATGTCTAACTTAGTATGTCTTCATTAAGCAATGCTTCTAGCAGCATCATAGTGAAATAGGATAGTTGAGTGAAGTTTGGCCCTCATTTTCTTAAATGTGACATAATTTAAGTTCCAATTGAATCTGTAGCCCAAAGATCAGTTGCTTAATAAACTGGGGAAAGCCTTTTTTGTTTTTTAAAGGAAAGTTTTCCAGTTGTGTCAGTCTTAGGGGATGTGACTACAATGAGCCTAAAGAACCACAACAGACAGTTTTTAAGAAGTGAGGGAAAGGGTCAGGATGAGAGAAATCTAAACCAAATGAGAAGATACAAGCCAATGCCTTCCCTGGTTAACCAGCCATCACTTTTTGCTTGCTGTGCAGCTGGGCTGTTTTACACCAGCCAAGGAGTGGGCTTTGTTTCTGTGTTTCTAATGAAGTTGTCTTTTGAAAAAGAAAGAAAGGGAAAAGAAACTGAGCAAGTACAGATACATAGCGGTGGCACAGACACAGTCATGCACAAAGGGCTTGATCCTGCCAGGAATGCAAGGGGCAGTGGCACTGTGCAGACACCCTGCCCACGGGGATCCCCTCATCCCCGGTGCACAGCACCCCACACGGCTCCTGCAGAGCAGGCCATGGGCAGTGTGGCCTTGCTCAGCTCCGAGGTAAAGGATGGGGGGCCAGATGAGCAAGGGCACGAGAGCTGGTGCCTGTTCCTTGCAACCATCTGTCTCCCAGAGGCAGTGAGTACACACAAATATCTCCTTCCATGATCCCTCTGTGGATGTCCACTTCTAACCTCACAGTTGGGCTCCAGTAAATGAATCCAGGGCAGCCTGCCATGAGCTGTCCCCCCATCCCAATCCCAAAAAGCACTCCTGAGACTGCAGGACTTCCATTCAACGATAGGAGAGGTGTGAGATGGTCACCATTTCAGCAGGTTTAAAATTGTGTATATCTCTGCACACGGGGTCAGTGTGCTCCTGGAGGCCTCCCAGAAAGCTCTTTACCTAGGACAGACTTCTTCCCATGGAAATACAGTGTTACTTTCTCTCAGAAAAGCTGATCAAGTCCTACTGAAGCTGACAAGACAAGTTACAGACAAATCCCATGAGTGTCTGGGACTGGGAAGGGAGAATATGAGCACATCAGGTCTAATCTCAACTCTTTTTCACACTAAGGACAGAGCTGGATTAGGGCTGCACGAAGGATGCCAGTGGCACTGCGTGTGCAAAGTGGGTGCACTGATGTCCAAAGCATGCAGACTCATCTGCCTGACTCCCTCTCATGGGTGGAACAGGGATTCTGGGTTGAAGGGTCCCAGTCAGATCTCCTAGACTATAATTATGCCCTACAAAAGAGGGGTGAGCGAGTCAGACAAGCCCAGGGTAGTAAAGACCTAAGTCAGCTCATCCCCATGGTGGAACTGAGCACTATCCTGGACAACCAGGTTGGCTGGGGCAGTTCAGTCACTTAATCTGGAGCTAATGAGAAGAATTTACAAGTGAGGTAACATGTTTAGACAGCACCAAGACCTGAGCCACCTTGTCCCCAGCTGGCTCAGGTGTTGGCACATTCCAGGTTTGGGCTTAGCAGCGGCAGTAGGAAAATCAGATCCATCTTGATCTGTCAGTCTAGACATGCCCATAGACTCCTCTCCTTTTTAAAGGACAGAAAAAGTCCTCCTCATGCTCAGGTTGTCTAAATCCCTCTGCTCATTGCATTTTATCTTCAGCCACTTTTCTATGATGCCACAAAAATCAGTTTATACTACATACGTGTATGTGCATGTGTGTATTAGATATGACATTTATATATATATATTAAACATATATAAATATCTATTTTTATATATATTATGTATATATTAAACAACACATTCTATTCAGTCATCCACATTTCATCTTCTTCCACCAAATCCCATCACTTCTCTCAAATTGCACAAGTTCTTTAGGACTGAGCTGTCTTTGTTTTGGAGTTCACTATGTATAGCCAATTCCTGTGGACAGCACTTTACTGGTGCTGCATTGAGATGGCTGGGGCTGTTTCATTGCTACTGACCCTCCTCAGAAGCATTCAACGTGTCCTCGGGCCCTGATGGTGAACTGTCACTAAGACTCACAGTTGTGAATGGGCCACCCATGAATTAAGCTCATATGCACGATGAGGACTGTAGCTATTGCTGAAAAGTAGCACTGTATCAAACACTAACTTGTACTGTAAATGTACATATAAGTTTAAAAAAAGTCAAAGCATTTTGGAGAGTTGGAGAGAGATGCCATCATTTCTGTTCCCAGTATCGCTTAAATTTGCATATATGGGGGAAAAGTAATATTTTGGAGTTCTCTCCTCACTCCAAGAGCCGATTTTTAAAGGTTTGCCAACAGGGATAAAAAGTACAGTGTTATTCCATAAATAAAATCTCTCCAAGAGCTGTCTGGTTTTAGTCAAACATGTGGTCATTTCTGGGGTATATTTATTGTCATTCTTGCTTCTCTTATTGAACAGGATAGGTTCAGTATGAAATACTGAACAAGATCATCACCATTGATGTTTAAAGTAAGATTTCTCATCTCTTAGATGATATTTTCCAATTTGTAACAAAAAACTCAGATAAGTTGTCCTGGGACTTACCAGTATATGCAGCTAAGATGACCGAATTTCCACTATTAACAAAGTCTATGAGCATTAACAGGGTAAGCATAACTTACTGCATATAAAACCCCTGAATAAATACAGTATCAAACTATAAATATAAATAACAGAGAGTAAACAAAAAAAAATCACTATATAAATCACAGGAAAGAAAAAAATTAATCTTCAACGCCCAAAAGAATTTCCCAATATGAATTACAGCTTCCATAGCCAGTGAAAGATTACTGCAATTCTACATATCAACAAAAAGGTCTACAGCAGGTATTTTAACTTGCAATTAGGAGACAGTATCTGCAGATTGCATAAATATGTTGTTGTGTCACATAATATCAAAGATATTTGCAAAAATTATACAATTTGGAATGCTTTAATATGAGACACAACAATGTACTTAAACATACAGTAATAAGAAAATGAAAGCAATCATTTTATAAAATATTTTTGGGATGCGTTGAGTTAGCAGTGCTATTTAGATTAAATATGTAAAGTGAAAAGTCATCACTTTAATAAGCTGCTCGTTGATACCCCTTTTTGCCATCAGGACATTTTCTGTGTCCCACTTCTGCTGGATCTTTAAAGTCCCAAGGGCAAGTTACAGCCAGTTATGGCATCCAAAAATAATTTGTTTAAGATCTACACTGTGCGTTTGTTATCATCTTATTATTTTTTCTTTTAAAAGAGAATTGATTTCACAAAGGCAGATTTCTTTCATTGACACAGTAAAATCCTTGGAGCAGGGACCATATTCTGGGCACTGCTAATCACATTGTTGGCACTCAACATATAAATAATAACAACAACGATAATTTACTTTGTTTAACTTCTACTTATTTGTAGTGCAGATTCCCTTGATTTAAGTGATGCTCCTTAGGAATTTTCAGATCCTTTTGGCCTAAGTCCCCTCTGTCTTTCCTGTTGTCTGTCTTCTCAATGTTGCTACTCTCCTCAGTCCGAAAGCCTCTTATTTTCGAGGTGCTGCTGTTTTATTTGCACTTATAGCAGAGGTGTTCAATAAAGCTACACTTCTTTCTGGTTTTGGTAAATCTGCTGTATCATACTCCCAAGGGCAGACTTCAGCTCGAGATGCTAAAGGTTGCTGTAGGTAACTACTTGGCTTATGGGAGTTAGATGAAAGCACATTTCCCTCAGAAGAGGTAATTTTTTTTTGTTCAGCCAATTTATTGAGGTTTTCCTTTTCTGCTGTTTTCTGGGGCAGCTCCTCCCGCTCCCCAGCACGGGTATTAGGTGTATACCTATTAATATTCTCACACTTCAGCCCAGGAGAGACCTGGGACTTGGAATTTGACTGATTTTTCTCATTTTCAAAGATTTGCTGCTCTTGTGTCTCCTGAGTGACTGCTTCCACCTTCTCTGAGCTCTTTTGATTTGACTGTTGGTATCCTTCAGGTGTCTTCAGCTTAGGATGAGTCTTCCCCTTTGGCTGGGAAGGGTGGTTTTTCTCTGGCTCTGAGGAAGCAATAGACACATGTTTTTGAGCTTTAGAGTCAAAAGGCACAGGACCAGGAATTTGGTCATATATCTCCCAAGGACAAACTTCTCCTATGTCGAAATTGTCCTTGTGCAGAGACTTACCTGGGCCTGTGTCTGGATTTGCAGGTGTTTGACTAACCCTTTGTTGTTTAATAATTCCAGATTTATGGGTTTTCTTTGTTTCCTCAGACTGGGTAGAGTTTTTCCGGTGGGAATCCTTATGTTCCCCTTTATCGGAGGCTGAGTGCTTTTTGTTGGCCTCCTTACTTTTCTGATGAGATTTATGAGATTTAGTGCTTTCCTCTAGACTTTGTGTTTTACCCGTTAGTCCCAGAGTCTTTTCCTTGGCACTAGCAATAACACTGAGGGATTTTTGTAACACAGATGTTCTTGGATGCAGAGGCTTCTTATCGGCACTTAAATTATGTGCACTTACTGATTTGCACACCAAAGGGACCGATTCAGTGGAGACAGCTTCAACTTTTTCAGGAGCATTTTTGGTTAATTTCTCACCATTCAAGGAGTCCAGAAGCGTTTTCTCAGCAGATATAACTTCTGCACTTTCTGTGGTTAAGCCATTTGGTTCTTCTGTTTGATCCCTAACATGATCGTAAGTGCTGTGGGACTTTTTTAAGGAAAAGACTCTGTTTTTCAAAGTCTCTTCTTTTGGCTTTGCAGAACTTGTGGAATCTGGTGGGTTTTTCTTCAGTGTGGCCAAGTTCTTCACAGCACTGTGCTCCATCAGGTCCTTCTCGTCCCTGGAGCACTGCCTGGTGACTGTCTCAGGGATTTCTGTAATACGCCGCATTATTGAGCGCCCCAAGCCCTTTTTAGAGCACCTTTTTTTCTGGAGATGTGGATTATTAGCAATCATCTTTTTCCTTTTATAGATTTCAAGCTGAGCGTATAGTTTCTTCAATTCATCCTGCAAAGCAAAGCGAATGGCAAAAATAATATTGATGCAGTGAGAGCAGTCAAACAAGCAGCCTGATGAATGCAAGACCTATTGCTCTAAAAAGGGCATTACACTCATTTCACTGTCTTTTCTAATTCTTGAATATGCCAGTTCTCCATCAATTTGGATCCCAGTTTTTTCCACTTTAAAAAAAAGTTCAACTCTCGTTCACAAACACGCTAGTTTCCACAGCATGCACACTTCATATTCATTCATGCTGTTTCAGATTTCACAATGCTGAAGTGCATGCTTTCCTGCTGAACTCCATAGCTGTTTTTGTTCTCAGAACATAAGGCCTTTAATAATGTAAAATAAGAATAAAGTAGTTTTCTTCATTAATCAAGTTTTTAAAATTTTATCTTTATTGTTATGTTTGCTTATGTATATATTACTTACAAATGACTAACTAAACTGAAAGCAAAAGCTGTTGGCAATTCAAGATAATTCAAAGAATCTATGTAAAATGAGTAACAGCTCTTGCTGAGGATGATTCCTCCTCCTTAGCCACCACTATGACTTTTACTACAACTAGTATTGCAGCATCTCTTCACACTAGTAAATACTTCCCATGAGAGTTTACACGACCTGATACCACAATCATAAAAGTTCTAAGCTGGCATTTTTCAGCTGATATCTGCAAAGAGAAACAAATGCATGCAACTTGGAGTTTTCTTGTAGGAAAAAGTGTTCTTGAAAATGAATGCTATTTAAATTAATTATGTGTACCCGAATATCTTCAGGATCCAAACTGTGCTCACTCCATGCTGAGTTGATACTGCTGTTCAGATAGGATCCAGACCGACCCATATCAAGCTCATCCTCATAAGCTTCTGTAGCTATATCATCTCTTGGGTTATTGCTTGAATGTGAAAACTGCAATAAGCATTCACAAAAAATATGTTGGCATGAGTGCAAAAGTTTACTTCGACATCAGTGTAAGAGTTCACAACAGTTTTTATGGTACAATACCCTTCTACAGATTTGATGTGATTCTTAAACTCAAAACATTACTGTAAGCTTCACTGGCTTAAGCAGTGTCCTATAGAGTCTCAGTATTGTATAGAAGGAACTCCTATTAATGATGGCTTAACTTGATAAATCTTAGAGATTTGCACAAGGAAAAAAGATCCTACTTATTTTGGTACTTGTTTGAACCCCTTTAAATGGCATTTCAATTAAGCTGGCATGAAAATAGACTTCCAGACATTATTTCTAATTAGGTTGCTAGAACAGTAAGACACTGTTATATACAACATATACCTTAATAACCCTGCAGAAAGCAATTCTCCTATTTTAGATCCTAACCCTGAAAATGAAGACATAATGTGGAAAAAAAGAAAAAAAAAACCCAAAAGAGGAAGAAAAAAAACCAAACTAATGAAAAAGTAGACAACTTTTTTCTTCTATGTTTCACCAAATCCTTGAATCGGGAGTTGGAGTGAGGTTGTCAGTATTGTTTTGCTCATACTGATTCACTCAGCTGAAGTTACTATTGTCCACATAGTCATCTGTCTTCAGGACTTTATGAATAGAACTAAACCTTGTGAATCTTAATTATCTGAATTCTTTGGTGTGTTGGAAGAAAAAAAGTCTGTGCAGTATAAGACTGATAATAAGCTAAAAATGAAAATGTTGATCAGTAGTTATGAGTCAGCTTCAGAAAGGTCAACAAATTTTCTAGGCTAGTTTAGACAGACACTACTGAAGATATGTAATAAAGAACATTAATATAAACTAGAAAATGTAAGATTATTGCTAAAGACCAGAAAAATAATTTAAAATAAAACAAAGGTGATGCAGTATTAAGGCATCAATGAGTCCCTTGTGACGACTGTTCAATGTACATATATTTGACAGTCATCAGCATACCATGTTCTGACACACAGGAAAAAGGCAGGAATAGCAGCTTCATTAACCTGAAAATTCTGTCAATCTGAACTGCTTAATGCTCTTTCTTCATATGTAGCTTTCACCTTTAGTGCTATTTTGATTCTTGAGCTTTTGATTCACATGATTAGTCATTTCAAAACCCATTGGAAAGTCATTCCTTTTGCTGGGCTACTGTCTGAAGAAGGAAGTTCCCCTCCATTGCTGGGGACAGGAGGAGCTGCCTGCAGATCTCCTGCCCCTGGGGAGAGACACTGGGGCTGTGCACCCAGGAGGTGTCCAGGCTGCAGCTGGGGGACTCTCTCTGCTCTTCTCTGACTCCTGCCATCCCCACCTATTGTGCCCCCACACACCCATCCTGGCATCCAGCACCACTCCTGGCTCCCTGTCATGGCCATGTCTCCTCCCAGTGTGCAGCATCTGTCTGACCCAGGCTCTGACTTGCAAAGGGCTCTCCTTTCTCTGTAACTGCCTGATTTAAAGCTCTACCTCCCTATCCCATGGCTACTCCAGTCTCCTGATTCCAGGGTTTCTATGCCCTTGCCTAAATTCTTTGTCTGATCTCAGCTAACTTTGGCAGCAGCATGGTCACACAAATACCTAAAAAAAAGAGCACAGTTATGCAGGATTCTTTCCTTCTTGTATTAATCACATCAACATTTTAAGTACTTTAAACTCCTGGAATTTTGAAAACTGAAAGAAAGAAATTTTGAAAATGTATACTTTTAAAAAATAAAAACAATACAGCATTCAAGGTAAAGTAGCCAAATTTTACATCCTCCTTTTCTATCAGTTGCTGTTAGATTAACACAGAATTGCTTCTGCATGACAACATTTATCTTTCTCAGTCTTTGCAAAAGAGAAGAGACAGCAGACTCAAATACCTTAGGGATCAGAAGTAGCCCAACAGTGACTGTCACAGTCAAATGTGTATGTGCAAAAAACAGCATCAACATCCAGTCAGACTGAAGTCTTGAAGCGAGAATGAACCTGAAAATAGAATTCAGGGTTGCAATTCACTGTATTTCTCCAGTGCATTAGATTTAATATCTTTAGTATTCCTTAGGTTTCTTTTACCTGAATGGCCAAACACAACTGGTTTTGTTCTGTACTGCCTCCATACAGACTAAAAATAACATCCACATGCTTTCCCTATATGCTAAAATTTGAAAACAACTCTGAAAAAAACCAAATCAACAAATCAAAATATAAAAGGAAACAACAGACCTTAAATTATACTGCTTATTCCATCTTTCTGACTCTACTGAGCTCTTTTTGTTTTGTGTATATTGTCACAGTTTCTTTGGCTTGAGTCATGGCAGCTTACATACATAAGGAGCTGAAGGGATGGTTTTAGGTTAAGCACATGTACTACGATGAATTGCAGTGCACTTTATAAACACAGGATGTCCACAGATCACAGCTACCGAGTACAGCTGATAAGCCATCCAAGGGAGAACTGAACTGAAATGCATTTTAGCAGGGAGCAGAGAAATGGTCTTTATTGCAGGAACCACCCAGCTCACTGATGCAGGGTCCAAGAGCCTGTGAGTGCTTGGGAATGAGTGGCTGAACTTCTCAAACAACACAGTTCTTGCTGAGCTTTTAAAGGAGTGGTAGAACAAGCAGTGCAGTTAAAGCTGAAGCATGCTTGGCTTGTCTGCTCTAGTGAGCTCCCAAAGACAGAAGCAGTAAGCAGTGCAACGGATGAACGAATGTACTGCTGGCTTGCAACTTCCAGGTTTACAAAAATCATTCAGATAGAAATGACATTTGCAACTTATCCAAGTTCACAGATGCACATTTTGAAGAAGCCTTTGTTAACAGAAAAAGTCTGGCATGAAACACTGGCTTACATGCTGTAATAATACAGTCATAATTACTTGTTTAATAATTTGTAAATGCAATGTTTTATGAACACAACAAAATATTCCAATTAATTACTTTCTAGAGAGATGCTGCTTTTATGAGGAGGCTCAGGCCTGAGATTTAGCACACTGAACATAACTGACCTGATGAATATGACATGAGAAACTGATGCAACAAATAATAGAGCAAAAAGTGAACAAAAGTTACAGACAGTGCTGTAAGGGATAACAAGATTTACCAGGTGGTTAATAGGGAGTCATTTGAAAGATGGCCAAACTTCACAGGTAATTGAAGGACCTTTGAGGGAGCAGAACATGCAAGGTCAATGGCACTGATGTAATCATATCAGCAAGAGCAGATAAGATTGTGATTACCCAGCTAATGGCATCACAAAGGCCAAATTTGAGTACAGACGCAGCACAGCTGCAACCAATAGGAAAAAAATAGAGGGTGAGTTGTTTATTTGGGAGAAGACAAGGACTGGGACAGATAGGGGATAAGGTAGGTGGGGGGATAAAATGGCTGGTGACATGGAAGCAACTTGTCACTGAGCTCTGTACCTGATGTATCTCCCATCTTCTCATCACATCCTTCCACTCTCCCCATGGTGCATGTGTGATGAACAAACCTCAGGGAGCACGTGGGTGGCCGCCCTGGGAAGACCCAAAGTGCCAGCCCAGGCCCAGCTGCAGAGGAGGAACTGGACCAGGCTGTGTGTGTTGGACCTGCACTGGCCCCTGTGGCCAGCCAGGTGCTGTGTGACTGCCCCGACGTGGATTTGCTCAGCCTGCAATGGAACCAGCAGCAGCCAGATCCATCAGGCAGATGAGAGAGAACCCATATCCTGATGGCCACTGGATCTGGTTAACCCTTAACAGATCCAATCCTCAGATTCTGTGAAGGCTTTTTTGCTTGCTTTATGCTTGAGACCTTGACTGATTAAGGTATCCATGCCTCTGAATGCAAAATTGTATTTTAGTAGCCATTCAGCCCTAGCAAAGATAAGATTTCTATTTGAATGAGATTTTTTTCCATATACATTTTGGGTTTCTCAGTAATATAAGAGAAAGAGCAATGCAGGAATTTAATATTATGCTGATCTGAAGATAATCCAGAATCCTCTGTTTCTGAAATGGGAATACTTTGAAAGGAAGTTTCAAAGGAAAACAAAATGCAAACATTTCAAGGTTTTATTTAGAGCTCACATCAATCTTCTATGAGCTCTGGGAGTTTTCAAACTGGATGACTGCCTTGTAGGTGTCCTTCAAGGCTTCAGTACTTTCAACTTCATGACAATTCAGGTATGTGATATAAATCTAAGTTTTATATTTCTACCCTTTTAGTTGCATCCAAATGGAAGCAAAAATAAAAAAAGGATTAAGAGTTGGATTAAGAGTCGTGCATGCAGAAATGGACATTATCTCAGGAGACACCATGTACATTTTTTTCAATCTTATCTATAAACACTACACAGCATTTCTTCAGCAAACCAGCATGTATCAATCAATGCAAAATGTAAACTAAAAAAAAAAAAAGAAAAGAAGGAAGAATAGGATCAGCAGACCTTAGGCTGCAGGCACAGGATTGTCAATAAAACAAACTGAAGGGCTTAATCCCTTTCTGTCTCCTTCATAAAACATATTTTAAAATGCCACATTTTCCCCTTTCCCCCCTCTTTTTCATCCAAGGTTACTTGCCTCCTGTTCTATTGTTAAAAGAAACTTGCAGCCCATAAAATAGCTCTGAACTGTATCTTCTAACATGGCTCAACATGCAGTTTAGGAATATAAATAAATGGGGCAAAAATTGACTGAGAAGCCATCATATTAGTTATAATAAACTCAGAAGTATTATAAGTGAATTTTACATCTATCAGGAAATAAGAGAAAAATGCTTCCATCAAATAAAGATTTTAAACATTAGCTTTGCAGATGTTTGTGTTAGGAAGTATAGATTTTGAGTGTATGTGGGTGTTGAGATAGAGGATTAGGAGAAGGGGAAGGAAAAAAAATAGCACACCTGAAAAATGCAGTGAACTGTATAACAATGATAAGAGAAAAGAGCACCAGGAAGGAACAAAGATGATTTGCTTTGCTGATGTTTACTCAGAAAAAAAACCACAAAAAAGCACAAATCAAGAAGACAAGGAGAAATATTAGTGCCAAGATACACCAAGGAACAGAGTATTTGAAGACTGTCAATGAAGCAATGTAAAAAAAAAAAAGAAAAACAATCTTAGTAGATAACGTCTGTTAAGAGGCAAAAGAAGGTGTGAGAATGTCAGAAGAAAGTCTTAAGAGATTTTACAGGATGAAATGAAACTCATATTATCTTGCTGTTTTGCATTTTCTAGGCCCAATCCATTTTTACAGTGTACTCTGTAGGAAAGCCAGATTTAGTAAATTTTCATGTAGCCCTAGCAAAGAACTTTATTTATTTGTTACTACCCAAATAATTTACAAGTATGAAATGTAGAACTCATTATAGACTTTAGAAGAAACACGGGCTTTATGTTACTGATACAGCATCATATGTATAACAATTTTTATGTCAGCATATAAAACACTATGCTTCATGCCCAAACCAGTACAAGAATCTTAACATATAGCTGCAGCTCACCAATCTGTTACACACCAGCAAAAGTTCATACAAACCAACATTCTTACCTGCTGTTTTTCTAGGGATACAAAACAGGGAGCAGTATGCAGATGACTGAAAACAGACTGTTGTTCTGCTCTATCTAATTTTTCATACATAATGAACTTTGCTCCAAGAAAATATCACTTAACTATACTGAAAAAAACCCTAATTATAAAATTTCATATTCTTGAATCCCATAGGAACAGTTTTAAGTTTAGAAAGCACTTCATTTGTGGAAACAAATATTTATAAGACTTTCCATTATGCATCCTATCCCATTCACTCATTCTAAGATGCACTATATGAAACCTGAAAGATAAATGGTTAATTACTAGATCTACAGATCACTTGCCTAATTGTATGGAATATAGCAGAGATAATGAGCTCATTGTGAACTGCAACAGCCATATAACGTGGCTCATGAAATGCTGATGGGACTGTCCGCACTGCATAGCAGAGATAAACACCCCACAAGAGGAATAAAAATTCAGCTGTGAGAAGAACAAAAAGAAATAATTTGCAATTAGTTTTATAGCTGGAAGGAAATTTGAAGCACTACAGTATCTTCTGTATGTGTGAGTATCTATGCAAAGACAATACACATGTATATAAATACACACATAGCATTCAAACTCTTTTGGATATTGTCACTGTGCATGATATATTCGGTTTTAATTTTACACACACTTTCTCCAGATCAGGAATCTTTGCATGGTATTTCATGTTCATGCAATTTCATGGTATTTCAGTTTTTCAACTGACAAACTTTGAGACAATGTCTAAAATTTCTTGCTTGCTTTTATACTCGGTACTACAGAAGTCTGACATTGCTTTAAATAACAAGTATTTTTAATTGTAGCTCTGGTTCTTGTTACAGAGGCAGATAGAGTGCTACTATCAGATTATATGCTTTTTAAGACAACACTTTAGTTTCAAAGGTTTATAACTCAGATAAAACAATATATTTTGTGTTTAAGAAACTCTTATGTTCATGATAGTTAGTTCTGCTGATATCCATAATACAACGAATCACTTCTGAGAGTCTGATGCACTTAAAAAAATTATGTATTTCTGTTAGGAGAAAAATGAGTAAAGGAAGAAAGGAGAAAAAGTAGGGTGCCTGGATCAGCCTAACTATTCAGTTAAAGTTATCTCATCTGCACCCACCAGTATGCTGACTTCAGCCTCCAGTGCGCAGCCTGATGTGACATCATTTTGATATTGACAGGAATGAAGTGATTTCCTAACCACCTTGAAAAAGCTCCCAGAAAAAAAACCCTACAGCTGTGTCATGTAGTTCTGAATAGAGCTGGTGTCAATCTCTCTTGCCTTGCAGTCTAGGTTGAGAATGGCTGGAAGTGTTTGTCACCAGCAATGTCCAGTTCCATGTTAGACCCCTGCAATGCCAGCACTGCTCCAGACCAGCTTCAGAAACTGTGATCCCATTTTACTCATACACTGCTTTTGTCTGGTCGAATTTTTTGCAATAAAAAATGACAATTAAATGCAGTATAACAGAAAATTATTTATTTTTCAGAATTATTTTTGCCCATAATTTTTCTATACTTTAACTAAACCTGGTGATCAGTGACATCACCCTGTGGAAGTGATCAGCAAATAATTACTGGTCTGATTTCAGTAATGACACAAATGCTTGTGAACCTCACCATTAACAGCAGACTAAAATATAACATCAGCACTGGGTATCTCATTAGAACAGGTCCTCCACTTCCTCCACTTTTAGTAGTCCACGACTGCTGTAACTTACCTATAATATAGTGTTATATCATTTTGAAACTTCTAATTTTGCTATTAAATCCAGCTAAAATCAATAAGAGACAAGTCTGGATAAAATGAATTCATTTACATAGAAGCCTCTGTGCTATGACAAGAGTCCAGTTTGAACTCTGAATAACACTTTGCACATTTCTTAATGAAAAATACATGCCCTATCTCCAAGATCATAACTTTTACTAGAACACATCCTTCATAGACCCAACAGCCTCACCAGTTACATAAACCCAAACATCTGAAGGGGCATAATCTATCCATACTGCTGGTTTTGTGTTCTTCCTCATCAAATCCTAACAATAATAAACTTTTTGATCTTTTGACTAAGTAATATTATGATTTGAGGACTCACTGAGTGTCAAAATGAAAAAAATCTTGGTATGAATCTTCTGAGACTGTATGTCTCAGCCTGATTTAGAGCTCAACATACAGGTATGTTTTTCCCAAATTACTCATACACTTGGGCAAACTGGCCACTACTTCCATTTAATTTCTAGAAAACTAGCTATGCTATAAAGGAAGTCTATCATTCTGGTTTCTTAAAAACTCCTGCACAAAATGACTTACCAAGCCATCTTGATCCTGAAGTCTTTCCTGACCAAGTGGAATACAAATTTGGCTTCAATGAAATAAGAATATTTCCTTTATAAATCTTAGCTTTTTTTTCATTAAGTAGTTGCCTCACATATGCAGAATCATGGCACTGAAATGTATTGCTCTTCAAATGACTGTAATTTATTGCTTTAATTGTTCCATACCGATTTAGAAGAAACTGAAAAGCAGAACATTGTTAGAATTAGGCTGCTAAATCCAGATCACTATATCTTACTGCCTGTCTCCTAAGGAAATCCTTCATACTAACACTGTTCAGGAGGGCTCCTCTAACATGCCAGATAATGCCTATTTCCTCACATTTTGCCTTTCATCCAAACTTCCCCTGCTCCCCAACATGAGCAGCAGAACTGAATAGATGAGCTAATTGTGAAATAACAGGCACACTCCACAAAACTACCCATGGTCTGTTCTTCTTCCTCTTTCTCAGCAGAAGCAAGAAGAGCACCAAGTTTATTTCTGACTGCAAATATAAATTACAAGTGCTAAAAGAGGCTGAGAGTTTGAAAAGGTTTGACTTTCAAAGCAATAAAAATACCCATGTAAAATTTCATGTGCTGAAGGTATTCTTATTATTATTCTTATTATTCTTATTATTGGCCCTAAAGACTGAGGGCCAAATTTTCTTACTTTTAGAAGAAAAAATAAAATTGCTGTGACTTTGAATTAGTGGGTTTTGGTTTTATTTTTTTGCATACAGAGCAAATGAAAATGAAAAAAACCACACTTCCATTAAAAAGCCCCAAACCCTTAGAACCCAAACATTTCAATCAGCTGGGGTAAATAGGAAGGTAGGTAGCATTTGATCTCCAGATCTGATTCATTCTGAAAATTTCAGTTTTCAGTTTCACAATCCCAGTTACAAGGAGTTCTTAAGACAAGAGGCAATTTCAAAATGTTAATAAACTGCAGCATAACAGTAGTTTGTACTATTCAGTGCATAATGCTTTTAGAAAAGCTTTACATTTAGAGCAGAGTTGGCACTCCTGTCTGCAGATAATAATTACTGTGACATCTGGTACAGAACACAAATATGGAAGAGCTCTTAAAACATAAGGTAAAATAACAGAGTTCCTTTACTTGCTAAGTCCAACATTACAATAATTTCATCAGCAATGACAAAACAAAACAGACTGATAGAAAACCAATTTATTATCTAAACCACTAATTAAACAGCTTAAATATATCATGTAAAAGCTGTGTTTGGGGGCTAAGTCAAGTTCCTATAATTAGCTACAGATTGTTAGTGCAATTTGCAACAAAATCTGAAGGTGTTATAAACTTTTGCTGTATTGTTTTCCTACATGGCCTTTTTACTTTCTCAATAGGAAGGTAACACATTAATGTATTTATTACTCCAATGAATAACAAAGATATAACTAACAATAGATAGATAGATAGATAGATAGATAGATAGATAGATAGATAGATAGATAGATAGATAGATAGATAGATAATTTAGTAGCTCTAGCCACTATGCACCAAGGTTCTAATGTACAATTAATCTCTGATTAGGTTGTTTATGGGACACTAATGACTGCTTTGCACCAAATACATTTAATGGTCAAAATCTGTGAAATGTGATATGAAATTTCTATTTGATTTGCTGAGTAATTTTCCACTAAAAGTCTGGTGTACAAAAGTGACTTTCTGACCACTAAAGGAGTATCTTAGAATATTGCATACCTGTCAAGAGCAAACTCAAAGCTCAAAACACGTGATCTTCTTCCTATGATTTAGCACAAGGCTTATAAATTATCCCATTTCACATACTAAGCACAAAACAAAAAACCTTCCTTTCCTGTTATGAAAAAATTATGGAAATTCCTAGGAGAGAGAGCTGTCAAATGTTCTTTGGACAGAAAATTCAGAATCAAAACAATAAAACATAAAAGAGCTCTGAAAAAACCTTGCAGTAGTTACTCTATAATCATCCAAAATAGGCATTTACATTTGGGAGAAAATCTCTGATAGATAAGAGGTTAAGAAAAGGCACAGTTGCTCTAAAGGCTTAAATGGATGCAGATATGAATGGAAGGTAGGAGATGAAAATGTCAAGTGACCTCAATATGTCATGTGCACAAATGAATTAGTCTTTAAATATCTCTCTTCTTAGTCACTACCTACTTTTTATCCACATATTATTATATATTACCTGATCAACCTGCTTAGTATATTCATTGAAAAAAATCAGGATTCTTCTTTGTCTTCATGATGCTGATTATGTTTATAGAAAATGAAGCAACTTGGAGCACTTAGTTTGATCATCCAATACACTGGGCCAGTCTCCCCTGATGCTACTGGCCTGTTATAACAAAGAGTGTGCCAGGTCTGCTCACTTGAGATTTTTCTAGGCCACTGCTTCTATTCTGCATCTTCTGATAACAAAGGACAGTGATACATATCCACAGTTTGTGGTGGATGGACTCAGGGTTGTTATTACTGACTTAATCACACTTTCTCAAAAGGTCTGGGTTCATGTATTCTCTAGGTTTTGCTAAACACACAGTGGGTCTGTGTTGCCCTGAGCAGAAGGAAATCCCCACGATAATCCATCACTGCTTTCACTCTTGCTATGCAGATGTCTGTACTTCACCTAATCAAGGCTGCCTAATGAAGAAAGCTCTGCAATTTGTTGCAAATGACATTTGGATGTCTAGTGAATGACAGGAAAGACTGCAAGGGGGGAAAGTGGTCGAGCACACATGAACAACTGACTTTTAACTCTGCTTGTGCCTCAGGCTCCATTCAACCCAAAATTTGCAGAGGTGATCATTTTTTGTGGAAGTGGGAGCATTTTTCTTGCTATTTGGGTGCCAAATATGCATTTTTGCTGCAATTTGCAGCAAAAATAAGCATGTAGGGCTGTATTTGTAGCCAGTGAGACCATACAAATGTTGTAAATATATTTGACTAAGCTCTGTAACTGAGCCAAAGGCATTGCAACATGGACAACCATATTAAATGGACCATATAACCCTAATCTCACTGTGCCTCAGCTCTGGCTGTGTAAAATGGGGATAATGCCACCCTGCCATTGTAGGACAACAGTGGAAATAAATTTACCCATATTTGTGAAGAGCTTAAGTCCTAAACTGTGGGTTTTCTCCCTGCCATGGTCAGCAGAGGAAAGTGAATTTTTTTAGACTGTCCTGGTTGTTTCTCCTCCTGCCCTGGCAGAAATGCCTTTCTCTTCATTCTCTTCTGCATGCCAGCCCCTTGTGAAAATGCTTGTGGGCTCCCTGGAGCCAGGACCCCCATTCCTGTGCTCACTTGCACTCTGCTGTCCAGAAGCCACTTGCAAAAAGCCCTGAAAGACTAAAGCCCATTTTCACGGCTCTGTATGAAGCTTTATGTCTAACCACACTTACTTGTTTAAAAAGCACCACCACGGGCCACTGCTCCCCAGGGATGGTGACACTAGAGCTGTGACTTGCCTAAGTTCAGTTGGTATTCTGAACTCTACACTGTTGGTAAAATAGCACTGTTCCAACAATTACACCATTTTTTCGCCAGGTTTTAAACTCTAATTACTGATTACCACTCTGCTCACATCCATAACACAGCTACGACACTCATCTATTTCTCTACCACACTTCACCACATTTTAAATCCCATTTACTGGAACGAAGTGAGCTATGGATCTGGAAGCACAGCTCTTCCATCCGTTCATTCACTCAGGGTGCCAGCTGGAGCTGAGCATGCACCATTTTAAAACTGGAAAAAAATTGTGTCCTCGATTGCTCCTGTGTTGCCAGCCAACGCAATTTCTTTCTGCATCACTGGGTCCAATCTCCCACCTGGAGAGTTGCACCATGTCATAGGAGAAGCTTTTTTCTTCAACTGAAAGGATTTTCATATATTTCAATGAACTGTGATTACAAGTCTTTAGTGTTGAGTTATTCCTAGCAAATTATAAATTACCAGAGGTTTATCTGTCTCTCCCACCATATCTCAGCATCATTTTAATTAGCTATGCACAGCAATAAAGAGAGCTATTTGTGGTGAAAGAATTGATGGTGCCAGATTCAGACTTTTTTTCCTCCCAGAACTTCCATGGCCTGTGGTTGTGAAGGCTAAGAAGAGTGGGGTCCTTGGGCTAGTGGGAGGCACAGCATAATCTGTCCCCCACACCATCACACGACTGCCTTGCAGGTCTTCTCAAATTGATGCAAAGGACATGCAGACCATCGTCTGTGGGTCCCGTGGCTTCAGGGTGCCCTAGAGATGGCTTTTGCTGGCAGTGGAAACATATCCACTGACTTGAGTGTGAGCAACAGACCTAGGAGTCTCACTGCACTAAACACATGCCAGTCTCAGGTCTATAGGACCTCCTTTCATTTCTGCACTTCTTTTAGCCCTTATACTCAAGTATTTTTTAATTCCTCTAGACAGATGTCTGTCCTGCCTCACGATTTCCACAGCTTATTGTTGTTATTAAATTCAGCAGGACACTCTTCTTGCCTCCATGTGCTCCATCATCCTCTTTGCTTGTGTGTGGATGAAAGAGGGAGAACAGGATCAGCTGAAAACTGGCTGAGTGTGGGGCCTCTTCTCTCACATCTTAAAGAGGATGCAAACAAATGCCAATGGCATTCAAAGTACTTAAAGTGCTGGAAAGATTTGGAGCAGTACCAGTAGTGGACTCTAAAAAGAGTGGTACAAAGACAAGATGAAGTCAGAGTACCTTCCAGCCTCTCCTAAATCACAGGGGACTTGCAGAAGCAACTAAATATGGCATTCACCAATACATAAACACAGGCAACACAAACATGGTTTCCTGAGCAGAAATATTTTGTAGAAATCATGCCTAAGAAAAGGGTATGGGATTTCACTTATCATGTAACAGATAACTAGAAAAAGTAATGTTACTGCAGGGGGTAATGCAACTCAAACTGCTAAACCTGGGGGTTCCAGCACCACACCACATCTTTGGTGCTGTCCCTCATACTCTTCCAGATTTACCTTATCCTAGAGATGAGTGGCATAAAATAGTGCCAGTGACACAGACTACGGAAGGACTGATGAAGAGGTGTACAGGGTGGCAGGAGGAGTGGTTTACAAGCAGAAAAGAGAGCTGAAGGTACTTTATAAAACACTATTCTTTTCCCATTTTTGCTGCAAACATTTTATACAGCCATGGCCTTATCACTTAGAATAAGCTTTTCACAAGTGATCACTATTTTTACATGATATATTTTTTCAGTATCTAACGTGAGAAATGAAGCCAGATCCACACCAGTGCTGAATTCTAAGCATCTCCTGGTTGTGCTCTCTGCAGATGAGGCTATAAGCAGTAGTCTGAAAAACCAGTCCCCGATGTCTCAAGACAGACAATTTTGGATAATTTTGGCTTTAATCTTTGTACATTGATGCTAAGGGGAACATGCTTAAAAACGCCCATTGGAAACGGACAGTTCTTTATTCATTGCATGCTCTGAACAACACACCCCAAATATGGCATAGGGCCACATCAAATGGGGAAAACAAAAAGAAATAATAATCACTCATTCTCTGAATGCAGGAGAGGGCCTGTAGAAAATGTAATAAAATGGCCTCATAAGGATGTATTACAACGCTCTAGCTCAAAACTGTACAGGCAGTCTTGATGTCCAATCTGTCCTGGCACCTCATGCCCTCTTTAGATGCAAAGATTATGTCTGTTAAACTGAACAGTGGGCGGGAGTTCTTCTGGGAACAGTCCAAAAATATTCAGTTCCTTTTTCTGGCTGAGAGCATGCAGTAATTATGAAGAGGTTTTGTATTTGAAACCCTCCTGATGCCCAAGACCAAAAGCGTGACCTACAGATGCGTGGGCCATGGCAGCAGCTCAGTGCAGTGGAGCAGCACTGCTCCTGCCAGCCAGAAATCAAGCAGGTGCAGGGGAAAAACATCTCCCTGTGCTTAGTTAATACCTGTCATTCACTTCTGGTCTAAATAAAAACTGAAAAACACACAGAACGCATGGGGGACTTTTAAAAACTTCCCTATCCATTTGGGGTGAAACTGGCCCTGTTGAAGTCAGGAACACCCACCTGTCAAGATTTTACCTCTGATTTTTGTTTGTGCTTGTGCATGCATTTTTATCTCTATGCCTGCCTTTGTCTCCTCCCTGGGGCTTTGTTCATTAAACTTATTATATTGTCTCTTTTCCAGTTTCTGGCAATCTCTTCTAAATCCTGTGCCAGTATCTGTTATACTTATAGGATGTTTTCCCCTCAGGATAAAGAACAATAGTTTGATTTTCTGCAAGCCCTTAGGTACCAGAGGTTTATCACTTGGAGTTGTTTTCTAAGTCAAAATCTGATGGTGACAGATAGAGGTATAGAATGTATTCAGGACATAGGAAAAAGGCTTTGTGAGTGAGTACTTTCAAGGCCTCAGGTCTTTCTCTGCAATCTCAGACTGTGCCATGGCTTTTCAATGAGACAGATGCCCCAGCCTTGAAAGGGATGCAGAAACTAGCACAAAGGAAATAAAAGAATAAGGCAAGTAACAAATAAGCTACCCACAAGTATCCAACCCTAAGGAAAACACACAGTAACTTACAAACCCGAAGGAAAACACACAGTAACTTACATTACATTATGTAGTAAAATAAGATTTACTGAATGCTAATTTTTCTCATCAGCATATCACAGAGTACAGAGGCAATCCTAGAAACGGTGATAACCATTGTGTATAAGCCCCTATGTCTCTCACAGAGACCATCCTCTTAAACCTAATGGAAATGTAAATATAAAACATTCACTGCTATAAAAGTCTCCAGAGATAGAGTCTAAGTAGCATGATTAGTATGGAAAATGCTTCATGAATCCAAATTCCAATAATCTCTGGTAGCATAAAGGATTCATCTCATTATGACTTTCTAGCAGAGCCTTGTTAATTCTCACTTCACTAATCGGTGACCTTGAAAATTCCCTGTCCACATTTCAGTGAAGTGCTGACAGCCAAGTGAAATAGGTAAGTATTCCAACAAGGGTTACAAGTGACAGAAGACATTGCAAAACATTCACTAGATTTATATAAAATACTGTGCCTGACTAAATTAAATGAAATAATAAGTATTTAATAAATTACCACCCACCATTTTTATTTTAGCTTTTAAAATCAAATAGCAGAATCTATCAATTAATTTATTACATATTATATTTTGCAAGGCTGCTGGATTAGGAATAAAATGAATTCTGTGTTAAGGACATTACTTCTGACACATTTCTGAGATGAAGTATCTAAGTTTGGGACTAGTTCCTACTGACTGTAAGCTTTTTAGGCTGCTATTAGGAATAAAAATCTTGAAGTCCCATGCACACATACAAATAAATACATATACAGACTACAAGACCTACAGTCTTGTAGGTGCACGTCTCCTGGTACCACTTACATGACTGCATAGTTTACTGAAGAGTTGCATAATTCTGTTTATGAGGTAGTGAGGATAAGAAGACAGAATGACAGAACAAAAGAAATTCTGTTCAATTTTCCAGGCTCAAGAGAGCTCACTTTGCTTCTACTACCCCTAAGTGTATTTTGAAAAACATTAAAAACTCTTCTAAATGTAAACACCTTAAAAAATATCTTTATTTTTTCAAAACTAGGCAGACAGCAACTTATGTAATTTCTTGCCAAAAGACACAATTGATCATAATTGGATATTAAGATCTGAATTGTTAGTCACTACACCACCAGAATTATAAAAACCAGAGACTAAAAACATTTGTTGCCATTATGCAAAAACCACCACTATCAAAATATTAATAAAAACTACACTGTCAAAAGCACCAAAATTTTGATCCAAAATGGGTTAGCGCAGATGACATCATCAAGTGTTTCATATTTAATTATTTTTTGTTAATTTTACGACATCTCTGGCAATACTACTATTCCATTACTGCAAAGTACACTCTCCAAAAAGACCCAAATGGAGATGCATTTCAAAACATGCTCCCTTCTACTCTTACCTGTGAGGTTTACCAGTGAGCATATTGACAGATGGGGTACCCCTGTGCCTGACTGCCTCTGAGATCTTACAGGGAGGAGAGAAAAGCAGAGCACAGGAGCATCTTGGAGCCAGGGAAGCTCCTCAGTGGAGCTGGCAGCAGTGTTCTGTCATACACTGACTTTCTGCACACCAGTCTCAGAGAAAACACTTCTGTCCATCTCATCTGCACTCTCATGTGAAGAAGCCACCATTACCTCTCCCTAATGCTCAGTGGCAGAGCTCTGTCACTGGGATGTCCACGGGAGAGGCAGGAAAAGGAGGCAGAAAAGAAGGAATTTATGTCAGATTTCAAAACACTGAAGTATTTGGACTGTGAGCTAGCCTGGGCTGAACAAGAAACACTGGCTCTAGGTGGAAGCACTGTTTGGGAGAAAGCACATTACACTATTCAGATGAACCTTGGCACAGGGAACCCACTGTTTATAATAAAGTTAAGGAAACAAAAACTAATCTTTTCTCTGTTTTATATGACTTCTGCAGAGTGTCATTTTTAGCTCCTGCCTATTCCATGCACTGAAAGCACATCTAGCAAATACATCAACTTGGTATATTTGATGTTCATTTCCTATTCCCTGTACTTTGATACCAATTTCTGTAAGGTTATAAGCGGTGGAAGTTCTGTCCCTCCTTACACAAGAACTCTGCCCATTTCTGTGGTGCAGAATCAAAAAGCCTTCATTAAACTAGTCACAATTTCTCACTTCAATAGAAGAACCATTGAAGAGCTTCAACAATAAAAGAGCTACTTCTGCCTTCAAAGAAAAAATGTCTCAAGTACCCAACACTTTGTTACTACAATCCAAGTTACAAACCTTTGAAAGTCATAGAAGTGTCAGTATATTTTGTTTTACTTCTCAGGCCATTTAAGAAACATATATGCTGATATTAGTTCTCATATATTAGGCAGTCTGACAAAACATTAAGATATTCTAAAAGAAGAAAAATTAAAAGGTAATCAAGATTTATTTTAGAAATTAAAGATAAACTAGAAAATTAACATACCAACAGCCATCATGTAATCCCAGCGGTCTATGAGGCACATATTGAAGATCAGATGGTCAGATGTTTGCCCTTGACCAATGAGTGGAATGTTTCTCTCCAAATTTTGGGTTATTGCAGAAGTCCAGCCAATGAGAAACCAAAATACTACCAGAAGAATAACAGATAGCATCCTCATCACTCTCCCACCTGTCATATATGGAATACGCTGAGCTGTTCGGGACAGGAATACCTTCAAAACCCTGAAAAATTCAGACAGTGCAGGATTAAGAAAAGCAGTAGTAGTGTCACAGGAACTAGACTTTCACTTCATTTCATTTTACCATAATATTAAAAAAAAAAATCAACAGTCTTTCCTCTGACAGTTTGTACAAGAATGAAATCTGGAATATTATTAATTTCATATTAATCATATTTAAATGGAACTGATTTCTACCCAGAGAGTTTTACATAGCAATAGTAGAAAATATTAGCTATGCTTATGTTAGAGACATGCATTTACAGGCTGTCTTGTCAAGTTGTTTTGTACATTCCATCTCCCAGTGGAAGACATCTGTCTTTGAAAGATGAAAGGTCATTTCCATAAACCAGCAACCATGGATGTGAGATTTTATTCTGTTTTGACACTGGCTGTTCATCCTCAATCCTGCTATTTCTAGAGAACAAATTAACACTTCTTAGATATTTTTCCCACTAAGTTTGATGCTGCTGAGACAATAACCTACTCATCATAGAAACAACTGTGGAAGGCACTTTGCTAATTAAATGGGGTATGATTTGTTAGAGACAACAATACGTTTTTTGAGCAAGGACAGAACCATCATAAGAAAAGCCACACCACACGTCAAGCACTTATACCATGTAACAGCTACTGAACACATAATACTCACTTTAAAAATAATTGCATTTATTATTACGATAAATTTACTCTCACCAAGAACTGTTCAAGGAAATAGCACCTACATTTTCTATCCATCACCATCTGCTAATGCAGAAAAAAGTCCTCCTAGGACCATGGGAACAATCAAAATCTGTGGAAATTCTCTTGAGAAGAAGGAGTAGTTTGATTCCTCATGTAGCACAAAATATCTCTCTGGGCTGCTTGCACCATGGGATCTGCCAGAGGCATCTTCTGGGAGCATTGCAGAGCTCCTGCCTTGCCCCTGCTAAGCTGACAAGGATGAACACTAAGGAAAGGCTGTCATGGAAGTTTTATGAACCCAGACCTTTAGAAACAGATGAACTGAAGTTTAAGGGCTGTTTTAGACACTGGGGTGGGAAGTCTTTCAAAGTAATGAGTTCAGTTGTTTCAGTGATTTTGTCCTCAAAATCTCAGTGGTTCCTGACTCCTGAGTATGAGCATGTCCAGTCTTGATATCCATGAAGAGATAAATCACCACTGAGGTTTAAGGATCGTGATAATTTTTTTCCCTAAAGTTGATTTTTTAAATTCCCTTGTCAGGTCTCAAGTTATTTCAGTGTACCAAGCATCAAACCACCTCCCAAGACATTCTACAACCTGGCCTGCCTTTTCAGCAATACAAAATCACTCTTCAGATTAACATTTATGCTTATATTTGTCTGAGAGAAGGCAGAAGCAACCAGTGTTGCCTGTCAAACAACTAATAGAGCAGTGTCTTTAAAGGCAGAAGCACAAAAGGTTTTCTGCATCCATAACAATGAATCAGCATTTGACTACAAACACAGCCTTCACAGTGTGCATTAGGTGAAGTCAGAGATCTGAATATGTTCAACATTATTCAGCTGCTTCCCTCCCAACAGTCACTCCACAGGGAGTCACAGTTTTTGATCTTTCCATGTTTGATAGATGTTCTGCTCTCCCTTTACAGAAGCTAAATGCCTTATGTTGGAAGTAGACTCCCAAAGACTTCATCCAGGAGAGACAGAAAAGTCCAGAGTCAAGGCAGACCACTTCCCTCTGCACTGCTCAGCCACAGTACTGTTGAACCCTCATTTTCTAAATACTAAATTCCTCATTTTTTCCAAAATCAGGAAGCAAAGGCTTCCCTTCTCCCTGTTGTGAATGCTGGTCAATAGTTAGCTTCTTTGAACAGAAGAAAAATTTGTTCTTTTTGTAAGGGGCTGGAAAATTTCACAGCTATAGTTTGTCATTTGAGAAAAATCTCTTCGTACGTTTTTATGAATGTTTAATTATTAGAGAAATCACACAAACCAGCTGAGAACTATTAGAAGCTTTTTGTGTTTTGGCTCCAAAGTAAATTCTTGATGATTCTGCTGAAAGTCAACATGTGAGCCTATTTTGGGCATAAGGCAGAATCCATTAGATTTTTTTCATGCTAGTTCATTAACTGCTGCCTGTGAGACAACTGCTGCCTAAGAGAGAGGTGTGGCCTGCTATTACATTATTTACCTAAGCACAGTGAAACAAAAAATATTTTGCAATACAGCAGTCAAACCCCCTCCAATTTGTCTCAAATCACATTTATTTTTTTCTCCTCCTTTTCACAAAAACAAGCATCTCCCACCACAATATTTTCTACCTTGGACTCGTAGGCTTGCATGTAAGCCAATCTTTAAATTACTTTTTAAAAACATCCTTTTTCTGAAAAGCTGTAAAGACAGTTGGGTTAGATCAGTAATGCTGCAAATTTCCTTTCCAGAGGTTGTGGTATAAAAGCAGCCAAGCAGAACACAAGCTCCCACATTGCAATTCCCTCATCCTCCTGCCACAGTGTGAATCTAAAGACTCACTGCTCACCACCTCAGCATTGACTTACATGCTCTGTCTGCTCTCATCTGCTATGTATTACTGAACATATATCAAAGCAGAGACAACTGCCCAGAAGTTCCTCTCCCAAGGGCACATCTTTTCACCAGACTTCTCACCATTATCTTTCCTGTACCTCTGACTCATACAGTCAAAGTTCACTAAAAAAGTTGAACTGCTTTAGTATGAGACCAGACTGCCTCAGCAACCACAGGGTGTTTGATTATTGGTATCCTCTATCAGAAAACGGGGGAATTCTTGATTCAAATCTCTGACCTGATTTCCAGGTAGACAATGTTCCAGACCCTCTTTTCTACACAGTTAAATATCTCTATATTGGGTCAAACTAGCTATTGAACAAATAAAAGAGAATTCTTACAGAGAGGCAAGAAATGGGGCTGGTGGGTTGCATTGCTGCTAGGAAATCAAATATGCCCTGGGTCATCCCTGGCACTGAAGCCAACTGGCAGAGAACAGCCATCATCCATACTATTACCCTCAGCATTACAATTCAACAGGACAGAGGATGGAGTCCCAGTGCCCAGGAATGTTCTCACATGCCACTTAATTTATGAATAGAGATGTAGCCCGAGATTCAAGTTTCTGAGAAAATGGATGTTTAATTATGATGTTTAAAATTGGATAGACTCCTCCTCCTGTTCTATCTACAGCCAAAATTATTACTGGCAGCACCAGCCAGTGCCCTGGTAGAAGCTCAGGGGTCTGTTTGAGACATATGGTCTCTGATCTTAAGCAGAAGAGGAAACTTAACCACGTTCCTCAGCATCTTCTAGCTGTACTTGCACCTAAACCCACTCAGCATATACAATCCACTTTTCTGCTCTGTTGTTGGATAATTGAACAATCATTTCCAGTGACATGTCATCAGCTCTGTTTACAGGCAGATCAGACAGAACACTGCAATGTGTTTTACCTGCTTTTCTGGAAGACACGGCTGCCTTTGAGCAAAGCTTTGACTCACAGACAGCTACAGCCAGGATTAAAGCTGATATGCAACAGCCATTCCTTTTACAGAGCAAACAGAGTGTGCAGTTCAGGCTGAATGAACTGCCTGGAGACCACGGCACGTAACTCCCAACTCTGCTGGCTGCACCATCAAGTCTGGAGAGAATTAAGCTACATGGTCTGAGGATTTTCTTTGGAGTGCCTGGCTCCATATAAATGGAGAAGTGGAGGGCTTGGTTGCAAACACTGAGAGCCAAGGGAAGCCAGCAGCTGGGAAGGGAAGCGATGCTGGAAGTGGGTCTGAAGCAGAGAGAGAGAGCATGCTGCTTCACAGGACTGGCTGTGATCACAAGTTTGGAAACATCAAGTGAAGCAAGTGGCTGCTGCTGTAGTTATATCCTAAGATGCAGTGTGTAACCTTAGAAAATAAATAAAACCATACTAAATTTTAAAGTCATATCAACAAAAAGATGGCTCCCAAACTACCACTGACTGCATAAACAGCAGGAACAACAGGTGAAATATCCTGCTTTGACAGCAATGACCTGGCACGGTTTGTTTATTTTTTATTTCTATCATCTGTCATTTTGTGACTCTACTGAGTCATTCTGTCAAACTGCTCTGTTCCAGACTGGTGATTTTTATTATGACACGAAAGCTACATCAGAAAGATAGTGGGTCAAGCCCTTTGGAAGTATTTTGCCCTCCTACAGTGCAGGAATTATATCTTATCTATTTTTCTGGACTAACAGTGAATATGCCACTACTTTACTTTTAGTAAACTGATGTGATTCTATTAAAAGTGAAAAAGTACCAGTGGGACATGTATGGCACCATGTTGAAAAGAGTGCCTACACTTCATACTTGATACACAGACACACACACATACACAAATACTGAGTGCAAGTATAATTTCCACATCAGGAAAGATAACTCAATAAAGAACACCAACACTTAATGAGCAAGACCTCAGAAATCGTATTTAGATAGACTCATACCATCAGTAACTGGCTCTCGCTGGAAAGGAGGATAAAACCCAACTGAGAAATTAAGAGCTTTCTGAACAACTTCCCGGCCGAAAATGTCCAAATTAGTCATTTTCTGCTTCCCAGGCTATTTCTCAAGACCTCAGCATAGAAAAAACTAGAAGTGCACCACTGAAGAGAAAACTTATGAGACAATCTTTTGCTTTATTGATTCTGGCCACATTGAACCTGAGCAAGCCTGGACTGAGAGGCATGCCCTGTCATCAGCACGACAACAGCAGGGGGAGACCTGCATCATATGCATCATGTCCTGTCCAGTGAAAACACACAACAACTAAGAAGAACTTTTGGCAATTACGTGGGTACATGGATACTTTTAAGAGGCCCCATCTTATGCGTAGCCAGCAAACTTGGCCATATATCACTGATAGCCATCGATTTATCTCAATTCCTTCACACTACACATGCAACATCTTACACTGTAGATAACAGGAAATCTACCACGTTTTTTATTTCAGTCAAGAACACTGCCTTGAAAGAAAACAAATGCTCAGAAGAATTGACTAACCCATCCAAATGCACTAGATTTTGTAATAGTAACAGAGCACAAAAGTGCCTTTGGGGCCAAGAAGGCCAATGGTGTCCTGGAGTGCCTTAGGAAGAGCACTGCCAGAAGGTTTAGGGAGGTGATCCTGCCCCTCTGCTCAGCCCTGGAGAGGTCACATCTGGAATGCTGTGTCCAGTTCTGGGCTCCTCAGTACAAGAGACATATGAAACTCTGGGATTGGGTCCAGCTGAGGGTGGCAAAGTTGATTGAGGGACTGGAGGAACTCTTTTGTGGGGAAAGGCTGAGGGAGCTGGGCCTGTTCAGCCTTGAAAGATGACTGAGAAGAGGCATCATCAGTGTCTGCCAGCATCTGAAGGAAGGGTGTCAAGGGGATGGATCCAGGCTCTTCTCAGTAGTACCAAGCAATACAACAAGAGGCAATGAGCAGAAACTGATGTACAGGAAGTTCAACTTGAATATGAGGAAGAAATTCTTAACTGTGCAGGTGATCACACACCAGAACAGGTGTCCAAGGGAGGCTGTGGAGTCTCCCTCACGGGAGAGATTCAAGAACCATCTGAATGCTATCCTGTGCAATGTGCTCTGGGATGGCCAGAGCAGGGAGGCTAAAGCAGATGACCACTGTGGTCCCTTCCAACCTCACCCACCCTGTGATTCTGTGAAGACTGGCCTGCACACTGAGGCCACTGATGGTATCATTAGCTTGCTCCATAGTTACAAGGTAAACTATAGGTACCAATAGTACTGGAAATACAGAGAAGGAGATTGTGCTGCAGGATTGTTTCCTCTGTACTGGAAGTGTACCTGACTTCAAATCTTTACCTGGAACTCTGTGTTTAATAAACTTCAATATTAATATGTGAGGATATCTTAACGGTACAGTAAAAATTCTCAATCAGATAGTTTTGTGTATTGAATAAAGAGAGAAGCAGTGCTCTTTCTGAAACATTATCTGCAACATTTCTTCAGCAGAAACATTTTCTGCAACAAATTATATTTACTTTCAAAAATATGATTTTGAAAGTACAATTTCCTGGACATCTTCCCTAGAGTTTTATAGTGATTTGCTACTGCGGGAAATTAATGCAATACAAATTTATAATGTATAGCTAGAATAACAACCTGTGAAGATGTATTTTACCTCAGTGCCTGGTAAAAATCTACCTCTAGTAAGCAAAGAGACATGTGTCATGACTTAATGCTAACCTATTCTGCACAGTAGTTTTCTGTTGGAACCCAGGACACAGAATTTCAGGCTTTCTGTGCTGGAAGATAACGTTCCACAAAGATACACTACATTTGACCTGAGGCCTTGGGGAAGGCTTCCAAAACTGAGTGATAGCACTGAGTCTGCTAGTGTGCAGTTGAATAGAAGTGTGTCATATCACAGGGTGAGAAATCGAGAATTTAAGGTGGTAGGTTAAAATAATATACATGTGACAAGATGGAGGGTTTAGGGTGTAGTCTTCTTCTTCTTCACAAGTTTGGGTGATTTTGTATGACAGGTTAAAGAAGTCTGCAACGTAGAACATGGGTGGTTAGTCATTGGGTTAGAAGTTAAAATAAATAAATTGGCATCTCATAATTGGGTAGTTTACACTTAAAAGACTTTGAAACTTCTCTCTGTTCTCCATTTTTGCCTTGTTAACTTAGCACATAGAAGCACTCACAGTCAGTGAGGCTGTAACTAATATAAGAAATAATAAACATCAAAGTCTGAACACGAATTCTATCTCTCTCACTTTTAATCCTGACCCTAAGAAGAATAACCTGGTTAAGCAAAGGGGTTTGCCACAGTTTCCTAGATTAGTTTTAATGCTACACATAAAAATCCTACAGTGCTTGAATGAAAGTTTCCTTTCTGGATAAACACTGACATAATTTCCAAGAGTTTAAGCAGACTGTGGAAGGTGGGAGGGAAATCACATGTGGTTCAAGGAAAGGCTCTGGGTATTGGGAGGCAACAGGACAACAATAGATTTCTCATTGCAAACAGAACCACTCACTCTCATGTGAGCAGCACTGGACTAACATTTTCTTGCATACTTAATAACATGGAAAAGGTCTAAAAATATTACTTGCTTTGATAAAAATGTATTGATTTGAAGTAGCTTTTGTCTGACAATCTGTAGGTAAGCCTGGAGTGAGCAAACAATGTTATTTCTTTAAATACACCCAAGGATTTTAACATTTTTCACGTTATGCATAGGTTTTATTTTCTCCTTTCACCTGCAAGTCTGAATTCCCACCTGAGAAAAGCTCCATTTCCTGGTGGATTATAGAACAAAAAGCTTTCTCTGCCTGCAGCCAGTTCCAAGAATTGCATCTGGAGTCTTTTGACAGACCAGCTGAGCTTTGCTTTTCCCCAGTGCCTTCTTGCTCCCCAGCTCACTGTCCTGCTGCCTGCATCTGTTCCAGCTGCCTCCAGCTCCCACTGCAGGAGATACTGAAGCTTCTGCCTCTGTGTGTGTGTGCTGTTTTTTTAAGTGCTTTTGTTTATATCCCTATATCATCCAGGTAAGTCTCATCAGAAATGGCCACCCCTCAACAAACAGGATCTGCCCATCCTGAATGTGTGCTGATGGATGCACTAAGCACTGGGGAGCTGAGAGGTAAGAAGGCTCAACAAGGGGACTTTTCCATGTCATGTAACTAGGTTTCAGTGATGTAGACCAAGTCTCCTTATTTATTAAATCCTCATCTGCTTTGTGCTAATTATCTCTTCTAATAAACCACTTACTGCACTAATACCCCCACGAATCCTGCTGAGATTAGCAGAACTACAGAGTGCCAGTGAAATGTCTGACACTCCGCTGTCAAACCCTGACGAGGCAGAGCTGCCACAGAGCACTCAGTAAACCATTAAATAAAAAGCCCATCTATCCGTCCCCTGACAACTAGCAGTGACATATCACAGAATGGTTAGGTTTGGAAGGGACCTTAGAGATAAACCCTGGTGACATGGGCAAGGACACCTTCCACTAGACCAAGTTGCTCAAAGCCCCATCCAACCTGGCCTTGAACACTTTAATGTCTCCTCTTTGTCAGCTACTTGGGCTTAAGGTTACATCCCACAGAGCTCATGACCACAGAATCTGATGCTTAATGTTCCAAAAATTCCAGGTCCTTGGGATAGGCACAAAGCCATCTCTTTCCAAGTGTGCTATTAAATAGTTAACATAGCCATTTCAATACTTTCCTCCTGACAGATATGTTTAAATAACTACATCCCTCACTCAGTGAAAAATGAGGTCAGCTCCTCAGACAATTTTCTCCATAAGCAAACCAATCTTGTTGAAGTCTTTCCTTCATTCAAATTTGCAGTGATTTTGTGACAAAAACTTTACTTCATAAATCCTCAAGACTCCCGCTGCTAATAGTTTGGTCTAAGGATTATAACTTCTCCAGCCTATATAAGGTCTGGCTAAGTTAATTATTTGCTTTTTAAAATTCATCAGGTAGCTATCTTTTCTGCAAATCCAAAGCCATTGAGTTCTTTACTCTTATCAAGAATTTCAGAACAGGCAGTACAAAAGATCTCAAGGTCAATATTTATCAGGAAGCTTACACTGTGAAAACAGATGCAAGAACAGCCTCCTGGTAATCTTTTCCTACAACAGGTCAAGAACCTTTTCAAGGCTTTCATTACAAAATTTGCTTCACAGGCTACTGTGGAGTTGAATGTAGAAAAGGCAATTCCTCTCGTGAACCTGGCTCACAATGTTTCATTTAACAAAAGCTGGTGAGTAAAACCAGCAGGGATGAAAAATTCCCCTCCCTGTTAGTGCTGCTCTATCTAACACTGCTCCTCTGTCACTGAAAACATTCACAGATAATTTCAACAACACTTTCTATTTTCAGAGGCATTTTTAGCATCATCAAATAAGGTAGCTGGACAAAATCTCATGCCAAAGCTTGTACTTTTGTTCTTAACAGTCATACTACAAATAAGGAAAGTCTTGAAATAGATAAAGCCCAAATCCAAACCAAAATAAATTTGAGAGTGGCTATTTATATTGATGTAGACAATAACACCAAGGACGGGGTTCATTCTCCTCATGGGCCATTCACTTAAGAGCTGGATTTGATCCTTGTGGGTCCCTTCCAGCTCAGAATATTCTATGATTCTGTGATTTTCTTTCCTTTCTTCTCCTCCTTAAGCATTGTACTTCTGACTGGAGAATAATAAACCCCACTTAAAAAAGCCAGTACTCTTCCAGCATTTTTAATGTGGCCAGAAAACCAAAATACCTCACGCCAATTAAGCTGAAGATGGTAAATATTCTGATCCATTTGCATGATGTGAAAAGTTGCCACTTTAATAAAGATGTAGCAATCCACTGCAGCTGTGTTATGTTTTTCACCACTTCTTTAAATGTATTAGAATAATTTATTCAGGTACTATAGAAGAAGAATCCAAGGCTTTTCCTTGGACCAAAGAGTAGTGGAAAAATTTAGTGGACTTGAGTGAATTATAATTCATATTAAATAACTGCTAGCAGTTATTTATTGTGAGGACTGAACTATATATCCATATATATAAATATATAGCATATTTACAGATCACTATACTTTGTTTTTTGAGAACTGCAGTAAACAGTAGTTGGCAGCTGAAGGAAAACAATCATAATTTCAGAGAAATTATTTGTTTTCATTTTCACAGATAGACACCACATTGTTTAACCCTTTGTATCCTACTTCACTAGTGGTTTATGTTATATTATAACTGTTAGTTTGGGTGTGCTACATTGTAGATTTGAACAAGATAAAAAGCTTTCACTAAAAATATTTCATCCTTTACTTATTTTTAGCCCTAATTACATAGCAAGTTTCTACACTAAAGCAGAAAAAAAATCAAATGTCTTGCTACATGATCTCTTTTGTCTTATTAGCTATTTTAACAAAATTAAAAACTAATTCATAGCATTCTTCTAATAATATCACACAACTATGCTACTGAATTTTCTACAGCAGCATCTGAGATCCTGCAGCTTGCAGGGCAGACACAGCTCTTCATTTCACCGAGGCTGACAGTTCATGGCTGACATCCCTGGGACCCCATTAATGCACAAATACGGGCATCTGTATGGTCTCCACATCCCCAGCAAAGAGGAGCTTCCCAACCCTGCTCTAAAGGAACAAATACATTGATTTACAAGATCTAACCACAGAGTCAGAGTTTGGATTTGTCGTCACAGAAGCTTCAGTGATTTTTTTGAATATTCCACTTGCAGGAGATGAAAAGAAGGAAAATTGATTTCTCCTTGGAAGTCAAATTGTATTTCCATTATCAAGTTTCTCATGATTATGAGATTTTCTTGTGGATCTTCAAACTCTGTGTGACATCTGGCATTATCTATATTTGTAAGACATTAAAGATACAATTTTTTAAGAAACAATGGGGTCAGTAAATTTCTCTGATGGAAGTGCTACTTCTTTGTTGATCTACACACTGCTGAACAAGCTCATATCTGGGAGATAGCAGCAGGTAACAGTGGGAGACCTGGAGCAGACACAGGAATCTGGAAAAAAATTCCCAAGGAACAGAGAAGATTGTGGAGAATTTGATGTAACTTCAAAATACATGAAGCTGGATCAAATCAAGGCCACCCTGCAAGAACACGGCACACAAATTAAGAATTAGGCACAAGCACTGCTACTTCTGGTCTGATGCATCTCATAGCTTTCAGGTTTTCCATTAAAAAAATAAGTCACCTGACTGACTCCTCAATCAGATTTTCTGAGTTTTCTCTTTGTCTGGCAGGAGCAGCTGCACACAGTGCAAAGGTCTCGCTGACTGTGGGCCCAGCTGCATTTCCAGAGGATGTTGAAGAGAAGTATTTTTTAAAATAAACTGGTTTAAGTATACAGCACTGAAAAAAATCCAGTAAAAAGGAGACTAAGAATTGTATCAGTGAAGCACTGACTAAACTACCATACACAAAATCTTTTGGCACTGAACTCTCTCCTCCCAGATTTACTTGCAAGCACTTACTTCCTTTTCTGCTGTGCAATGACGCTCTCACTACTTTAAAATGGCAATTCATTATTAAAGATACAGGAAGCAAACATCAGCAGCTGAAGGGACAGGAGCCTGTCCTGTCTTTATACACTCTAACAAGTCACCATTTTTAGGCCCTTATATCTTCTGGAGTATGTTTTCATCCTTTCACTTTTCTTCTGTCAGAGTGTTTCAGAGCTGGAAGTTACTTGATCTGGCTAAACAAATTGCTTCTGTTTTGAATGACCAGAAGCATGTGCATCTTTACATATCCAACTGAAGCCACCTAAATGTTCACTTTTTTTACACATTATCCTCCTAATCTTATCCCTTCATTGATAATTGTAAATATGCATTTCATTTGAACCATGAGGATGAAGGAGGAGGATACACTGAAAGGCCCAGTCTTTGATGAGTTGTGCTCTCATTTAGATATTTTCATTGTCATGCTAGATAATCAAACAGCTCAGATGTAGCAGAAAGAACTTGTCTTGACTATTTAACTTCCTTTAGGTTAAGAAAGAGTAGTAATCACACCCACTGGACACCACCCTTCTCTCAGATCCACAGTGCAGACTGCTGTACTTAGCAGAGCTCAGAAGATGTGCTGGGGTGCCAACACCCCTATTAAATGATGCTAAGTTGACAGGAGTTAATAAAATATGGTACAGAAAGACATGTAACTGCATTATTTAGTTATAATATTTGTTGCTAGTTTTGTGCCCATTTTAATAAAACAAATGTTTACCAATTTATAATGTGATTGACAGGCAGCAGTATTTTGTATCAACTCTACTGCAAAAGAAGCTCTTTATCGCACTGTGTTCTCCTTCTACTTGTGGAATAAATATTAACTTTATCTCAGGGTTGTGCTTGCAGGTATCATGGCTAAGGCCTTCATGTGTATTTGAAGGAAAGTTTATTCTTCAGCTTGCCTGCAAAAGATAAGATTCAAACCACTTTTATAACAGATAAAATCAGGAACATCTCCACCTGTCATGAGATATAGCAGTGTCAACACCAATAGAAACTGAAACCATAAACAATGCTAACTTCATTGAATAAAATTTCCATGTTATAAAATATTGTTATTATTAAAATATTCCTCTGTAAATGTGCACCTGAAATAGCTTACACTGAATGGAGTGAAAATGCAGGCAAGGGTATTAAAGCTCCTCATGCAACTAGGGAGTTATTACATTTCTGGTTGATTAACTTACAGAATAGCCCAGGTTGAAAGAGAGAAATTGAGAAATTCTCTGATACAACCCCGATTCAAATCAGATCAATAACAGCAGGTTACTGAGGACCTTGTACAGTTGGGGTGTGAGTTATCAGACTATGTCAAACATCTCCTACAGAGGGGAAAGCAAGAGGCCAGTTGCTGTCAGGGAAGAGCAGTGACCCTCTGTAGAATAGAAAGTCCATGATGAAGGTAAATAGCAAAGGTTCCACAGAAGCGTCAGGTCTTTCACTGCAAGTACCAGGCTCTCAGGAGATACTTAACATGAAGGAACAACATAATATAAAAATATGTCTCTAATCTATTAATATAGGGGTGCAGATATGGCTATTAGAGGTTGTAGTATTACCCAAGACCCCCCTTTGCTTTTTTAGTCATTGTATTTTACATTCCTCACTCTCAAAACCAACAATGACAAAGGTTCCAAGCAGTCACTGCTTCAAACTCCTGTCTTTTCTTCTAAATACAGATGACACAGAGGACAAACAGACATTAGTTCATAACCAAGATGAGAGTAACATGAATTCCCTGACAAATTGCCCAATTAGAAAAAAAATAAAATTTGACATTAAAGGTAATCAGACCAAAATAGAATTTTTTAGGTACTTTAGTATGCCAAACACCTCTCCTGATGGAAGAACAAGTATCAACATCAGTATGTGCAAAACAGTTCCTCAGCTAAAGCAGAAAACAAATTCTGGTCAGAACCAAGTCAAATACAGAAGAAAGAGAAGAATGCACTTCTTCAGTTTTTAAAACCACAGTAACAAGACAAATAACTAGAAAAGCCAGCAGTCAAAAAGCCCCAGTTGTATAGAACTGACACTGATAAAATGCATCCCTGTGGATTCCCATGCACTGATTAGCTTCAGCTGGACTTGTGCAAGCAGCACAGTACACAGCAGTACAAAAGGACCCCCAGTTTATATATGTCAATATAAAATAAAACATACAGTTATAAGAATACTAGCCCAGAATCATTGTATAGTGTCAGCACTATCTGATTAAAATTAATTCTTTGATAAGCTTCCATGATCTATTTCCAGGTAAATGCTCAATCAACTATGTTTACTCTTAGCATGTGTGGCAATCAGAAAAAAATGCTAATTAGGTTTATCATGACTACTTCTGAGGAATTTACAGTTTCTTGGAAACTAGTTTTCAAATGTCTGTCTGAATTTAAATTTTGTGAAAATAATTAAAGTCGCATGTCTTGATAATTTCTTGCTGGGCAAGAACAATCCCGTGCAGCAGCACATTCCAGGGGCCAGCTGGCTGGAAAGCAGGGGATGACTTGGGGATATTGGTGGAGATCAAACTGACCATGAGACAGCAGTGTACCCTTGTGGCAAAAAAGGCCACAAGGACCATACCAGGCAGAGTATGCTTGACAAGTTGAGGAGGGTGATCCTGTGCTTTACTGACCCTTGGTGGGACCAGAGCTGGAGTGCTGTGTCCAGCTCCAGGTTCCCCAGTACAACGGAGACATGGACATCAGGGAGATAAGCCCTGTGAAGGGCCACAAAGATGACTGAAGGACCTGAACACCTTACAAGGGGAAAAGCTGAGGGCTGGGACTGTTCAGGCTGGAGAAACTCACTCATGTACATAATTACCTGATGAGAGGGAGTAAAGATCACTGAGCCAGACTCTTCTGAGTGGTGCCTATGCCCATGCAAGAGGTAATGAGCACAAACTGAAATCCTAGAAAATCCATGTAGACATAAGAAAAACCTTGGAGAAATTCAGAACCTGATTGTACATGGATCAGAGCATCAAGATCCAGCTGAGCCTGCTCTGAGCAGGCAACTTGGCCTCTATGATCTCTGGAAATTCTTCCCAACCTCAGCTTTTCTGTGACTCTGTAATCTTTGTGCAGCTGATATATAGATGTATAGATGGAAGAAACTATATTTTCTTGGTATGCTTTCTGTAACACGCTTTTTAATCAGACCTTAAATCTTAAGATTTAATATGCTTTAGAGCTGTATTAGTATTAAAAGCTCAGTTAGCAGTAGAAGCTCTTTTGTATAACTTGTTCTACGATCTTCTGAGCTTTGAGTATTCCACAGGCCATCAAAAATTTTGCTCTCAGGGGCTCACAAAAGTACACATGTTCACTTTTATTTTTCAGATTTTATTACTATACAGTACTGTCATCTATTCTAATGAAGAGGGCAATGCAATTACTCAGACTCCTCATCACTGCAACATACAACTTCAATAAATAAATGAAACGTTCCCCTTTATTTCTCATTGTATAATAAAATAGTGAAGTTAAAAAAGCCAACTGCAAGAAATACGAATTCTCATCTTCTGTGTTTTGTCTCACAGAGGAAGAAATAGCATCATCTGACATGCTGAATTCCACAAACTGTTGTTTTCTGGTTTCACTATAAAATAATGAAAGAAATTACAGTTTAAACTGCAGTTGAAGGTTTAGTTGTCAAGAAAAACAAGAATAATGTTTCTATTTAATGAGACACAGGAGAGCTAATCTAAATGCCACAATTTTCAGGAAAAAAGAGCAACAGCTGATTGCTATGAGATAGATAGAACACTCCTATATTGTCACTGAAACCAAATGTAAAAAATACAGACACAGGCAATCTACCCACACAGAGCAAAGAGACTATTGCCAACAACATGGACTGAATGGAATGGGAGCAAGATGCAGTAAGTTTGAAGCTCCATAATATCTGCAAAGATAAACTAAGGGCAGAGTCCTGTTTTCCCTTTGTGGTCACATACACATTAGAAGTGTTGAAAGCCATGCTGTTTTATGGAGAGCAATTGTTTAAAAAAAAATATTGCAATTAGAGAGACATCTAGTAGTGCTAAGAAATGCAGTGGCAATGACCTTGCTTCACAACAAATAACCCAAGGAAGAAAAGAAGGGGGAAAAGGGGGGAAAATAGTAAGGCTCCTTTTTAATCGAAGTCAGACATTAACTCAAAGTCAGACTTGGTGACATCCATGCAACAAGAGCAAATTACACAAGAAACAGATTTGGATTCTCGAATATAACAAGCAGCCTAAATGTGGTGTTTCATGTAGCATGAAGATGAAAATAAAACAAAAAAACCTGGTCTAACTGAGCATGGAGATAAAAAGGAACAGAACATACACTTTGTTTTCACTGAAAATAGTCTTGATACATAATTTGGCTTCTGTATTCTATCTGATAAGTCTTGCAAATGACATTGATGCCTCTGACTTTTCATACTAATGCTGCATGATGACAGACCTGAGGCTGTCCAGGGCAGGGCGTGCTGCCAGCTCTTCCGACATCCGTGCCTGCTAGGGCTGCATCCAGGCTTCAAGCCTAGGAAACAGCTAAGCTTCAATGCTCACTGCATTCTGAGAAGACAGCTACTAAACCTGTCTCGCTGTTTTTGATTTCCAGTATCTTTCAGGGTACTCAGTTTTGCTGTTCTTGATAGTCTTGTGTTTATTCCAAAAACTGATGAGCCCACTCGGGAAAATCTTCTGGAGTTGGGATAAATAGTATTGTTTGGGTTTGCAGAATGACCTTTGTCAGTGGCTTTACTACAGTCACTATGCTTCTAGTAAAAAGGTGCAGAAAACAACTACGAAGTTCACTGACTTAATTTATAAATATTACCTTTTTTCTTACAAAAAACTCTCAGAGCTGAATTCTCATGGGCTTTGGGTTGGGTTTCTTGTTTGGTTTTGTTCAGAAGGCCTGTGCACTCTGGCTGGATTGCAGATGCCTCAGACAGGACGTTTGTGCTGCTCTGTAAGTCTGTTCAGGGTGTTAGTCAGCTGAGGGGATCTGCATCTTTAGGAAGGTGAGGCAGAGAGCTACTGCAGCTGGTGGCTGTGCTCCTCCTGCCACACAACACTGGATTGTGCCCACTGCCTAAAGCAGACATTGGCACTGCATGATTTCTGAAGACAATAGAAGGAAAACAAACAAAATGCAGACAACTCTCAGTTCTCTGTGGTCAATCTCAGCTCAAGCAGCAGGTTAAGTGCTTCACAGTGCCTGGAGTTAACCCAGGCAAGCTGTGCATGTGCAGCCAGGAGCACTGAGGCGTGGGCAGCAGGCACAGACAGGGGCAGTGAGCCACAGAACTGCTGCACGGACATTTCCAAGGGCAGGACTTCCTTCACAGGAGTGGTGCTTCAGACAGCCCAGAGAAGGAGGGAACAAGAAAGTTTGCAACATACCTAGGGGAAAGAATTGGTCTTGTCATTTGAGGTGGGGAAACTGTGCAAGAGACCTGGTTGTGGCTAACATCCAACTGAAAAAAACTCAGCAAGGAATTACTGGGATGCCAGAACTAGCCCTTCAAACAGCCACTAGAATTTGTCTAGCAATTAAATTACCCAAACAGATCTTGGGATCAGAAGACCCGTGGGGCAAAAAGGCATGTGAAAAAATCTACAATAAACATTGTACTGCACCTGATGGCTCTAGACATCTATATTCTTCAAATATCAGTCATAATGTTTCAAGGAAAAGTTGCCTTACCTAGAGCTATGCCTGTTTGAAGAAAGACTGAAGAGTGATACAAGCCTGCCTGTTTTTACACTCTGCACAGGACTAAATCAGCAATGCTGCTGTCTGCATGGGAGTGATGAATGAACCAACAAAGTATCATAAATTAAGCTTAAGGTGCTAGGGCTCACAAGTCAATAGGGCAGCTGAAAGAATGCCTAGTGCTCAAAGAAAATGCACAGCTAATGTAAAATAGGTGTAGTTTCAGAGTTAGCGATCAAACATCCTGTAAGGGGGCAAGTTTAATATACATATAGATAAAGAGATAATTGAAAAATACTCAGTTTATAGCTTTCATGAACAAAAACTTGTATAAATTAAGAGAATAATGCGTCATTCTTGGTCTTGCTCAGCTTTGGAGAGGTAAGGAACAAACAACTGAGGAACAACCTAGCAGAACACAGCACATTCATAAGAATCTAAATGACCTATAGTTTTATGGTGATTTATGCTGCTTGCCACAGGGCAACAGCTTAAATCAAGGGAGTCACTTGGTGCTCTGACAAACAAGCAAGGATGTAGGTAGTTCTGGTTCTTCGGAAGGGAAATAAAGACAATTAAATATGCAACTTTGCCTCTGTAAGGCTAAATACAAAAACGAATTTGAAAGAAATATTTGTGTGCCCTAACTAGGGAAAACCTGGAGGACATGGACTAGACCAGTGCTAATGCAACTGTGCAATACTCTCATCTTCAGGAGACATTATGGCATAGAAATGCTGTATTAGCAAAAAAGCACACCAGTACCAGGACTGGAATCACCATCTCTATGCTAGTGAGATGCACACCTCAGCTATTTGTTAAGAGTTAGGTTTTTTCTTCAGTTTGGCCTCAAGTTATGTCAAGGCAGGTTTACATTGAATATTTGGAAAAATTTCTTCCTGGAAAGGATTGTCAGGCATTGGAACAGGCTGCCCAGGGAAGTGGTTCAGTCACCAACCCTAGAGGTATTTAAAAGATGTCTAAGTGTAGCACACAGGAACATAGTTTAGAGGTGACCCTATCAGTGTTCAGCTTATGGTTGGTCCCAAGGATCTTAAAGCTATTTTTCAACCTAAATGATTCTATGATTCAGTGCTTGGCACACTGCTGCAGGTTTCTAAAGCTTCCAGGTATCCACATGATGTTGTATCTTGTGGAAAAAAATCAGTATTATTTGTTTGGGTAGTCCTGCACTGCTCAAATGCTTCCATGCATGTGAATTATTCCACATATTCACATTCTCCTTTGGACAAGAGACTTTGGACAGTTTACTTTTGGCATTCCAAAATTTTCAGCCAGAAACACAAAAGCCATTTGTTAGCAAAAAAACCATTCAGGAAGAACTCCAGGACAGTTACAATAGTTATCCAAGATCCTGAGAATCTCTGATGAACTCTAAGAGTTCTGAGCAAAGATAAACAAATATCAGAATGCCACAAGAGAGGAAAACTAAGCACAGAAACAAAGTTCAAAGACGAGTATAAATAGTCAGTGGGCATCACCATCATGTTTGCCATCCAAATTAAAAGAAGTATGAAAATACACAGAATGGTCAACATGGATTTTGTGCCCTGCTTACATCTGTGGTCCTGATGGGGCAGCTGTGCAGCACACATGAGAGCAAATCCCAGTAAAGAATGCTAAAAACAGTAGGAGTTTGTTGACTGGGCTTCCAGATCTGAGGCAACATCTTAGGAAGCAAACAAACTGAGCAGGAGCCAGCATTTCTGAGGATACACACTGACAATATTTCATTACAAGAGACTGAGCCAGAGACAAAACTGAACATGACTTAGTATATGTTCTTGCAAACCCCTACATTTTCATACAATCATGCATGGAAAATCAGTCAATGTCTCTTGTTCCTGGGTACAACAGTGTCATGGTTTGCCAATCAACACAAATGGGCTTTTGCTCCTCACAGGCCAGCGGTAGCTGACACTCACCAGGAGCCATCAACTGAGAACAAGTTTGACAATCACACCCTGCAAGGATCCCTCTTCTCAACTAGCAAAGTATCATTTGCAAATTGAACAGAAACTTAGAATTGGAATTGAGATTTGGCCATTGCAGCAACATTCTCCAAAGCATTTGAAAAAGTATAGAGGAGCAAAGTCCAGAGCTGGATTATGTTAATCCGATTTAAATGGAAGAAAAAAAAAAAAAAGCCTGTCCAGTCTAAGATAGAAGGCAGACTTATTGCTGAGGCAAGATCCTGCATAAAGCAATTAAGGCTTTTACTAAGGGATGGCTGGGACAGTGCAATTCCAGCTCGTTTATCAGCGTCAAGCCTCTGAGCACTATATGGAATTTTGTTAAAAGCCAACAATTTTGAGGATTTCTGAGGTGCTAAAGATGTCTCAGTCATTTACATGACTGAAGGAAACCATAGGGGAGCTAGAAAAACATGGTTTAAGAAAAATAATTTAAAATATTAAGTGTTAATACATAACTTCACAAAACAGTAGCATGAAAAAAGTTCTAAAAGCTTGTCACATGCAAAAACTAGAAAAGCAAGTCAAGGAGAAAAACTGAAAATCTGTAAAAATGTGCTCACAAATTTGATTGCAACACCCAGAACTAAATAGTTCATAGATTTTTAGCCTAGTTTCAGTAAGACAGTGGTACCATACATGCTTATACATATCAACTTTCTTGTTACTAGCCCCGGTGAAATTGTCACAGTACCTTCTGACATTCCTCTTTGTTTAGAGGCTATGAATTCATGTAGTTTGAACTGAAGCATAATTTCAGATATGTAATGCCTATTTGCATTTTTCACAAACAAACAGTAGAAAATAATATCAAAGAAATGCTGAAAAACATCTATAACAAAAACCCTGATCCACATAGACCAACAAGGCAAAACCAGTGAATCCCTGGTAGGCAATGCCTGACACTTTTTAGAACAGAATGGTGAAAACAAGAATACGTGCACTGGTGAGGACTGATACCAGTCAGAGAGGTTTAATGGCTGTATAAAAAGACAGGCTAGGAGAAACAAAAAGCTTAGTGAGATTTGTGGTCACAAGAGTGGCTGCCAGTTCCCAACAACTCTGTACAAGCCAGTGCTGGAGGCACAGCCTGCCAAGAGCAGGGGCCTCCCCACCAGCAGCCCATGAAATTGTAACCTCTCCATGGCACACCTGGGAGGAACAGGCAGCATCTCCCCAAAAGCCCAGCAAGGGGGAGAAGGATCAGGATCTCAGGAGAAGAACAGATGTTGCTGTAGCAGAGGCCAAGAGCAGAACGTGGCTCCACCAGGACAGCTGTGTTGCCCTGAACTGCCAGAGCATAGCACTGCTGATGGCTGGGAAGAGACTCAGAGACCCCTGAGTAATGGAGATCAGCATTAGAACTCCCAGCTAACTTAAATCACACATTGGAAATAGGCACTCAACGTTTTACACTTATTATTAACAGCTAGGATTTTTGAATTTGTCAGAAACAGAGGCTCCACCTTAAACCATATACAGTAAATGCAAGTATGAACAGAAGCTCACAGTGTGCACATGAAGGAGGTAGAACTCAAAAACATCCATAACTTGTCCTGTGCTGTAACACTCTAGAGCAGAAAAACAGTTTTAATTTTTAATACAATTTTTTTTGGTAGTGAATATTAAGTGAAAATGTTACAGATTAGTTCTAAAAGGAATAGCTTGATACTTACAACTGAATTAATACTGAAACTTTCTACAGGACCTACTGTGTATGTATTCCCAAGCTTCAAGCAGTCTAGTCAGCACTATCTTGCTCCTTCCAGCTCAGATCATGGATCCAATATATTGGAAGCAAAACTCTTAGATCATCTTGTGCCTCTTTCAGAAAAGCATCTATGAGGATAACCCAACAATGTGCAGAGCAGTACAGTGCTAAATGAGCTTTACCCCTGTGTATGTTACAGCAGAGCAACACAACATTTTATGACACCAGTGGTTAGTTACCACTGATCAGATACTCAATTCTTCAAGAATATAATGGCAATTTTTTGCCTTCATAGAAATCCAGAAAAGAGCAACTAATATGTGAGAATATTTGGTCCAGGGACTGGTTTTCCCAGTACTTAAGATCTACATTAGAATAAGTGATCAGGAATAATGAATGTCAAAGCAGTGGGTACACTCCAACAAACAGTTCCACTATATGCCATTTCAGCCTAAAAATATGCTTAATAACTCAACAGATCTATACTAGAAAGAATGGTTAAATATAATTTTTATTGCATGTTTGTAAAATAAAGGCCAAGTATTGGACTAATCATTAATTATAAAGCTTGATCAGTTGTATAACACAGACCATTACATTTTTCTACTGAAACTTCTGCCATTTGTAGTGGTACTTAACTACAGAATCTTCCAAGAGAGGAATCAGTCTTGAACTGAAAGCAGCATAAAAAACTTCTCATTGCTCCTCCAATCTCTTTGGATTTTTCAAGCTAAGCATCCTTCTGAGAAAAATGTATGCCAGATTACTCATTTGAATTTCTCTGGCTCTGGTTTCCAGCTACCAGATCTTATTAAACCTCACTCCAATAGATTAAAGTCTTTGGTACGACTTTTCCTCTCCCTGCTTGTTTATACACCACAGAAGGAGTCATCTCTCAATCTTCTTGTGGATCTAAAACCCAGATTAGCTTCCGCAGCATCAATCATTTTCCCAGCCCTCAAATACTTTCTGAACCACAACCACTTATTGTATACCTCCTTCAAAAATGCATCTCAGGAATAGGACATACTACATTTATGCAAGTTTCAAAGACGTTGTCTCCTGTTGTAAAATCAATTCCTTACTGTTTAAACTCCTATTCTCCACAACTTTTTGTCTTTAAATAATCCCTAGTTATAATTTGTCTTTTGGCTGCACTCAAATGCATCTCTTTGACTAAGACAATAACAACGTGGACACAGACATGTCAGAGATGTTTAATGCTTTCATTGCCTCTGTCTGCAACACTGATGATGGGCTAAGAGGGTCCCAGTGCCCTGAGCTGGAGAACCACTGCTGTGAGAATGAAAAACTCCCAGTTGATGCTGAACTTCTACAGGATCTGCTGTTCCAGCTGGATCCCTCGAAGTCTATGGGGCCTGATGGGATTCATCCAAGAACACTCCAAAAGATGGATGATTCATTGCAAGGCCTCTTGTAATGCTCTTTAAACAGTCTTGGGAATCTGGGAAGATCCCAGCTGATTGGAAGATGGCTAATGTTGTTCTAATGTCCCAAAAGGATGACTCTAGAAACTACAGTGTCTTTTCAGTGACTGGTAGAATTCAGGAGAAGATTATTCTGGGAGTTAGTAAAAGACATCTGAAGGACAACACAGTCATGGGTCACAGCCAACATGGCATCACGAGGGGAAAATCCTGCTTGTCAGACTTAATTTCCTTTTATGACAAGGTAACTTACCTTGTCATCAAGACAAGCCAGTTGATATAATCTTTAGGAACTTCAGCAAAACTTTCCTTACTGTCTCTCACAGTGTCCTTCTGCACAAGATGTCCAGCTCACAGCTGGATAAACACATTATGTGATGGGTGAGCAACTGGCTCACGGGTCTGAGACTGAGAGGAGACCTCAGTGCAGTTACAACTTCCCCGTGAGGGAAAGAAGAGGGGCAGACACTGATCTCTGCTCTGTGGTGACCAGACAGGACCCAAGGGAATGGTCTGAGTTTGTGCCAGGGAAGTTTAAGCTGGATATTGGGAAAACTTTCTTCACCCAGAAGGTTGAAGATTGTTGGGCACTGGAACAGCCTCCCCAGACCAGTGGTCATGGCAGCAAGACTGTCAAAGCTCAAAAAGTGTTTGGACAATGCTGTCAGGCTCACGGTGAGATTCCTGCTGCTGTCCTATGTGGGGCAGGATTTGGACTTTGATGACTCTTGTGGATCCCTTCCAACTCAAGATATTTTATGATTCTACCTTTTATTACTAGACTTTCTGAAACAGAATTTACTATTTTGCCAAGCTTCGCTATCCACAAATTTGGTGAGTAATCATTTTATTTTTGGTTGTTCATTGCAACTGAAAATGCTAAATAGCATCAGGCTTACTCTTCATCCTTCACAGTAGCCCACCAGAAGCTTTCTCTCCAGTCATGATTCTTCACTGGCAATCAGTGTATGAGATCTGCAAATCTCTGCTTCCACTGTGATCAGCCCATCTGTGAGTCACGTACTTCACTGCCTCAACACGCTCCTCCACAAAGTGCTATAACTCAAGTACTGCAGTGTAATGCCTGGTTTCTCTTTTATGCTGTAATCTCACCCAGCAGAGACACCTTGTTCCGCTGACCAGTTCCATCCTTCCCACATAATGAGAAAAACCAGTCTTCAGAGTTATTATTACTGGTATTGCAAATGCATGCACAAATGCACACTGACTGGAAGGTATTGCCTCGCAGCACAAAGCTTTGCTACCTGAGGGAGGTCCTGGACTTGGATCTCCTTGGAAAGGACAGGCTCCAGTTTCAGCTCTGAAGCTATCATCTCAACCTGATGTGCAAAAACAGTCCTTTCTCACAGTATCTGCCAGGATGCTCTTGCATGCCATCAAAAGAGGTCCTGTGATACCTGTGGATCATTACAAAGTGCCTTCCAACCCACTGCTGTTTTTTTCTAATCATTATAACAATGTAATTGAATATGAAAACACCAGATAATTTCTTTATCTTCTCTTTGAACTTTTGTAGCCAAACTCAGACTGCTATGATAAAGCAGAATGTTTGCTACATTAAGGTGATTAAAACACCAGCCCATGGAACTGTACAGCTGTATCTACAACAATTTATATAAATTAAATATTAATAGGAATATGGATGAGAATATTTTCCAGGATCCCAGTGCCCTATTAATCTTAAATATTTTATACATTGCTACATTTTTTGCTTTAGGATAATGTTTATTAGTCCCACTTCTACATGGTGCTCCATCAAGATTAATTCTGCACTGTGTTTTTTAACAGCTGTGCTGCATTTTGCTAGTTTATGCATAAGAAAGATGTTTTATTCAGAAATATGAAATGGAACCATTATACTGTCTAGTTAAGGCTAATTATTGCTTGAGACTGGCAGGGATACAAAAGAGCTAAATAAGATTTTAATAACATAGGTTTTATTGAGAAAAAAGCCACAGTGCAACAGAATGTGCCTCATTTAATCTAGAAGAACTGCAACAACAAGAATTTCATCTTGAATGGGCATCATGCAAGAATACTATATGGAGTTTACTGTCTAAAGCCCTGTTTTGTTGTATACCATAAATATAAGTAAACAAAGTAGCAAAGGTTTACAGCAGACATGAGGCATGAATTATACTCATGAAATTAATTAATTAGGTTAAGGCATGCAAACAAGAAAACAGATCTTTCCATGACTGGGCTAATTAGTGCAACTTTATTCCTTATGAACTCCTACTGCATGTGCAGACACTTTTTCAGCAAGCCCAGCTTCTTTCCTCCCTAAACTGCATCCCCCCAGGCTTTCACTCTTTACCCAGCCCCTAAATCCTCATTTCCCTGCCATTTTCTCCAGCAGCCAGGCCTGAGGCACAGTATGTGGGCCACCAGCAGTGTGTGGGAGCCACCAGCAGCATGTGGGAGCCACCAGCAGCGTGTGGTCACTGACCATCCGGGGCAGACCAGGCAAAGAAGGACCTGCTGGTGCTGTGGGTTTCAGCCTTTGCTCTGTGGGAACATGCATAAGGTCTGTTTTTCACAAAGCTTTGTAGGACTCCGTTCATACAACCTCAGGTGCTAAAATATGCCATTTTTAGGGAAGAGACAGACAAATGGCTGAAACAGTTACAAAAAGCCCCTATAGTGTAAAAATATCTACAGCTTGACCAAAACACTCCTTTTCCTGTATTGCAAACAGACTGAAATCCTGTCAGTCAAGTTAAAGCAGTGAAAACCCAAACAATTTAACAAGGCAGTATCAGGCCAGCACTCTGGACACTGCATTTCTGCAACAGTAGTATCCGGAAAACAATTTTTCCTCCTTTTGTTTCATGTGAGATAACAATGACTACAGAATTCACTATGGACCACATCCATGGCAAAATCCAACACTGAATGTATCTGTCTAAAGGCATTTCACTCTCACCTTCCACAAGAGAAAAGGATAATTCAACAGAAAGTAAATCCTCCACTTTTTTTGAGTGCTCAACCAACATAACCATGAGTGCCTGACTCATTTCAAAAAAGCAGGGGGGCTCACCACCACAGCTGATGCTCATCTCACTTTGCTCACCAATTTAAGCCAAGTTACACAGTAACCACTTCTAGACAAAGCTTCTCTCTGCAGGGCTGGTCACTAGTGTCCCATTTCATTGAACCACTGAGTAGTGGCATACTGGCACTATGGAACTGTCACCTATTGGCCCTATGCCCTGTGAAATATTGGCCATGCAATAATCCAGCTCTACAGGTTCCAACTGCCAAGGCACTTTCTGTCCCTTTCTGCATCACATTGCCACCAGACACTTTTAGACAATATCATCTGCATTCCCTTTCCCAGCCCTAGCTGACTTTGGGCGGGTCATACAGGCCATGTGCTGTGGTTAGGAATAGTATTCCCAGTTTTAGTCTCACCACAGTAAGAACCCAGATCATATGCTGCTTGCTCAGTTCTCCCCCCACCTCCCCCTATGGCAAGATGAAGAGAACTGAAAGCACAAAAAGGTAAAGACCACAGGATAAGAACAATTTAGCAAAACAGCAATGAAATAAGAAAAGAAACAGTAACAGCAAACAACACTAAAACCAAAGAGTACAAGTTAGGCACCGGATTCACAGGTGAGCAGTCCCCATGTGCCACCCACCCTCCACCCTTGGTCCCCCCTGCACATGGTGTGAGGGGATGTCCAATAACCCCGGGGCCCTGGCTGTGCCCCTCCTGGTTGATGCTAACTTTAACCCTGTCCTGGCAGGAACAGGACACCACGTCCTTACCACTGCTGCTTCAAGAAGCAAACTCACACCTTCTTTGGGTCCTCTGCTAGCATGAGTCTCCTGTTCAGTAAGGTGCTGAACCACACAAGAGAACCACAGAATCATGGAATTGTTTACAGTGGCAAAGACCCTTAAGATTATCAAGTCCAACCATAAATCTAACACTGCCAAATGAGCCACTAACCCCTGTCCCCCACTAAAGCATGCCTCCAAACACCTACACTGTACCCACACTGCTTTTCTCCTCCTTTCTTTACCACCTCCAAAACCTGTAGGACGGTCCACTACTTGCTCCAACTGTACCAGATGGCGAAGCACAGCAATATAATCTTAGCACAGCATTTAGATGAAATGCAGAATTGCATCACAGTGTTAACATCTTGTTCTCCCACTAACACTCCCATCCCACCATCACTGCTTACAAAAAAAGAGTGGATTATGTCATCGTCATGTTTCTCATACCTGAAACATCACCTTCCCCATATCTTCTTATTCTCCTCACTTTCCCACTCTGCTCTGTTTCTCTTACTAGTATAAAAAATGGAGATTCCCATAAACTAAGACCCCATTCCTGAGTTTCCTTTTCCTAAAATATCTGAAAACTATCCTATGTATACACACAAAAGTGCATACCTTTGTCTGGATGTATGTTACTTTGTTTCATTCTTATGCTTTATTCCAGAATTAAGGATTCTCTATTAATCCTGACAGGAAGGTGACAGAAGTTCACACAATATTAAAAATAATGAGGTAATCTGTTCATAGAATATAAGGCTTGATAAAGGATACAGAGAGTCTTCAGTTACAGAAATATACTGAAAGATGCAATATCAACAGCTCCTTTAAACCCAGAAAGTTAAATTTGAAACATCATTATTTCTTGAATTATTTTGAAAAATTCACTATTAAGGAAAGTATTGTATTTTATGTTCATAGCTCTTCAGCTAGATTTCTTAAATTAAGCTCATTTCCATGCCCCCTTCCTTCCACCCCCATAAACATCAGCTCCTTATTTTAAAAATGCACAGTGAATAAGAAAGAGGCAATTAAGGATGAGGCACTGTAGAAATTGACTGTGACAGGTGTTCAAAGAATGAATCAGTACATGACTTCCCTGTTCTTTTACTCTTCCTTAAGCATCTGCTTTTGACTTTTCTGATTTCCCCTTGATGCTTGACCTTAAAAAAACCTCTGAGATCTCCTTAGTAAGCGAGGAGCTATAGGAAAATTTAAAAAGCTACAAAAAACCCAGGTGTTTCCAGTGACTCCTACCTGGCTTTGGTTAACCTTTATGCTCCAATGCTACCCAAAGCACCTCATTTGTTGAGAGCTATAGCAGGAGACTTTCTCATTATCATTAACAGCTACCTTTACACAATATTGGTTTTCCCATTTAATTCAGAAAAAACACAAGTTCCTTGCTGGCAATTGTTTCTTCCCCCAGGCAGGACAGTTTAGCTGCAGGAGGGGGCCAGTGCTCATCAGGAGTATTTGTGATGTCTGCAATAAGCCATTCCTCAACCTTGTAAGACCTGTGGATTGAATTAGATCTGCCAAAATTTCCTACCAAATTTCGATTAACATCACATTGTTCCTAACAGAATAATTGCTATGAATGTGTATAATAAAATATATATCTAACTTGACTCAGTCTTTTGCAAGGCACACTCTGGGACTGAGATATTCAAAAAAAGACCACAATATCACGAATGCAGGAAAGGAATGATCAGGATATCTGGGTGGAAATCAAAAGATAGATTCCTAGAGAAAGTAATTCTAGATTAACATACTAAATAGCTTTTTCCCCTCTTTGTGTTGCACAAATAAATACAGAATTATTCAGGAGAACAGCCAATGCTCACAGTAGGGTTAATAATGAATCCAGACCAGGTTGCTCAGGGCTTTATCCAGTTGGGTCTTAAAAACTCCCAAGTATGGAAATTCATAACCTCATGAGCAACCAGCTCCACTGCTTAGTCACCCTGACACTGAAAACACTTTCCTTGTATAACATTGACCCCAATATTCATTCATATTCTATAAAGTTGAAATCTCCTATTTCAATTTGTCAGTGTCACTTGTTCTCCCACTATACACTGTAAAGAACACGGCTACACCTCCCTGTAGGTGTTGGATAGCTCGTGTTAGGTCCCTCCAATGCTATATTTTCTTCATGCTGAACAAGACTTGTTCTTTGCAGGACCAGTGCTCCAAGCCCCAATCATTTTGATAGCCTTCCACTGAACTCATCTAAGTTTGCTGATATCTGGACACATCATTGCAGATATGGTCTGAGTAAAGGAGAAAAATCACTTCCCTCAGCCTTCAGGCTACTGTCCCATTGATACAGAGCAGTCTGCTGCTATTCTTCATTGCTTTGTGATGATCAAAGATGAGGATGTAGTGTATTCTTGGTTTCTTATTAGATTTTGTCTTGTTTGCTGAACCTGTCAGCACAGGCGCCAAGTAACACCAAACAGCTGAATGAGCAAAGCAAAGACTCTCTGCCCCATTTTGCAGCCTACCCTCCCTTAATATGAATGGAAGATCAACTGTCCTGTCAGGATAGCTGCTTCCTCACATCATGTACAATTATAAAAAGAATCTGTTAGGATAGCAGAACTGCAGTGACAACATGAGCCACCCACAGTCTTAGGCTTTTTATCTGAGCTATAGATAACAAAACATCCAAGCAAAGTCACCAGCTCCCTCTTCTCTACTGCTCTACTTGTTTTACTTTTTGCATCAGAAATTGTTCACCCCAGAAAATACTATGGGGGTGTGGGATTTTCTTGGTCAATTTCAATGCAAAGATGTGGCCAGACAACATTTTACAGCCGCAGTTCTGTAGCCTAAGTGTACACTTTTAACCAGGGACACAAATTAAAGGGAGTTGCAAGAAGGAGCTCTGTTTTAATGGGATAACAGAGGTTTCCACCTAAAATGTGACAAGTCAATAATACATCATGAAACACAAGGTATTTTTAGTTCTCATTCAGTTTATGAGCATAATATCAAACCTCCTCTATCTAACATGCCAACACAGTAATGAAACTAAGATAAAAAGATGAGTGAGCGTACTTCATCCAATATGTTCAAGTATCAATAAACTGCTTATCTCTTTGCTTGAATAAAAATACTTACAGAATGTATCAGTAATTTTTTCATTAAAGAGGGAAAAGTACTAGGATTTTATCCAGCAAACACAGAAAAGGCTTCAATTTTTAAGGAGACTGTAGAAGTGGCAGTTGAAGTTTGGCCTCTAAATCTTAAACCTGAATCACGTGTGAATGCACTGCCAACCCCATGGAACCCAGAATTTGCCTCATATTTTTGCTGGAAGGTACTGATGCTTGTGGGTGTGTAGCTTGTGACTGCCTGAAGAAAACAGCCCTTGATGTAAGAGCCATAAGAAAACACAGTAAGTACATAAACCATAGTCCATTGCTTTGCCCACCATTGCTGTGTCTAAACACTTCAAAAGCATCTCTCTACGAACACTTCACTGAGAAATTTTTCAACACTCTATGAATACTTCTGTATTTTTTATATTCAAGGAAAACACATTCACCTCCTGTGAAAAGGGGATCTTGCACAATTTAACAGTTAATATTTTTCATCAAATCCTGTCATCATTCATAGCTCTCAACTCAGATTAGCAGCATATAATTTGAGCAGGAAAATTAAGGAGAAGCACACAGTGGGTTTAAAATCAGAAACGGCACTTGTTTATGACAATATTTGCAGCTCTTCCATCTAAGTACCCAAACAGATTGCACATATTCCCACAGAGATGGAAATTAATATGTGAAATACCTGTGCAGCTTGAGTGTCACAGTTCCATAAACAGTAGCAAAGCCCAGAAGACGAACCCATCTTAGGAGAATACAGCGAAATATACTTGGCTCAAAATACAAAATGACAACCTATAGAACAGAAAGATAGAGAGAGCTTCAGTACTGCTTTCATGAGAAAGTAGTTCTTCATTCAAATGCAGAATAGTTGCAAAACAGGACAGCAGAAACATTTCAGCTCATACTGCTGTATATTTAGATTTTCTAGTAAAGCATCGGGATGATCAGATCCACCAGCTGGCACAGTTCTAGGCACCAACTCCTTTTTGAAGGGAGCTGGCAAAAGCTCTGTGACAGACTGTGAAGTGACAACACTTTTAAATGCAATTCCACTGACTTCTCTTAACTGAGTGAAAACATGTACCCAAAGAGGAGGATAGAACAGACAAGGACTTTTTCCTTGAGCTATTCAAGTAATATGCAGCTGGTTTAATTCTGGTTTGATAGGCTGTATTTAGTAGGTTACACTTCAAAGTCACTCCTAATAAACCTAGCAAAATGATAGCTGCTCATTTTTTCTCTGCCAAACTAAAAATGATTGCACTAGCCTATTTCTATCCAAAATATGAAATATTTATGACACATTTAATTCTTTCTTCCCCATATATTTCACCTAAGCTATATCAAATCTCCCTATGCATCACCACTTTCTTAAGGAAATAACCTTTTTGCTCACCTATGTATTTCTCAAATCACAATTAAAAATGTCCTACCAGCTTTTTGCCCTGTCTTCCAAGGACCTTACACAAGGATTACACTCCATAAGCAGCTGCTTCTGTAGGTATAGTGCATACAGAAGCTTCATTATCAAGTAAAATACTACTCTCCTCTGGAACAGGGTTGCTCAGTGAACTCAGTCACAACTTGAATCAGGAGTCCATTTCTTCTCATCCCAGCAGACATTGTCCCTGGTGTTGTGAGGGTTCATCCCATATTCCTTCCCACTCATCTGGTCCCACCTGGAGCCTTTGTCCCAGGGATTTGTTGGAAAACTGCCCCTACCCTACCTGTAGACCCTAGATCCCATGCATTCAATGTGTCTGACCAGAACCTGGTAAAACAACACAATGCACCACAGTACAAGTTAATTAGGTAATCCTGGTCTAGAGAAACCAAGCACTGAAACATTTCAGGCCATCTGTCACAACTTCATTTACAGTCAGTACATTCTGGCAGCAGAGGCAGTATTGTGCCTACTGGCTGCCACATATTATTTTCCCAAGTAAATGCTCTTCTATGTGGGAATTCAAGTTCAGGATATTGGCCAAAAGCCCAGGACTACATCCTTTGGGTGACACAGACTTCTTTAGACGAGTGGGGGCAAAAATGGCAGATGTGGGCTGAGACAGATGGAAGCTGCTGTTCTTCACTGGAATGCTTTTTTATACAGCAGAATCAAACTATTTCTTTTAAAAATATGATTTGCTGAATCAAGTTGTGCTGCAAAATTTAATCTGCTTTTTTTTTCACTGTTATTGGACTGACATAGAATCACAGAATTTACTGAGTTGGAAGGGACCCACAGCCCTAGGCTCTGCCCAGGACACCCTAAGAGTCACACCATGTGCCTTAGAGCATTGTCCCAGTGCTTCTTGAACTCAGTCAGGCTGGTGCTGTGACCACTGCCCTGGGGAGCCTGTTCCACTGCCCAACCATCCATTGGGTGAAAATCTTTTTCCTGATTTGACATGCTTCATGTAGATATTTTCTGGAATTCTGATAAATTGTGCATGTAGGAAAGGCAGCAGCTTTACCCCTCGGAAAATCAGCTGGAAAACCAAAATGCATCCATATATGCACGACCATGCTTGGGCAAACAGAGCATCCAGAAAAAAGTTTCTGAGAAAGACCTGAATGGCAGCAATGACCTCTTATCCTAACATACAGTTATATACATTAGGACAGTTTCAGAACCTGAGCAAAGTCTGTAGGAGTAACTTGTCTCCTGAGGTTTGCCAGGGGGCAGAAAACACCATGTTTGATTCTTCCAAACAAGAAAAACAATGTCAAAAAAAGACTGGAATACAGAGACTCTGAACATTTCAAAGATGATTTGAGAGCAGAATTTTTCAGATAATTGAAATGGGAAGGTCTGAAAACTCTCCAGGCACAGAATTTTCTGAACAAGGGCAACAGCTCTCTTTGCTATGCAATCTGACACAGCAATTTCATCTGCTGCTGCTTGTTGAAACATTAACTGCTTGTGTCTAGAAAATCTCATTGATTTGCATTGAATCATTTGTATGAGCAGCTGAGGCATTTGGCTACATATCAGCCAAGAAACCACCGCTTCAAATGCAGCCCGGTGTGAGCTGGCGTGACAGAGGCAAGGCTCTGTTGAAGAAAAGTATTCTCATTTTCCTGTTTGAAATAGACACATTTTAACCCAGTGGTGAAGGATACTGCAGAATTAAGACTTCATTCAAGTTTGAGTCTCCTTTGGATCTTCCTGTGTTTATATGATAGAGAATTGTAACAGTGCCTTCATTGGCACTGGGGGCCAGTGTCCATTTCTACCTATTCTTGCATGTGGTCTGCCATGGACCCAGGCTTTGAAGAGCCAGAATTGCTATATGTACATTTTACTTTCTTCTTAAGCATTGCAGAAGGCAATATGACATTCCTATTCCCATTAGGGCTAACCTGGACGCTCAGGTGACTGCCCTCTCTAAGCTCTAGTCAGAATTATGTCTCTTATAAGCACCATGAATTTTAGAGGAACAATTTTGAAACAGAACAATCTTTAATGTATTGAAGCCAAGGGACTATAGAAACTCTGCCCTGGAAACTTAGCTCAATTTTTTAATCCAAGTGGAATACAATTCTTGCAATGAATCTGGTCCAAAGTATGACTGCTGCACTCTATTCCTCACTCTCCCTAGCAAAAAAGAAAAGCAACCAAAAAAAAAACCAAAAACAAAACAAAAAAAAACAAAACTACCCAAAAAAACAAAACCTCAAAACCAAACCAACCTACCTACCAAACAAACCAACAAAAGAAAGGAATATAACACAGAGAAATCTTGGGTTTGTTCCATATCAGCCTCTTCTACCTTATCAAAATCTCCATTCCCTACTGCTGTCCCTAGAGCTAAGTCTTCCTCAAGTGACAATAAACGTGCAGCAAAAGGTTTCTGAGTTCCAAGTGAGGAGCGTAGGATGAGCACCAGATTCACCCACATATCCAGGCTGCTCTCAGCAGAACAAGGGAATCCCTCAGCTCTAAAAGACTACCCTGCCCACCAAAAACCTGACAATATTTCATTTCCTCTTTTTGCATTTATGATGCATTAGATCATGATCTTCTTTAAAATGCTGGGACATTTTGCTGATGGGTGGAACAAAACATCTTTACTGTACACAAAGAAATGTGTTATCAGCAGTTTTGCCAGCTCCTGGCATCCACTTAAATACGAGATATCAAATTCTGCTACTTAAACAAAAAGTTGTGGGGAAAATTATTTAGAAACCAGAAGAAAATAAGCCAAACAGTGGCTGTTCATGTCCCAGTTACTGCAGCTGTGCGTGAGACTTCATGAACTGTGACTTGTCTTAGTCATTTGGACAAATGCATTTAGATGTTTGGTTTTAAACTCAGTGTGGTTTAAGCTGTTACTACCCTTGCCAAAACATTGTTCCACTAGTCACGCTACCACTTGTGGAGTCAGAGATGAGGAGACTTCCTAAGTCACCAGCTAACTGTCAAGTGTGTTTAGAGCTGGAGAATTATGGACACGGAAGAGGGACTTAGCTTGCTGACACAGTGATCAGCCAGCTCAGTTATTCATCTGACATGATGAACAAACACACACACATGCTCTAAAGACAGCAGCTGAAGTCAACAAAAGTACCTCACAGATTACAGCAAATTTTCCTTATTGAGACAGGCTGGAAAATAAAAGTGCAAAGAGAACTAACACTGAACGATTGAACATTCAAAAACATAACGGAGTTCGTCCACACAGATAAATTGGGGATTAATGAGTTTTACAGGCTCAGTGCCATTGCTTCTTAGAAGATACACAGCATTTAGAAAGATGCTTAAAAAAAAACCCTACCTTATTACAGTCCTATAATGTTAATAGTGAGCAAAACTGTGCATCACAAAATGCTCTTTTGTCTTTCAGATTAACTTCACTGTGCACATTAAAAGATGGTTAATTCTGCCCATCACCTTGGCACCAGATCTAAGCAAAAATACTTTAAATACTGTGCACTTCCCCAAGGTGCACTGACTGGGATTCAGTCTGCCTAAATCAAGCATATAATTTCTTCCTACACTGTTTTAAGGGGTCTAGTAAATCAGGCCTACTAATGCAAGATAAACCACAGGGATTCCTCAGATAACCCAGGGATAAAAACAAGTACCGTGAAAAAGTTCAGCTACTTGGGCAGGAGCTCGGCCTAAAGGCTTCAAGTACACATCTCCCTTGACTAGAAAGGCACCACAGCATTTATTTTAGGGAATTTGCTTCAATATATGTCAATTAATAATCTGCATTAGGAGGACTAAGCCAAGCACTTTATAGTCAGCTGTAACAATTTTGTAATGTAATTGAAGACACGTACTATTTACTTCAATTCTTAAGGAACAGAAGTCACATGAAAAGATCAAAAACTCATTTTTCTCTACATTCATCAAATTGCTATACTTCATGTTGAGAGGAAATGGGTAACAATATAATGTCTCGAAAGATCAGAAGGCAAAGAGCTTAAAAAAATACATGTATTGTCAGTGCTAAAAATCCTAAAACTAAACAGGAAAAAATTTGAGCAGGACCTTAACTCCAAAAACCCCAAAGTGTTCAAAACTTTTGAACTCTTCTTATGATTTCCCTTGGTTGTAGAATCATACTAAGGTTTAGGTTGGGATGGACCTTTAAAGATCATCTAGTTTAGTGCTGTGGACATGGATGTTTCCATGTTATATAGATGAAAATGAAATTCAGAGCTTAGAATTTGAGCATGAGCATCATCTGCTGATTGATCTGAGGTGCAAGTCACCCACTTTAGACAAAAGTGATGCAAAAGTAAAACTCTTTATCTCATTTGCAAATAACCAAATTCTTCTTAAAATTGTGCTCATTTAACTCGAAGAACTTTACAGGAAAACTCTCTATTTTTCAATTGAACTTCAGAATTTTCCGCAAGTACTCTGCACAGTTCACTGCAGGACATGACACAGCCATTCAAGATAATGCCTTTTGGGCTAATTCCATTAACAAGCATCTAGGAGATACTGTGAAGAGATCCATCTGATCTGTTCCACTGCCCAACACCATCTGCCCTTGCCTGACTGCAACAGCTGTCTAGGGCTGTCTCTAGGCAATTCTGCTACGCAACAAGCCATCAGATACTTCCTCTCAGTATCCTGCCGTGCTGAGGGACAGGCAGCCTTCCTCCTTCTGCCACGTTTCAGTAGTTTCCTTCAACACGTCAAATATCCTCCAGGGTACATCAAGTCACCTATTGATGCCTCAGTCCTAACACTGAGAAGGGATTTCCTGCAGCAGAGATGCTGTTTGCAATGTTAGATAAGCCTGCCATCCAAAACTCCCAACAGTCTGGCACTACGCTTCCTAGGAAAGGGACCAATCCACTTCTCAGTGGGCACAGTGCCATCTCAACAGATGGGATGAATGAAGGCATTCATGAGCCTGTGCACACTACGGGCACCACATACCCCTGCTCGAAACATGAGTCACAGCCCAGATCATCTGCTTAAATATTAGCGAAGGCACAGCTCCTTATCCTGCCTGCGCTATCCACAAATAATTCCAGTGCAGCTACACACAACATTTTAGAGGTATGATAACAGCTGAAAATAGGCTAATTACATAAGAACGTTTCCTTTCCTTTCCATCCTATTTTTTTTAAACCACGTGTGCTTTTTAAGACATTACATCTTACTATAATAGGCCTGTGAGAACACAGTACCATCAAACCCTGCCATCCTTGCAAATCTCACAATTTTAAGGCAGAGTTGCACTGGATCATTAGCTCAAATGCCTCTGTAGAGCACACATTAGTGGCACAAAACCACAGCAACTACTCAGCAGGTTTTATTCTTGCCTCTGAATTGGAACTGAATCTTCCTCCCAATATACAGCCTTGGGAGCACTCTGCTGCTGGGGGCAATGCATTTCAGATAAGATGTATGTCACAAGCAAAATCCTTGCAGCCATTTAAGTAAGATCTTCTGGGTTTCTTCATAAATGAAGATATATTTTTCCTCATCACCCACACAAAGACCAGCCTGAAATTCTGCCTACTGAAATCCTCTTTTCCCTCCCACTATACTTTCAACTGTAGATATTGGTGTTTCTTTCATTGCCTATCTTACAATATCTATTAATACATATTAAACCTCTCTCTGTGTTTCAGCAAAGACATGTCTTGCTGTAAAATCTTTTGGAAGGTCATGACCCAATATAAGCACATCACCATCAGCACAAGTGTAAAATAAAAGGGCAGACTTCTAGAACTTAATTCAACAGAAAACGCTTTGCTATCATTAGGTTTTATTACACTACAGATTCATTGCCATCAGGCAGTAACAACAGATCTCTAAAGTTCTTTATGGAATATATATTTTACAGTGCAGTTCATTCAGCCCCCTGAAAGATTTAACTGGAGATTAAGCAAACAGAACCTTCAAGATCATTCTGGCTTGACAAAAGACTGCATACTTGGTATGTCTTTTTATGGATATATCTTCAATTATTTTCCCTCTTTTTGTTTTTTCCTTCCTCTGTTCGTAAGGGAGATCTCAACTAATTATTGACAAGACACCCTGAATAGGTTATTTTTAGGAATATAAACATCCATGCGATTTCCAAGATGCTGTCATGTATTTCCTCCAATTTAAAGAGAAAAAGCGATATGCCACAGATCCTACCAGCTCTGGAAATATTTATTTATAAATGACTTGAACATATGCCTGAAAATACATTTATTCGCCATTAATTATAGCCTTTGCTTAAGCCTTACTAATGACCCAGCTTCAATGTTCCTATTTCCTTTCACCTAATAGACAGCATTCTAAAATCAAGTAATAAAAAATTAACATGTAATCCACAATGACTTTAAAAAGAGACATGCTTGCACTCTGTAGACAGGTTTGATCACAAAAAAAAAGAATTTTTATACCCAACCAAGACCCACACAGTAGAGAAGAACAATACAGGACATTTTTCAAATAAAGGATAAAACTTTGTCATAAAACAACTCATTAGCTTATGAGAGACATCAACTGATGCCCTGGCTGAACTGGTTATAAATGCTTAGGGTTGAAGGGTACTCCAAGTGTCAATTCACAACCAACAAGAGGAAAGAGATACAAAGAAACACAGCACACCAGGTCTACACCCTCTTTGGGGGAAAAAAAAAACATGAAAACAAGTATTACCAAAAGAACTAGATCCCTACCCCAGGCTGCTGTGGGAACCCTCTGAGGAACTGAGAAGAAATAGAAACCACCTTGAAACACTGGATTATCATGTATGTTCTCTGCATCTATTTCCAAACACAGAGGTCATGCTTAACTTTCCAGTGTAACAGAATAAACTATTTAAGTTCAGTTACAAACTTCTCAAACACAAGGAGGGATTTCAATGGTACTGGCCCAGGGAGTGGTGATACTGAACAAGTAAAACATGATCATTCAGGAAGTAGGAGGGATCCCAGCCTAGGGGGCAATAGGCACTGAGGTGCTGGAGGTGGAAAGTCCAGTACCTTAGGAGCAAATGTTTGTCCAGGAAAGGTCTTGACCACTGCTGGTTACTGGATGCTTCTGTAGAAGCAGGGCAAGACAGGGATAAGGTCTGAGGGTCAGGAGTTCCATTGTGACCATGCCTAAGTGTAACACAATGAACAAATTGCCTAACCCCGAAAAATCCATGCTGAAAAAAAAAATCTATTAGTTTCAATCATGTCCCATGCAAGGCAGAAGAGAAAATAAAGTCTGAATTGCACATTATGCTTTCCCTGTTCTCACTCAAGTGTACATCTAACTCACCTGTATCATAAAGCAAAAGAAGCAAATAAGTACTTTTCAGGGAGTCCAAACAGTAATGAGCTCGGTTGGCCCAACTGACCTTCTCACCCATCTGCTTTGATGTGCCAGCTATTTCTCTGTCCTTGGCAGATGTCTATCCCTCACATATATGTTGGCTCCCTCCTGACAACCTCACAGTTTTTTATATAGTTACCCTAAAAGTAGCCTGGACAGCCTCAGAAGTCAGTCCCTGAGGACTTGAGAGTTGGCTCATCTCAGCAATTCAGACACTTGAACTGGCCAGATGTGGGCTTGGCTGGATGTCTGACGTTTCCGCTGAAATTAAGACACTGCCTCAGAAAATTTAAAATGTGTTTAAACAAGATTCTTTGAAAACAACAATGACTGCTGTGTTTGAAAAGTTAAAGCCTACCGGAATTTACCTAGCTAACAGTGTACAGAGAAAAATGCTTTTCCTGACCCAACCAACCACAGCCTGAAAGCACAAAATTAATGCATAGTCATTGATCTGATTTTAAAGATACTTAGGGGCCAGCAAGGGAGTCAGGAGCTGTTGACTTCACTGAAAGACAACTATCCAAATATTTTAAAAATATCTGTCTTCCTGTTTTCAAAAAGAATGCTATGAGCAGTGTATATAGCACTGATGCTCTGCACTCCTTCATTTGATGATTTTTGAACTTATAGCACAAAGTCTTCACTTACTTTCCAGTTAAATACAGAAAGATACATGAAAATTTGGGATTTCCTGATCAAGCAAATGGTCAGGTTTTGAGTGAAGATTATTAGATGTGTTCTGCCAGCAGCAACACTAAAAGCAAAGATGCGCAGTTGGGGCACTCAGGGCTCCAGTCTCATGCACACTAAGGCTGAGAAGAGAAGAACAAGTAAAATACAGAGAAGAAGTTGAGCTCCTTAATAATTCAAAGCTTCTATTTTCATCGTTCGCATTACATTCAAAAAACATAATTCAAAATTAATAGAAATAATTTCATCAGGACATTTTATCTCAGCAATGTACAGGCACACCAAAAAGTTGTTCATGCTGATGCAAAATTTAAAGTTGGAAAATCAAAGGAAGTTGCAAAGTCAAAAATTCTTCTAAAATATTTGCTTCTTCTGCCAGTTAACTTTTATAATCCAATTGCTTTTTTCATCTGTTCAGATACATGTTCTTCCATGTGACATGCCACTTGGGTAAATCACAACAGTCAACTAAATGTCCTAGTTTACCTACTTTATATGTGAAAAAAAAACCCCCAAACTTACTCATTGGGTGCATTACTACCCCTCTTTTCTTAAAAGAAACCTGGTAACCAAGGAAATATTAAGAGAAACATTTTAACCAAGTGAACCACATCAAATGAAAACACCCTGACATTTCTTCAGCCTCTTCATTTGCAGAACCACTGACACATTTTAATAAGTTTTAAGGATGTGTACTTTCATTATTCTATTAAAACGAAGGAAAATCTAACAATTAATTTTAAGACCACATCTGTGATTTTAGGAAAAAGGAATCTTTTAAAAACATAATGGTAAAGTAGTCTATATTAAAATAAATCTTGCAAGAGCTGCAGCTAAATCAAGACATAATAAATTATTCAGAGCAATTTGTCAAGTATACTTAATGCAAGACTCAGGTCATAAAAGAGACTCACAGACTTTTTTATCTCATTACACTACAGCTGAAATCCCTACAAATATTCAATGTAAGGTCTGTGTGGGGAGGTGTTATTTGAGTGTTTTCAAATAGTGACTCCTACCTGGGGAAAAGAAAATATTCAGTATTTAGAGTTCCAAAAATCCTTATCTCCTTGTTTTAATCTAACAAAGCCAGAGAAGTATTCAACACAAACTTTGTGAGGAAAAAAAAGCTATCTGATTGTTTAGGTTCTTCAGAAACACTTTCTTCCTTGCTGTACATGCTCTCTCTGAACTACACGTTGACAGGTTCATGAGTCAAGGCAGGAGTTTTATTGACATCAACTATTAAGATGCTTATTTGGAAAAGGTAATGGGGACAGACCAGGACTTTGAAATACCCTGCTAAACCAAAGCAAAGAGCAGGACAGAATTGTCTGCTATCCTCCTCAGGACAATTTTTGTTGGTATTTATTTTGACAACAAGCAATTTAGAAAAACTCTCTCCACAAAATACCAGCCGGACATCTCAATCCAGCCAGTGCTGATTAGTTTACTGCAGACATCTCTGCTGGAACTATTGACTTTTCATTTTCAGCTTATGCACCTGCAGCAACAACAGCAGTGGGCACAAGCCAGAGACCACGGCGTGACCAGCCTCCAGAAGAAGTGCTGGGAACACTCCATCCCCTAATGTTCCCTAATAAAGACTGCATGTCTGTCTGATAAATCTGCTTTAGGTAAAATGAAGCTACCGGTAATTGGATGCGTTGCAAAAATGAGTGACATACTCTGCTGGCATGATCTACATTAATCTTCAATCTACACTAATCATATCAAGCAAATTATGTTATTAACATAATTAATTCATTATGAGTAATTAATGAAGTCCAGAAGAAGCCAGCCACATCTGCAAACTCAAAATTCACTCCATAGTAGAAATTATGGAAATAGGAATGAAACACTGTTTTCCTTCCTAGTAGGAAGACATTCTTGTAGCTATTAAATCACATGAATATGAATGTTTTTACCTTCCAAAAGAATTGTTTGGACAGTTTGCTTGGCCAAGAAGGCCACAATGCTCATAGTTTTTTGGTCTAGACAAAAGAAAAAAAAATAAGTTTAATAGAAATCTATGCACAGAAAGTATTTATGCAGTGTTGAGCAGATATTGAAAAATTATTATAACCGAGAAATTAAAACAAATGTAGCAAAATAAACTTCTATATTCAAGATGATCAGGCCCTTCTGTCATTTTCTTTCAGTCATATATGCCACTCAGGTGATTTTTAAAGAACAGCACAAAATTAATCACATGCTTGTATAAATATTTGAATACATATACACTTAAAAACAGAAACAGATTTGGTGCATTTGNTCTGATAAATTAAAACAAATTTAGCAAAATACATTTCTATATTCACTTAAATACAGAAACAGATTTGGTGCATTTGTTGTGATTTCTTTTTTGCCTGTAAAATCATGATTCTCTTTCAAAAGTTAGTTACTTTTCATGCACACTGATTCTACAGCACACTGATTCCAAAATAGCATCATAATTTGAGTGTATCTGTGCCAATGTTCTCTGCTTTACAAAAATCAGTCTCCTGCAATCCTAAGCAGCCCTGAAGTACACTTTAGTGCAGAATGATTCACAGGGCATCTCCATGAGCCATAAAACACTCCTTCACACAGCATGTGAGAAAGCCTTCCTCTCTGTATTCCTCTCCACATTCAGCTAGGGTGGTTTGATATTATACTCCAGCTATTTCTACCTGGATTAGGAATCTGGAGCAGATGTTCTGCACACCTGAGCCAGGGAAGACAAGTGAATCATTAAAGACAGTCAGCCCAAGCTCCCTCTGTGTTCAGTGGGGAGCACTGTAGGCAGAGGGCAAACCACATCATCCTTCCACAGGCACCCGAGTGCTGTCCCCCAGAGGTGCCACTTTAGCACAGGCTAAAGGGAGCCTATGGTTAAATGTTCAGAATTAAAATTAATGAAAAAATAATAATAATCCCTGCGCTGCAAACAGCCACTCCAAAGTTTTACTCTGAGTTTTCAGAACTTCTTCTTTCTCAAGTGCAGGCCGTAGTTAGTAACACCTGTCAGACCATGTACAGCCCATCCTTCAACTCTGATAAACTAGAGAAGAGAACAAGCTGGAAAAACCTTCAGAACTATTTAGCCTAATTTAATATTTATTGCTATTTTAAGCTGGGTCTCTTAAAGGAAGCAAAAACCTTTAGAACATTGAACTGATTTGGAATGAAAAGGACCTAGAACAAAAGTTATGCTTCATGGATTTTAAGGCAACTCTTGAAAAATGTAGAAGCACAGAAATAAGATAGTATAGAAAGTAACAGAGACATTAGCACACTGAGGGCCATGCTCCTAATGAACAAGAGACATTTCCATTACAGAACAAAAATTAAAAAGTCCTAAAATGGAAAGCACTGATCTCAAGATAAGGCACACAAGCTGTCATGGAGAAATCTCAAGCAATGTATCAGCACCAAAGCTGGATGTACTGGGAGGAGCCTGGGAAGAACTCTTCATTATAGACCTCACAAGAATATTTCTTTAAGAGTTTGAGAACAACATACTCGACTGAAAGAGCAGCCTTCAAAAGCTTCAACACATGTAGGTGGCAACAACTAAACAGAACAACACAGAACAGAAATCTCCCCTTGGAAACATCACATAGAAGTGGAAAGCAGGAGAGATGAATCTTGAAGCAGATTTTCAGGAAGACTTGAAAAACTTTAAAGAGTCTATGGAGGTCACTGCACAGTTGATTAGAAGTCTGAAGTACAATGATGCAGGAAATAGACGAATCAGGTTGCACAATGTGAAATTACTGATGGGGAGAAACTAAGGGTAGTGAATTCTCCTCCTCTTGGAAACAAAGTTTCACAACACCTCAATGATCTGTACAGCTGCTCATGACCTGAACAATCAGCAACACTAAAATCCCTAAGGAATAACAGGCACATCTCATCTTCCAAATATAGCATTTTCACAGTGCATTTTCTAGTCTTCGCATACATTCAGCTTTGCCAGAAAACTGCATTACCAAATGCACTTATTGATGAATTCTTAATTGTTTGACATAGCAATTTCTTTTCCAAAAACGAAAGAGGCACCACAAAAATATTTGAGCTGGAAGGTTGAATTGGACAAGCATATCTTTGATATTTAATGTATTTTCCAGTTATCATTAAAAACTTGAATAATTTTCTTCACAAGGCATGAAGTCTTTTCAGGTCCTAAAGATTTGAACTCAGATATTCAGAACAATCCTATTACTTGTGGTTTGTTTTTCTGTACTATGCTCCCTCTGTAACTTAGGGTTTGTTCAATGTGACTGTAACTGCCATTTATTTCAAACATGTACATTAACTATAAAGAAATTAATTGTGAATAAGGAAAAAAACCTCAGAGGAGCAATTTCTTATTATTTTGAAAATTTAGTGGGATTAGATAAAACAACACACCTGTCTGCAGTGCAACAATTAGCAGGTTTCTGAGGAAAGCTCTTGACAGTCAATAGTTTAACCTGGAAAACAACCAAATTCAAGCTAGTTTTTTTTCAGTGACAACAGCTAAGGTCCATATGCTACTTACTGCTCACACCTAAAAATAACTTAACCATTCCCTGAAGCAGTTATAAAAGCCAGGTCACCCCATTTTAACCAATATGTAATCTAACCAATGGGTACAACACCTTTCCTACTGCTCTGTAGTTGGATAAATACTTGTGCTTTTACCCATTTACTACTGCTTAATGGAGCAATGTGAAATGGAACAGGATCAGCACAACAGGCTGAACACCTCCCATGCTATGGCATCCTAGACACAAATCAGTAAAACTTTCTTCAAGGTGGCACAAGTTTGTATCTTCTGAGCCAGAGAGGGGAACAGGACCCAAGTGTCACATCCAGAAGGAAAACAAGTGGGATATTGTATAAAAATGCTGTCTATAGGCTGCTAGGCTGCATTTTTTACCACCTGTACTTGGCAAGAAAATGAAGATTGCATGGTGTACTTGAAGAAAGAGTTCAAGTCTGCAGCCCAGGTGAAGGCAGGTGTTTTCCTATGCAGAAAAGTTAGGCAGATGATAAGCACAAATCCTTCTCTCCCCAGGACATCCAGCTGTCTAAGCAAGCAAAGCAGGTGTGCTGGTGTCTGTGTCCCTGACTGAGCACACAGCCTCTGGTGAAAAGAGTTCCTCACTTGACCTCAAGGCACCAAAAATGAGCACTGCAATCTGTGATTGCAATGCCTGCCCAATGGTAACCTCAGTGCTTAAAAGACTTGCCATTATAAAAATGGAAAGTGTATAAGGAAACATGTTTCCTCCTAATGGCTAAATTATTCAAGCATCTTTGGTCTCCTCCTTTGAGAGACACCAACCAAAACACTTATAATCAGTACCTGCTGGTTCCCTCCTGTTGCTGCAGCTGCAAAAATAAAGCATTAGAAATAGCAGCCTTCCCAGAGAAGATTGCTTATTTGCACTCCTGGCACAGCTCACTTGCACAGTCCACAAAATGCATTCATTAACAGATAACAAAACTGCAGAAGGAGGCTTTCTTCAAATGCTCCACACCTTCCTGAGCACAGGAGGACTCCTCCAAACATTTCACTGATTTATCAAAGAAAAGGTCCACCTTATAGCAGGAGAGACATATTCCACTGCATTTTATTGCTAGGCAGTCCTCTGCATTTAAATGAAATTATTTATTTATATGAACTTCCTTCTCCATTCTCCCTACCAAGATGTCTGTGGTGTTGAATAAACAATTGTACAATAAAAACAGCATAAAAGGAGAAGGGCAAAATATTTAAGAGCAAAATTAACAGTTGTCACCAGAACTAAGAACGAGATGGCGAAGAGAAACCAAAATAACTGAACTCCAGGGGGCCAGGGAGAAACACAGCAATTTTTAAAAAGAGAAGTCAGGCTGCTAAGATAGATAGAGAGATCACAATGAGATAAACCAAGTGGTGAGACCCCATATGTGAGACTGCCCAAAAGAAACATTTCAAGACTCATATTTAGCTGAAGAGCTGTGAGCACTCAGAAGGCCACGACCTTCTTTTTCTTCAAGGTTCTTGAACATTTACTATATATAACACAAGTATTTATGATTTAAAACAAATCCATTCAGACAGATTTTGATGGGATTGCTTGTGACATGTCTGAGAAAAATGCATTACTTTAAACAGTCTGAGAAAATGAACCTAGCAGACCCAGTGTATCATGCCACAAAATTTCATCTACTTTATGAAAGATACGCGTGGAGGGTAAAAAAAAATATTTCTTTGAACTTACTTAGATAAGATAATTGAAAATTCCAAGAATGTCTGCTGTGCTCTCTAGACCAATAGAGCACCTCATGTTTAGCAACAGGAACTTCTCTGTGCTCTATGCAATTTCCTCTCTTCCACTCTGAATGCCTTCAACTTTCTTCTGTTCTCTAATCTATTGCTTAATGATTTAAAGTTAAATATTATTTGAAGCTAGATCAAGGTTCCATACTTTTTCTTGCATTTGTTGAAAGTAACAGAGAATTTTCTCCCCTTTACTGTCTTCTCAAGAATTCATTCTGTCAACTTCCTTGTTTAATCTGATCCATTATTATTATTATAACTATTAACAGTAATACATAATAATTATTGTATCAAATACAATTATTTATCTATCAATTTCATGTCCACAAGTTCTTGATCACATCTGATATCTGCTATACAGACTGGAGAGCTCAATCAGAAATTAATGCCTTTCACAACCACACCTGATATGAATGGCTTTTGATGTTATCAGGTTAGCCCAGTTCATAGACATTTGTGAAAAATATAATATACTAGAGGTTTCCTTTTCAAATGTAGTTGGCAGTGATGTCCCTTATTCTAAACAGACAAGACATCTTGCCTGAGAAAAGAAGTGCTCCTTTTAATTTGTTAATCCCACAACCAACAGCAGGAATTAAATAAAGACATCTCAGCTCAGGATCAAAACACATAAAATTTCTTGTCCTGAAAATCTAGTAACTTGGAATGTGTTTTGGTTCCATGAAAGTTAGATGAAGAGCATCTTAAAGAGAATTTTTGATTTTTTTACATATTCTTGGTGGCATCTGAATACACAGATACCTTATTGTTGCCAATAATTAACTTATTAATCTTGCTTAAGACTTATATGGTAAACATTTAAAGTATGTTTCTGATTCATATATCTTTCAGCATTCCTGGGTCTTCAAACAACTGAGCATATGATATTCTAACAGAGCCTTATGTTGAATTAATGGTTAATAAATGTCTTCCTTAGGGTTTTAAAATACTTGTTATGACAGCATTTTGCCTTCTTGTACCAACACTTGGCCATTACTTGAACAGAGAGTGCCTGCCACTATGGCAGTAACTTATGCTGATTATGATTTCAAAGATGCCTTAAGGCTTGGAAAGTAGATACAAGTTTAATAAATATTGATATAAATAGCTGACTAAATAACCCCCTACACAGACTTTTATAGATCAGTTCTCTACAGATTTCAAGGCAATGCCATCAATAAAGGCAGAAAAAAGGATGAGCTGACTCTATGGGCCAGCAAGCTCTGTCAGATTTTAAGAAAACCCCACATTTCAAGGGTTCAGCAAGCTGGTGATGCCAGATTAAGAATTTAAGAAAGTGTTGAACATTAAGAATACTTGCTCTGTATACAGCACTCCAGTATGTGCTGGGGATTAGGTTGTCAACAAACTAAGCAAGATTTATACATTCAACAACATACTGTTGGAACATATACAACTTTTTTGACTCCGACTTATGTGACAACTTATACACTTGGATAGATATAGAAGAAGAGACATGAAGGTTAAATAATGGATCCATGTTTTAAAAACTGTGATTATTCAGAACGAATTATTTCCTATAGAAAATTCCAAAATTTCAAAGGAAGAAAAATGTCTGAACAAGATACAAAGCTTGAAGGAAAAGTGAAAAGGACTTCCTTATACCAACATAACTTCCTTTATCTTTCTTACTAAATGTCATAGAATCACAGAACCACAGAATATGCTGAGTGGGAAGAGACCCACATGGATCATTGAGTCCAACTCCTGGCCCTGCACAGGGCACTCCAAGAATCACACCATGAGTCTGAGAGCACTGTCCAAACATTTCTTGAGCTCTGTCCGGCTGGTGCTGTGACCACTTCCCTAGGGAGGCTGTTCCAGTGCCCAGCCACCCTCTGGGTGAAGAGTCTTTTTTAAATACCCAGTCTAAACCTTCCCTGACTCAGCTTCAGACCATTCCCTTGGGTCCTGTCACTGATCACCAGCGTGAAGAGATCAATGCTCCTTCTCCTCATGAGGAAGTTGTAACTGCAGTGAGGTCTCCCCTCAGTCTCCTCTTTTCCAGGCTGAACAGACCAAGTGACCTCAGCTGCCTTCCTCCTCAAGATCCTTCACCATCCTCACTGAGCTCCTTTGGATACTCTCTTATAGTTTAATATCTTTATTTTCTTACCTTTTTTATATTTCTTATATTAATTTCATCACAGTCTGCTTAAGTACCAGCACAAGCTATACGAAGTACACCTGTGTGATATACATGTAACAGGTTTAAACATTTCTCTCAGTGAAAATTATCAAAATGCTTTGATCATACAGGGAAAACTGTATCAATATAAGTTTAATAGAAAAAAAAAAAAGAAGTTAAACAAAGAACTATTCAGATCCCTTTATGGGAAATATTTTTTCTCCAAACTTTGTACACACCACCAAGTAGAGCAAACCTCTTCGTAACAACCTCTCAGTGGTAAATGCTGTCAGAGATGAAGCACTGCTTGCTGGCAAGGCCAAACCAAGGGACTGAGCAACCCTACTCAGACCATGGAAAAGCAGTTTTAAATCCCTGATTAGTTTGAGAGAGTCCAAAGTCCCTTACATGTAAAGACATGCCCCCTGTGAGGCAGCTCAGGGACCTGAAGCTGGCCTGGTTTCAAGCCACGCCAACAGAGCTGCTCTGGTTTATGTGGAACGCTTGAATGCATTCACTGGGACAGTGTGCACCCTGTGAGCTCAGGTCAGGACCCAAAAACGGACAAATTCAACATTCCCTGTCTGTTCAGAAGAGGACAGAAATATTCATTTGGGTAGAACTGGGGCCTCCTCTTGCTGTTGTCCCTTCACATTGCCAGCTTTTCCACCATTCCCTCTGTTTCCTCAAATCCCACAGACTGATGCTCTTTACTGAGTGCAGTGTATTTTCTCCTATTTCCAACTGCTTTGTTTATCATCTCATGCATGTCTTCTCATACAGTTGGGAGCAGCACCTTAGAAATTAGTAGAGCAGTTTCACACGGAAGCAGTATTAGGCTTTTTCCTATTAGTATTTTTATGGTTTAATCTTTGCAAGCATAACTCAAATATTCTAAGATAATTCTCATGAAGCATCTATACTCTCTAAAAGTATAAGAACAGTTACATGCTACCAATCCTCTGAAGATACGAGAAATTCACCATGAACTGTGTCCTTGCTCACACCTTTAATAAAATATTTTTAAACACTTTCAATGTTATTATTAGTAACAGTCACTTGTAACGTGATTCTTATGCATTGATCAGAACCCTGCTGTGCACAGTGCAGCAATGCCAAACATCCCTGTACCAAAGGGTTCATAATTTAAATATGAGATGAGAAACCACACATCAATACAGAGGATGCAAAAGGAAAGAATAAAAGATTTATCTTCTGCAATTATGTAAGTGGTGTTTTAGGAAAGGAGAAGAAAGCTTGCAAGGAGTAGTGAGAAATAACTGTATGCAAGCAAAGAACAAGCACTGAATGTACAATCTGTGGTTTTATAAATATCTTCTATAACATGTAGTCGTGACAATAAGAGTCCTGACTGTATTAAGGTATATGACATCATTTGTGTCTTGTTTTCATTTCTACACTGTTTGGTTGCTCAATTTTGGATTAACTGTTCAGTTCCTATCTTAGATTTTTTGCTTTGTTTTAATTCTTGGGGGAAAGTTCTCTATTCTGTTTTCTCACTACCATTCTTTTCCTTTTCTCTTCACATTGTTTGAACTGGTTAAACAATATGCAATAAGGCTCTGGCATCCTGACTCATTTAAAACATTAACATCAAATAGTAATGAAAATTGTGAATGATTGAAATAATTGAAATTTTATAAATTGTCATGTAATGATATGTAAGAGAACTGTATAAAATGTTATTTTCTTCCACTTACAACCTTTTGTGCAATGAAAGACTCATTTCATCCTTTTATTTTCTGTGGGTATTTTGTCCATATGTATTACCTTGGAATTTCTTTAAATTTTTTTAGCTTGGAAATCCTGCCATCCATTTCTGACAAGAGCTTTGATCAACTTGACATATTTCTCTTTGCTTTTTTGTTAGTTTATTTGTTTGTTTGTTTTTAATCATCAAAAATGTGCAGAACTTACTGCACAGCATTATGCCACTACAAGGAATTTACAATGGATTCAAATTCCAGAGAGATCACCACATGGATGCTGTATATTGGTTATGAAGGACATGACATTCCCTAATAGCTTCCTCAAAATTTGCATATATTTGCAGATCTGTGCTTAGTCCCACAAAGGCAGAAAATCTTGAAATTAAAGAGTTTGTATAAAATATTGCTGCAGTGCTTTTTGTAAGCGACTCTAATAAGCAGAGTTATATCCAAGAAATGAGAAAATTTGTATCACATAGGAAAAAGCTACTTTTTGTAAATACTAATTGCTTGCTCCAGTGAACATCTTTTGTTGCATCTGCAGTACTGTTGTTACTTTTAAGAACAGAAATCTCATCTCTCCCTTCTCTCCCTACTTGATGTGATGTAGATTTAGACCCAGGCACTAGTTGTTTGAATGCCTCATTTTCAGAAATCCATCTGGCTAGTTATGTGGCAAATTTTTGACCTGCTGGCCCCTAACTCTTCATTTCTTTAACCCTGGCAAACTAAAATTTAGGTATTTTTGTCAGATGACTATACTATTATCAATACTAGCAGAAATACAGATTGGCTTGTACACTGGTACTTATTGATGTGTTTAGATAATTCTATATTGCAACTTGTATGTTATATTGTAAACTTGTCTCTACTCTCATAAGTGTTTATATTACTTTTTCCAGTTCCTTTCTACAAGCAAAAAGCTAATTTCCTATTTACATCTGATGATATGTGGTCTTGGGTTAAAAGCTCTGATTTAAATTCCACTAATCTCTTTATCTCAGAGTTTAGAAAGGAGATGTTTTGAAGTGTTACACAGTAATAAAAACTTTGCATTACCACTATTACAATTCTGTAAATTTTTTCTGGTGCAAAGATTTCACTATTTGTCATATATTTTTTGCCTGCAAACTGCAAACTGCTTAACTTTTAGCAGTTGATATTAAAACCATAAAGACACCATTGCCTGCATCCTCTCTGTTCTCAGCTTGTAGAATGACTATGGGCAGCCTCATCTCAGATGGATGAAAACTGCTTTCTTAAGGATCTCTTCCAAAAACATCAACTCTTCTCTTTCTCCATTGTAATTGTATGGAATTTCTTATCTCTCTTAATAATTAACCATTAATCACCCAACATGGTGCAACACAAAATCTGAGAAGGCAGTTAGGAAATGCCTAATGCATTCATACATAAAAGAAGAGAGACTGAGAAGAAAAACCAAAGGAGAAAAAAACCCCATAATTCAGCTCCTGTATTATTCACATGGAGCAAGCTTTGAGATGGAGACTCTGCCTTTTCCTCTGTGTGGATGCAGAGTATTCTGTCAAGTGACATGGAAGATGATAGGTAGAATATCATGTTTTATCACTTACCTGTACATATTATACTGGTCAATGTCTTATTCCAAGGCATGGTGAGTTATAATATCACTGGTTTCCCCCTGACAGCACTGGTTTACAACTGCATTCAATTTCCTACCAGAAACAACATGGTAGTATCAGCTTATCTGATTCTAAGCCTTCCTTAAGCATGAACTGCTTCTGCTTTTATTTTGCTTCAGATTCTTGTTGATGCAGATCACAACAACCACGAAGCTGAATCTAGCAAGTTCAGCAAGATTAAAAACAACCTACAGGCCTTTCACTTGATTATAGGTGTTGTTCCTTGGGTCTTAGGTATGAAAGCATAAATCAATAGAGAAAAGGCATTTAATGGAAAAAAAGGAACATGCCCCCAAATTTCACTGAAAAACTCTTGGATAAATGAAAAAGAATGACTGAAATTCATGTCCCACCAACATGGTCTCTCAGGTGCTAAACAAATGAGAGAAAGTAAAACACTGATGCAAGGGCTATGCCCCACTGGGAAAACGTATGTGGTGACTAAAATTTTTAATATTTTCCTTTCTGGCACAGTTCAATCCTGGCTCATCTATACTATCAAAACGTCATCTCTTTCATTATATAATTCATTAAAATGTAATATTCTGTCTTTCAATATCTTTCCTGTAAAAGTTCTATCACATATTTTGAACTAATACATGAGAGTGCCTTTTTTCATGTGTCAATTTCTTCATAAATTTAAGTCACTAGAGTAAAATTAAAACATATTCTAAGCATCTTGCTATTGACTCAGTTCACTTGCCAAGTGATCAACGTGGCCATCTAAATATTTGGCTGAGAAAGTTATTCCAATCCTTTCTAGCTTATATGCACTGAGACCAAACAAGAATTATATAAAAGATATATAAAAGACTAAATAGAAAAGAGTTATATAAAAGACTTTCTTCCTGTTTTCTAACTGCAATTCAGCAGAAACAGTAGGCCAAATGAAGGCTTTCACTGATTAATTTTTTGCTATCAGGTGTTCTTCAGTAATATTTGGCATGGAAGTGGTCCTGCTGTGGTCCCCTGCTCGAGTGCTTGCCAAGCACCAAAAGGTTCAGCTTTAGAGAGCAGAGCAATGAGGGTGGATCATTACAGCATGGTTCCAGGTTTTAGTAAGGAACATACTATGAATATATCCCAGCACTATTTCTCTCCATTTGAATAGACCCACATTTTACTCTCTGAGAATTTTTGTGTTTCAAAGCTTTTTATGATCAGGAAAGAGTTCCCCACACTTCTGCTTTTCAAATGCAGCACATTTTTAACTTGTGCACGTATTACTGCTCAAGCTGTACCAAAAAAATTTTAAAGCCCCTGGCTAAAAATTGTGCAGTGTTTTTCAGGACTGTAGTCTGGTTTTACATCACTTCTTTAAAAAGAGTATACTAATGCAGAGTTTCATCTACGAATTCTTATATGTGTAAGTTTATTCATGCAAGTTACTTCAGTGGAATTATGAGTAAAGAGGAAAGACCTTGCTCTGCTCCCCTCACTACAAGATTAATTTCTCTGAATGAAGGGCTGGCAAGACTGTACCACATAAGTGCCTGCAAGCTGGCAGTGCAAGATATTAATTTAAAATAAAAAGGTCAACGAAAGCCCAACGTGACAGTTGGCTGAGGTCACTGGCTGCTGTCCTTTTCTCTCCTACTTTCAAGCCCTTCATACAAATACTTGGCTATTCAGTGAACCCAGACTCTGACAAATGTGCCCTTTGAATTCAGTTTCCAGAAAAAGCTTTCAGAGTAGCAAAAATAGCAATGCCCTCCTACAATACCTACTGCACCTTCAAATCCATGGAAGGGGAAGATCAAGTTTTGTCATGGCATCACAAGTAATGCCACAAGGATGAGCACAGGAATCCAGGATGTGAAAGAATAGTAAAATCAGTGCCTGTACCTTCACTGACCTATCTTCAGTCTGCCATGTCTGTCAAGTCCCATGATATGTTCCAGCAACATCCCGTATTTTATCACTATCCAAAAAAAATACAACCCTGTGACTTTATTGCATGCCTGCACACTGCCTGATTGGGTAGTCTCCAACCCTGCAGGTTTTTAAGACCTATTTTAAGCCCTTAGTGGCCTTGTCTTGTACAAAGTCTTACAGCTGACTGTCCCTTGTGCAGGAACTTGGAGTAGAGGCCTCCTGAGGTCCCTTCCAGCCTAAGGCAGCCTGGGAACACAGCACACAGACATACACAAAAACAGAGAACAAATACTCCTCACCAAATTCCACCTGCATAATCTCTTAGAATTTATTAAGTCATAGTTCTACTAAGCGTCCTTAAACTTTTGTCATATACATAGAGGTGCCAATATGTAACTAAGGTCAGGAGACATGTAGCTCTGCCTAATCACAGTTCTTAAAGTGGATAATCACATATATAACAGCCTCTAGTTATCTCCCTGACAGCAGGCACCAGAATTCTTAGGATAGCTATGTAGATTAGTGACAACAGAGCCATGAAGAACTATCACAAGTATCTTCTTTTTCTGACATTTTAAATACACATATTCAAAAAGCAGAAAATATTCAGTGCTTGCTTCCTATCAGTAAAAACAGTCATAAACACTTTTCATAGCAAGGACACAAGTGTTTCTAGTACCTACAAGGTTTCTGTACTTTGTAGCCTGTAATGCAGAGGCTACACCAGCTGATGTCTGGTTTTTGCATTTAAAGCAAGCTGGCTCTCAAAAAAAAAGTTATTGGTTTACTGGTTGCATGTTAACTCGAAAAAGTATGTTAATGGGACAAGGACATTGACCAAGAGAGACCAACTATTGCATCATCTTCTGCCTGGTTCCCTCACTTCCATGCCCAAGCATACAATATACATGTAAAATCTTTGTGACATGGTATTTAAAATCTGCCTTTTTGCATTGGCTGGATATCTCATCTGCTATAATTCAAATAAATTGGAAAGATCCTTTCCTAGAGTACTATGGAAATCTGTAGTGGTTATTTTAGAGCAGATATTTACACAGTGTTCTTGGACTTCAGTGACATGAACACCAAAGACAGGCATGTTCTTTATATGAACAAGAATAAAATGATGAGTGTTCATTCTAAAAGCTTTAAACACCATTTTTTGAGTAAAGGCAATGCAGTTATATCCTGAAAAAGAATCAACCTGAAACATCTAGGGTATCTGAGCAGACTTGCAGCACCAAATCTGTTGGAAAAAGCAAATTTTTCAGCTGGTCTCAGTGCACATCAATGTGTATGGAATAAACAGTGACTGCGCTTTTGCAACACATCCCTTATTTGAGGGACAAATGCATAAGAGCATTTTTCAGTGCTCTATTTTCACATTCATTAATGTCAAAACCAGAGCCTTTCGGTGACCTGGCTCTGCTCAGGACTGTTACCACTGATGGAGCTACCACAGTCTCATGCCCCCAAAGTTAACAGCTCATCTCTTCCATGCTAATGCACATACAGATCATTTGAGGGGGAAAAACCCCCAAATCCATATCTAAGTTCCATGACTCCACACTTTCTATTACTTCTCATAACACAGTAAGGTAGGTGATTTTAGCTTGACTGTGAAAGAGGGAGTAAGAAAACCCCAGAAACAGATGTAAATGCCTAATACATGCAACAAGATGTCTGAACCCAAAGCTAATTCCAGAATTCACTGCTGAAATACTCCATGGGCATCAGGAAGTCAATGTCCCCCACCCCACAGCTCCATTCCTCTAAACTGATAACAATATTGTTTTGTTAAGACTTGCAGTTTGGAAAAACGGCGGAAAGCTGTAATGATTTGGATTTTTTTAGTCAAAGGAAGAAAAGAGTGAAAGAAAAAAAATCATAAGAAAAAAACCAAAAAGCTACTCTGCAGCCTCCAAAGCTAATCCATCTTATGATCTAGCTGACCTCGCTGCTCCAAGATTCAGCCTCCCTGTCTAACAACTTTCACTTGCTGGAATTTAAATCTCTTATCTGCTATATCAAGAACATGGAGAAGAAATTATTCTCTTGGTCTTTGCATCATTATACTCATTTAACTTTAAGCACTGACTGTACAAATTATATCATATCATTATCATGCAGTCCCTTGAGTGTATTTTGGTGTTTTAGTTAATGTAGACTAAGAGTATGGAAACTAATATATCAGGTAATCCTAGCTGCCTAGGGTGGAATTCACCACCATTTGAGGCAAGCACCTCAGACTTCATTTATAGTCCATGAAGTTTCAGCCATGATTCACCTCATCTTCAAGCTCCAAGTCCAAAACAAGTCATAAAAGGCCCAATTCCTCTTCAGGATTTAGTGAGCATAGGATGACTCTCTCAGCTATGGACGCATACAGGAGAAACACAGACTCACAGAATTTTGTTTGCAAGGGGGCTTTGGAGGTCATCTAGTCCAGCCCCCTGCCCAAAACTAAGTCAGGTTGCTCAGACCTGGGCCCAGTCAAGTCCTGACACCACCAAAGATATTTCATAAACTCTGGACAAAGAGTTTTGGTGATTGACAATCCTCACAGTTAAAAAAAAGTTTCTTGATATCTCATCAGAATCTCCTATTTTTCAACTTGTGCCCATTAGAGATGTCCAAAATCACCTGAAGTCTGATCCTTAATGCAATTAACAGGCTACTCTCTCACAACATTGGGCTACTGCTTACTTTATTTGAAGGTCTTCCTAGCAGTCTTTGAACTTGTAGTAGTTTGTTCCAAGCATTAGCAAGACAGGGAGTTAAGAAAGGTCTAAAGGTTACAAAATAGTTTGTATTTCTGGACAAGAAAAGTAATGAGATTCCTCCCCTCAGATGCCAAGTACAGAAATTAAAAGACTCATCTATAAGATGGTTGGAGTTTGACTTTCTGTTCAAAATCTAAAAACAAAGAAAGATAAACAAAATCAATTAGAAAGCCTAGCGTTTATTTGGAGGAGATTCATTGATAATTAGTAAGACTAAGTAAAGGCAAATTAGAGATGTTACTGTGAGACTGTAGAAAATATGAGAAATGAGAGCTTCAGAAATGTGACCTGTCCAGCAACTTCTGAGTAAAATCTATGCATTTGTAATAGACAAAGCTCATCTGCCTGCTTATAATTCAGGAAAGATCAGTGTTGTTATGAGTACAGCAGAACTTGAATAATAAATGAAGGTGGAGACCATCATCTGCACTTCCCATTTGGTTAGAAGGGCATTGTAACAGCTGTTTTTCTCACCAAAAGCAGCTGAATGGTGATATTATTTTTCAACTAATGATATTACACTATGAATAGATTACTGCATGTAGGCATGAAAACAACAACAATTAGTGAAAGAAATTCAGCAACATAACAAAGTAGGTTTTGGTTTCCATTTAATTGGAGGGTTGGGAAAGTCAGAGATGCAATAAACCTTCTAGACACAGTGAAATTTGTATGCTGAAGGCTCTCAAAACAATCTGAGACAGACTGAGTAAACAGATCTAGAAAAAGAATGGATTAGAGAAGTGGAGAAGAGTGGAGAACAAAGATGCCAAAGACTTAAAGCAGTGTTGAGAAAATCTGAGGGGATTTTGTTTTTTAAATAAGAATGTAATTTTGCACTGAATCCTCAAATGAATAGAGGTTTCAGTCATTTAGAACCGAAATGCCATCCCCTTAATATCTTTACATTGTTACATGCACTAAGCCAAGCTGTGTAATTCCACACTTGGTTGAGTGTGAAAGTAAAGCTTTTTAGTTTTACATTCCAAATCACAATAGAAGGAGACAATACCAAAGGAAAACAGCCTCAGGTTAAAAAACAACACCCTACTGCAGTGGTGCTTATGAACTCCATTCCAAATGTTAACTCACATTTTGTACCACCTGTGGAAAACACAGCCTAATTTGGGTGTATGAGATGTGAGATCTATATTAACTAGTCTTAGAGCTCTAATGTACTCCTCTAGCATAAAATGAGGACCAAATCAAATAGCTGAAACAATGATCTCTGGGCACATATTACTATGTCTTTAACCACATCTCTAGGTCACAAAATATTCTTTCTCATAAGTAAATAAAACCACCAAATAACATGAGGGGGTAAATAAATATGACCCAGGAAAAACAAAATGTTCTTTGCAGGTACATGACTTATGACTAACACATATATTGATAATATATGCTCTACACCCTGCTATGAATGAATATGTGTGTGTATGTTAGCTGGTGCAAACAAGACTCTGTTTAAAGCTTGGGATTTCTTTCTCATGTCATTCTGCTCTGCTTTGTGCTCCTTTCCCAGACAATAAGCAGGTGAGCACATTTGGATTCTGTCCAAGTACAGCCAAACATCAAGAGTTCACATTCCAAGGACTCACCCCTCATAATTCACACCTTGCAGCTTTTCTTTCTTAAAAAGACTACGCTGTATAGCTTTCACACACCATTTACTTCACTGTCTTGCTCTGAATCAGAAATTGATGAAAACTTCCTTGCAGTGAATTGAGGGACAGGGATGTTGGAACGCTGATCTTTCTGATCTTTGATTTTTCAAAACCATATTTTTCTGGTTGGTGAAATAAGGATTAATTTCTCTGTCTGAAAATGCAAAGGACCTCCCACTATCACATTTGCCACATCCCTCCCCTTGAACTCTCAAAAGAGAAATGATAAAATTGCTCTTTTTTTTTCCCTGAGTCTGTAGGAGTAACAGCCTGATTAGTAATTCCCTGTATAAGAAAGAAGAGTGCCCCAGCAAAGAGTGTGGGAACATAAAACTGCTAGAAGAGAGAAGCCAAGTCATACACTTTGCCTATTCATTTCTAACAGAATGTGTTCTCAGCACACAGTTTTATATAGTAGGAGCTTGAGATGTGCACAGAAAGATAAGCTCTGGTCAAGTATCTACATCCCATCTGGGATATGGGCTAATCAGGAATTTCCAGCAAAATTTTCTTTTTTCATAATACATCAAACTGCCATTTTACACTTGTTGTACATGCAACATCCTTAATTTCAGTGAAAAAAAAAAAAAAAGGACTTAAATGTCAGTGAAGAGCTGAGGGGATGCTTGGGTTATTGAACTGCTCCCTCCCAGAACAACTTCCTTCCCTCTCCCTCACTATTTAGAGGCTGGGGATGGTCACCAACTCTTGCATCCAACAGCATGGTCCTTCAAGCCAACTGCTGAGAAGTCTTTTTCCACAGCAGTATCCCTGTGTCCCAGGTGCTGAGCGCCTGAAGCCAGAGAGCCACCAAAGGATGTTGTGAAACACAACAAACAGAGGACCAAGACAGGAATGGGGAAATGGACTGAAGAATGAGTGAGCAGACTGCAGACACAATTCTGATGAGCTATGATAAGGCTTCTCACACTTTGGAGCTGAGGCTGTACAGACACTGACTGTTCTGACACAGCATCTGCCTGGGGAAGACATCACTTGGCTCCAGGGTTCTCTGAGAAAGCAAAGAGGAGACAGCCATGGAAAGCAAACCATTGCATAATACTTTATGCTATGAATTTCTGTAAATGCTCCACAGCACCAGCTGAGGAAGCAGTGCATGGGCTTTCTTTTCTGTTCACTGGAAAGAAATATGAAAGGAGCTCTGAAAACCCATGGGAGATATATTTATTGCAAGTTGTAAAAAACTTTTGTCCAACATGAAAAAACAAAAAACTTTCATTTCCCTGACTTCTGCAAAGTGAGAGGTGAAAAAATACATAAAACTATCCTAGAAATGCACACACTTTTTCTTTAGAACTTGAAAGGCTTACACAATTCAAAAAAGAATGTATAAAAATTTCACCAGGGTCTGTGTTTATTTATAGTATTCTTCACACATTCTACTGCAGTTTATTTCCTACTTGTTCTGCAGCTACTGAAGAGTTTTGTTATCCAGCCTATCTCCCAGGAACTACATGTAACTACAGCAACACAAAATATTCTGACTACTGAGGGAAAGAGAACATAAACATATTTTAAAATAGTCCACAACCCCATTTTTGATTGTCTCCCAACCTGCATGCTTTCTATCAACTTCGCTCAATGTACACTTTGATGCCCTGCCTTACATCTAGGCATCTAGTTTTGGTTTTATGTGGCAACTAACAAACTCAGTTTTTCTGGTACATTTGAAAAGAGAATGGACACACATTTCTATGAGTTATGTGACTGTGAAATTACTTTTTTTTCCCACTTATAGAGTAAGGGTAATGCCATCTAATTTTCTCAAAGAACCATGTCTTTGAGAAATTGAAGATGTCACCTACCTTCAGAAATATCAAAATACATGCCAGTAATGCACTGAAGTAATTCATCTCCTTTCTACTACATTCCAGAGAAATATTTGGTGCAATCAGTGTCTTCCTTTTACATACTTTGCTTTTTTTCCCCATACCATAGATTAGAGAGTTATTGTCTTTCAAGGCAAAATCTGATCTTAACCCAGAACACTCAAAAACTTCCAACGAAACCACTGGCAATTTTTACCAAATTGAAAATGGAGAATTATTACAAATATAGTAAAACATTTGAGTGTTTTTAAGAAAAACAGAGCATTATTTACAGAGCACTGCACAAATTTTTTGTCAGATTAAACTAATAATTTATAAATGCCTTTTACATTTACATTTTCACCGGAGTCATTCATACAAGGTTTTAAAATGTCGGCAAGGGTATAATTTTTTTACAAAGTTAGTTTGACTTACTGGGAAGTACAGAAGAAGTGATCCAAAAAGAATGGTTTCCAGCAGCACCAGTCCTGAAGCCCTGATACTCTAGAAGACAAAAAACCAACACAAAATATTAGAAAATTCTCACTGTGTGCCATTTTCATAAAGGTACCTTCATTTTTGACAGTATAACACTTCCACAGTGTTTATTAAGCTGTCATGCTTGCATGCCCCACACTCTTTAAACCACAGGCCCATTACAATGGTTGTGTTTTACAAAATTATCTTTAAAAATCTTTTTTCCTATGTTAAATAATTCAACAGACATTACCTGGATATGATTTGAAACTGCTAAATTTGCTCTCAAGTATCAATATTAGGGATCATGGGAATTACAGACATGACTTTAACTGCAGAATTTGTTCTGCATTGTTTAAATTTCAAGAAGTCCCTAGAATATTTTTGCTCATTTAATATTAATGACTTGGCCTCCATAATATGTATGAATAATCTACAGTTTTGCTGAATACAGAGTGTGCTCTTAGTCTGCAAGTGCATTTACTTTTCCTGAAATTTTTGTACAAACATGTTGATTCATTAACTTGTCTGGATTGTAAAATACTATGCCATTTGCTCACCACATGTTGGTTAAGATAACCGACATGGTTTTCTTTAATCTTAAAGTTAAAAAAATAAATATATTTTTCCTAATACAAAGTGTGTTCCATTAAGTTTGATGATTATGTACAGTGCAACTGTGCCTTATCAACACTTGTGAGAAACTGAAGTATTACAGGTTGATGACTCAAAGAATTGACCACTGCAAAAGCAGGGGTGCTTTGCTGATATGTGCAAGGTACAGCCCAGGTGCAGAGGCTGTGAGCACCAGAGGATGACCACAACTAATCAATCTTTGTTTAGCAAGAAGCTGGGTTTGAGCCAGGTAAGGGAAGAGGCTGATAAGAAGCAGATTCTGAGAGGTGGGATAATGCTTTTTATCATGCCAGTGCCCTCCCTTCCACAAGTGACTCCAACATCATACACATACAGGCTGCACAAGTAAAATTCTTCAACGGAATTCACAGAATTGAGGGCATTTTAGGACACAGCCCTGAAATTCACACAGTGGGAATCTCTTCCACTTTGGTGTAATATTTGTGCTTTTTATTTTTGTTTTTCCTTTTTTTTCTTTTTCAACAGCTTCTTGGGGTGTTTTGCATCTGTCTTGCTTGTTGGCATTTATTTTGGTTCTACTTATTTCTCTGGCTGTTCATCTTGTATTCAGTTTGTTTATTGTCACTTTGTCAGTGCTTTCATTTCCCATTCAGGGTTTCATTTCTATCTTTACTTATTTGCATCAGTAGAACTATTCTTCCTGCATTTCCTTGTCTCACTCAATGGTTACAAATTGCTGACACCTAAGTAATACTGCAATTTATTTTGTTTCTAGATTCACACTAACTTTCATACTTAGCTACCTATACATTCACTTATCTAGGTCTGCAAACAGTACTGTTTGTGAAGGACTGATTTATGCCTTGGGATTTGTCCAGTCTTCCATCCACCCATTCCACAACCCATCCAATCCAGGCCACACTAGTAGCCTTTGAGATAAACAGTCATTCCCTATCCTTGAATCTCAGAAAGCAACACCATTTCTGACAAAAATCCCATTAAGAAAGTCATACATGCCTCTTGGCCACTGCTAAAGGGTCATAAATAAATTTTTAATAATTTATATTATTAAAGGGAAATTTTAAAAAGTGTAGCTGCCCAAGTTTCATTAAGTGTAACAAAACAAAAGCTGAACTGATGTATAAACAAGCACAGAAGATGCTTCATTTCAACTTCCTGTGGTCCTAAGCAATCCAGAAAATACAACAGCATTAATTAGCACTGAATTCCTGAATGTCATCACATAAATCAGTGATATGAGTGTAAGGGTACTTTCTTAGTGGATAAAAAAAAAATACAAGCCAAAATAAAATAAAAGTCATCCTTTATATACAGTGTGTAATACTGAATTAACTGAACTGTAGACTTTTGGTGTCAGTCCAGGAAGACTGCAGGTTCCTCCAGGGCCACATGTCACTGTGTTATATGAGCATGGCACCAAGGAAACCTAGTGAAGGGAAAAGGTTGGCATATTTTGATTTTTTTCACTTTTCTAAAACAGTTCTGCCACTTCTGTAATATAAAGAATGACCAAAGAGGGCTGTGATTTACAGAAAATTTCCTTTTATGAAAGTGATTTCACCAGAATGTGAGCTTGCCTTTCAGATAAATAAAGCATATCACAAACTATTGGAGAAAAAAAAAATTCAGATACACTTCTTCAATCTCAACTTTGAGAACATTTGTATTTGTTAAACTGGGAACTGTTAAACAGTTACTCCATGTGTAACTGGAAAGCACATATGGATACACAACAGAAAGGTAGAGAAGCAAGGAAATACAGAGAATGGGCACAGGTTTGTTCTGCTGTGCTAAGCTGATAAGTTTGAAGTGACTAGAAAAATTACTATGCAAATTGTCTCAAAAGAAGTGACATTAAAAGTGTAGCTAAAGGTAGATGTGAAGGCAATGTGCTCGCTCTGCAGTGCTCCCAGGAGGAGCCTTGTGGTGCAGGTCTGGCAGACCCATCCCACTCTGCACCTGAGCACATGGCAGATGTGATGGACCTTACAGGACTCTATTCCCAAACCTGCCTCTTCTCTGAAAACCCTTCCTGTTCAAATTCTCTTTATTGCTGGTACAAGTGGTTCTCTACTTCTTCTATTAAATGAAAGAAGTGAGAAGAGATTTTTGTCAAGTTGATGATATATGGTCTCAAATGGAGCTGGTTGAAATGTTTTGTTGCCAGCTGCTTTTCTTACTAAAATACACCTTCCCAACAAATAAATTTTTTCCAGGATGACTGTATTTTTGTCTCGTTTTCCATGTGCTGTTTTTCTAAAGCCCATTGAACCTTTTTGCTCTGTCTTATCCCATATACCTCTTCCCAAACAAAAACGCTGTTATCTTTCTTAGCAAAAGAGCTGTGTGGAAAAACTAAATTTCAGGAATTCTATCTCTTTCAGAAACAGAATGCAGAGATTCTTCTTTCTGTTCCTGAGCATGAGCAACAGCAAGATGTTTGCATCTTCTGTTAAGAGACAGAAATTGGACTTTCCCAGACACTGATATTAGGAGTTGCAGAAAAGAGTGGAACTGCATTTCATTGTAGTGGGCATCCTAATGCTATTCACACCTGGAAGAGGAGTACTGGGGACTAAAGAATGGGCACAAAAGCAACTGGAAGGACTCCCTCTGAATCTTCAGTTAGCACCCCACAACAGTATTGTCATAAGTTATTTATTGTCTCGATAATAAGTCCAGGGACTGATTAGGACTGCTACCCAGAAAAACAGAAATGTCAAATTCCTTAACAAGACTTTGCTTTAATTTTATAATTGTTGGTTGAGGTACAAAATTCAAACAATTCATTCCCAGCTAACTGCAGGAAAAACTCCAATTCAAGGAAGAAATAGTTGTACCTCTTATAAAAATTTCTCTGTAAAATAATGAAGAGGAAATTGTGTGTCCTGTTCAACCTTTTATCACACTAATAAATACTTCTAACCTATTTGAATCATAATCTTCTAATAGAATACAGGTTGCAAGTACAGAAATAGTCACAGCAAAGGCAAATTTTCCAAAGACAGGCCTGCAGTTATAGGCTGCCACTTAAGCTGTATTGACAAATGGTCAGAATTTTCTGGAATTTGCAGGTTTTGTGCAGAATTCCTAAACCAAATAAATATAAGCCTCATGTTCTTTCATTTCCATTTCAAGCCTTTGAAGAACATTCACATGAAGGTCATTTTTTTTTCTATTACAAGTTATAGCTGAGCTCAAACAGAATATAATTATTAAATTTACTTTTTACTTGTAAAAAAAAAGTCAGGAAAATCAAAGGCCATCAATCACAAATAAATTTCACTAAAAGTACACAAGATGTCAGGCATCGAAGAGATCCCCAAATATTTTATTTTTCACTTCATGTGGCCCTTGATCCTTTCTGTTACACAAGCAATGAAATCTGTTGAATCATGATGAAGGTAAAGTGTTCTGCATTTAGAAACATGGAATTACTGCATCTTAGTTGCACTACACCACCTACCAAGATAAGACATTTCAGAAAACAGTATCTGCTGCTGAAGAACCCCTACAATAAAAATGGTTCATGTCCCAGGGACATCTTTTCTTTCAAGGACAGAAATTCCTTCCTTGGGAACATACTGCTTAGATCAAGATACTTGCTTCTCATCCAATAGTGGTGAATATATAAATGAAAGAAAATCAGTAATGAAGTAAACACCTAAGTTCAATTTCTGTCTACTCACGGTTTTATGGTTAATTTAAAAGAAGAATATATACAATGACAATCATAAAAAATCTGGATTATTTAGAGTGTCTATTTCACTAGGTTATGCATTTAATTAACACAGAAGTTAAATTAATATTCAAAAATATTACTTTCAAGAATAAAATATACTCTAATATTGATAATTGTCTAATCACCAAGAGATGAAATTGAATATACAAAAAAATCTGATGAAATAAGAAACCAAATTTCAGGAGCAGGAAGTAGGGCTCAGTATGTTCCTCTGCCTAGTTTACAAAATGCTTCAGAATACCTGAACTAAATTTTATCTTTCTTATTCAACATGGCCTCACCTATTACAGAGGATAAATCACTAAATTTAGCTCATTAAAATTGTCTGTATAAATTATAGTTGAATTGTACAATAATAATCAGTTTGTGTTAAAAGGATAAAAAAAAACCTGACTGCAAAGTTCAAGATTTACAACATCTCAGAGGAAACAAACTGAAAATGATGTGAGAAGTGTTAGAATAAATCAGATTGAGGAAAAAAAACCACCTCATTATCATCATGACTTAGAAGGCAAATTAACTATAGATGAAAATCATTACAATAATTTCAAATCAATCAAAACCTCACTATTCTGAAGGCTTTAAACCCAACTTCAGTTTATTTTATTCACTTTTACTTTACAAGACCCAAGTGCTAAATCACTCCAAATGAATACCTTATGACGGCATCAGAGAAATCCTAATCCCAGAAATAGTGAGATTTTTCAGCTCTTCAGGATTTATTAAGCTAAGTAATCTCTCATTAAGTTTAGATAATGGAATGTATGTTTCACTGGAAATAAAGGCACATTTGTCTTTGAAGGAAATACTGTTATGGATAACTTCATTATTCTTCCTACCAATGTATTGCTGAAAGGCTCAGCTCCACGGAAGCCTCAAGTTAGTACAGACCCTGCACAAGGAAAAAGTGAAAATGGCTGTGCTATCTGCACAAAGTTAAGAGTTTAAGACAAGGGCAGATGAGAAGAACAAGGGAACACCAAGGCAATATCACATTTCAGAACTAGCAATTAGTAGACCCAGCCTATCATTATCCCACTCTAAGTCACATACCTTGTCAGCCCTTGAATCTGAAGACATGACATGGAGAACAGGGGACGCTCTCAAAAAGTCTCTATCAGGCACGAGGAAAGTATGAAGGGAACAAGGGGTGTTTTTTGGGAAAGGTGACATGAGGAGGCTGGTGTTGACACTTCTGCATCAAAGCAATGGCATTAGGAGACAGCAGAAAGCTCATGCGAGAGTTGAAATAAACAGAGATACAGCTCATGCATGGTGTCAGGAGGGAGATGCAAGGAAGACAACAGAAAGTGGCAGAGCAGTAAATCATGAGCAGCATCTTTCCAAACAGACAGGAGCAGGCTGTGACTGATCTACCAAGGTCAGCTGAAAGGACATCACAAGAGTCAAGACACAAGCTGAGACAACAAACCTAGGGCTGCAGACTAGCAGAAAGCTTGTATTAAAAAGGAGCTCAGGAGCAGCTCAGCCAGGCTTAGACATAGCCAGAGGCACAGTGAGCTCCAGAGCCCAAAATGAGGTTTGGGAACAAGCAGGTTGCTACAGTAACTATGAAAGCAGCAGCTGGGATGTCCTAGAGGGAAGCAGGAGGAGATCAAGGTTTCTTTTCTGCTATATAGAAGTTGATAAGAGGATGTCAGAGAAAAATGTCATGATTTTATTCCAGACAGGGGGAGGCATGGCTGGGACAAGGAAGGCAAAAAGCAACGTGACTGTGCTCATAGCACAGAGTCCTAATGAGAAGCTGTCAGCATAAGCCTGCTCCTGAAAACCTTCAACTTTCACCCAAAGAAATGAAGAAAAGAATGAAGAACAGGAATGTGTTTTAGTCTGAGTGATCTGTGTTCAGCAGGTACCACATAATAAAGCCAAAACCAACCAAACAACCAAAATATTAAAAACAGCACAAGGTTTCTCTGAACATTCTACCATTAACTAAAAGTTTTGCAGTTACAAATACGCAGTAAAAAATGCAAGACTTTTCCTAGAATAAGGTTTCCAATACAGTTTTATTTCTAGTATTTGAAAGTTCTCATGCTACGCTTTTTTTCTGGTGTTTTCTTTCCCTGTTTCTTAACTAATGTTACTTGTTTCTTCTCTCTGTGTAGAACTTCTAAAGAACCCTATTTTCTCATTTTGATAAGAGCTTCTCCTTAGTTAAATGGGTTTTTCAACATCAAAATGGGGTCTTACTATTAGACCCTTAAAACAAAAAGAAAGTTCTGCTTCAGACAGAAGTTTTCTCTTGGAGAGAGAGGCATGCCAAAGACCTCCTGTAAGCCACCAGGGACTTTGCTATTGCTATTGATTGTACAAGGAAGGTTCACAGCAGGATAAACTCCAAGACAAATAGCAGGATAAATAAATAATGTCGCCGTTATTCTGCTGATATGATAGGAAGTCTCTTCCCAGCAATTCTGCAAATGCCCATTATGAAACTTCAGATAAATGCAAACTGATGTTACTGCATCAAAGAATCAGTGGGGAAAGCTTATTATCATATGACAGACCATTCAGTCTACTCAGATGCCCTATAAGGGCAATAAATATGAGACTCAGCAGAAATCAGTGTAACAGACAAGCAAAAATATTAGCAATTTGCTCAGTTTAATTGCTGACTCTGAAATAACCTTTGAAAAATTTTTCTATGATGTAATAGTTGTCATTGTTGGAAGATATTTGCTAAAATCCAAGAATTCATTTGCTTCATTTTTCATCATTTATTTTTAAAGTGAAATCATAGTGTAATAGAATTAAATGAACATAGGCCTTCAAAGCTACTACAGCTTTTTCTTTGTTGATAGCTATACCCTTGGAGAGCACCCTACACTGAAAGAGCATTACCAGCTCCATTCATTTGAATTTTGGGGCTGTGTGTTGCACAGTTTTGTGGAGTACTGGTGGAACAGAAGGTAACAATGATTCACAATCTGTAAGGTTAAGACCTTATGCAGCAAAACACTAAGATTAAGAAAGCAAAGGCCAGGAATCATTTTCAATGTCAAAGTGGAGCAAATGTGTCACAATCCATGGCTGATTGACATCACTTTGAAGGTAGTGCACACCTTGAAAAAACATTAATATTTTCCAGATGGGCCTTCCAAGGTGTTGTGCAATTCAACTTTGTAGAGACAAGCACTGGCTTAATATAAAGTTATGCAGAGAAGATTGTAGCTTTTGAATCCTTAAAGCTACTACTGAGTGTTGATGAAAAGTTAATTTTATGACCTATTCTGTCCATTAAGAGTAGACTCTATTGCAGTGTGATGCCATGATTTGTCTCAGATATCCCAGGCCCTTCCCAGATGATTCCCTGCCAGGTTTGTCAATCATTCCTCCTTTCCACATCCTGAACCCTGATGAGTGCTGCCAGTCAACCCTGGCATTCCAGAAGGGCGTCGAGTGGTTGGCAGGATTCAAATGATGCTTCCCACC
>VZTB01001755.1:365251-408366 GCA_013397245.1 Thryothorus ludovicianus
TAGCCTGAGGTACCACTGGGATGAAAACACCACAGTGCTGCCAGACAGGCAAACAGCAAGGGCCAGCCAGCTCAGGCACAATCTCCCGGTAATATTTGATTTAACTCCAATAAGACTCTATCTAGAGCACTTTTTTGTTTGTTTCCTACAATCCTGCTCTTCCCATCAGCTCTTCTTTAGGAGGCTGAACTGAAATCAATGAACATATTTCATATCTAGCTCTTTATTTCCTTCACACTTCAGTTTTCATTAGGTCTAAAGTGTAGTTTATTTTTCTATTCACAAGTGCTTAACGCCCCTAAACTGTGTATTAGAATGCAAATACATTCGCATGTGGAACCTTTGGCCTTATGAAGTGAAGGCACACCATATCCCACAAACACTGCAGCCGTGCCTACCAGTGCCTGCTGTCTTTGGGAACTCCAGCAGCCAGTACATCCTTCCTGAGACTCAACTTCTTATCTTACCAGTATGGCACTCGTAAATTATTTATGTAGGAGTTAAGAAAGTACAGCATCCCTAAAGGCACATCTTAACTACACAGAAAAATGGGAAGGGACATGCAAATGAAGGAAATGAGAATTCCACTAAAAACAACGGTTTTGAAAACAACGTCGGCAATGTCGGTAAATTTGCACACCTGAAGACAACAATATGCTTCCTGAGAAATCACAGGAAATTAGGTTCTCACCCTAGGATATGATAAAGAAAGGGGGTCTAATGCATTGCACAGAACGTGTATGCTGAGTGAACTATCAGGTATGCCCACCAGCACAGCAAGTAAAAGCAGCTGCCCCATCTGCACAGGATCTCTTCCCTCTATCAAGTTTCCACTTTCCACTTCAGCTGAAATGTCAGAAATTTTTGTCTAAGAAGAAAAAAGGCAGAATGTGCACCAAAGATGAAAGCCACCCAGGCATAAGCACATCAAGATGCCACTGTGGAGTCAAAAAAAGGCAAAAGGAGTGGCTGATTTACATTAGAAGAAGAGGTATGTTTGCAAAGCCAGCATGCTTTAATATTTAAAGATGTATCACACATCAATAGCCTGTGATTACTTCATTCTGAATTACTGTATCCTATCACGGCTGCAGTAAGGGAGAAAAGACATTCTTGATTTATAAACATTAGGAAGGGGAACTACAGCATAAATTTGCATGCTGCCTTTCCATCTATGTGCAGTTCTGTGCAGTGTTTAAAATTGCACTGCTTAGGGACTATCTTCACAATTTTGAAATCATATTTAGCAGAACACCTAAATATATTTACACTAAATAAAAAAATGGGATAGCGGTGGCAGAGTGTATCTAGCCACCCTGAACTCCAAACTGAAAATCTGTATCTGACAGACTAAAAACCATATAAAACAGTCTGTAGCTATTATTTGCCACATTTTCCTCAAGACAGGGAAAATTATTTATTCCTTTTGATGATTAGCCATATGGTCCTATTAACTGTATTTACCTTGATCAATGTTCAAGATGTGCATTTTCTTCTTCTCATTAAAAGTATTTGTATTTCTGTATTTTCAACAATTCCTGAATGCTCTTGGGGGGGGGACGGGGGTGGCAGGAGGCGAGGTGGGGAGAAGATCAGTGCAATAAAATACCATTTAGTTAAAAGTTTCAAATAATTGGAATTGGAAATGGTCCTGAACAGGGCAAAGCCCTTCATTCCAATGGGCTCTATCACAGTCCTTCATCATTGTTAATGCCATATGACAACATCATTCCAAATTACTGTGTTGAACTCTAAGCACTTTTTCCTTTACTTTTCAGAGTTAAAAACAACCTTTTCCAACTGTGCTCACTACTACCAATTTTACTGTGACATATTGGATTTACATCCAGAGATGCTGGCCACAGGTACATCAGGAAGATGGAAAAACCACATCCTCACGCTCTGTTCCCCTTTTCAGAACCTCACCTCACAAGGTGGTGAGAAGAGGGCACAGTAGTTTGGCTTTAGTGCAACTATTTTGAAGCCTTAAGCATTGATCTGAATGAGAATTCCCAGCAAACAAGACCCTTCTGAAAAGGTCTAGCATGAGTCAAGGCTGGTAGCAAATTCTTATCTCTTCCTCATCACAAAGTAGCAATTAGTCTCTTCGGCTCCATGGCTGAGATCAACTTCTCTGTTCTCTTCGCCAGTAGAGGATCTTGGCATTTCTTAAGGGCACTCACAATTCCTCACAGCAGTTGTATTCTACCCGAGAGCTCCCTGTTTGAGGTGGTAGGCTGCTATGCAAAGGTCAGTTATTTTCAGCTCTTCTTTCCAATTCATTTGAAAAGGCAGCCTGATAACTGATGAGAGGTTCTTTGCAGGTAATGCCTTCCCACAGTCCAGTACTTTTACAAAAATGTGATTACAACATAGCTGCTTTTCTCTTTAAGGCACTGGTAAATTTCTAGCCCTATGTTAAGCCTGAAATGTAAAAAAAAAAAAAAATCTGTTTTTTGTTCATAGTTATTTAAATGTTCCATTTCTTTCCAGTAGCTTTGCTACCCTAACACTGCATGTAATCAATGCTGCAGTTGGTGACTCCATGTTTGAGCTCTGCCTTGATCCACACAGCACTGCTTGCGCAGATGAATTCTCTTATTTGGTTGATGCTTTTTCTTACAAAATCACTGTTCAGCTTCTCATTTTTGAGAATATTTGTTTTAATATCAATGATTTCTGCCCTTGTCTAAATAGTCACTTTTGTTTACTTAGCCTCATACTTTTTGGATGTGTTTTTTGTAGTGATGTTTGCATTATTAAATCAATAATAATGCCACAGCACATAAAGATGTTTGCTAGTATCACCTTGAGCTGTTTTGTTCCTTACTTAGAGAATGTTTTGCACCTCTGATTACAGCCATGAAAATATGACTTAGTAAGGCTGAAAGTTGTTCTGCAAGATCCTCTCATACTGAAACCCTGTCAATGCCTTTGAAAACCAAGGCAATAAGAAGAGCCTGTTCCTTTACAGATTCCTCTGTGATTGCTAAGACACATAACATGATCATCAACAGTACTGAGCTTGTTCCTTGTTTTGCATCCAGTGTCCCATTACTTCTCTGACACTGCAGAAGCCTCACCACCTTCCCAAGTCAGGCTCAGGAAAATCACTCTGTCTGAGCAGTTAAAAAATGATTCCAACATTTTCACTATTGAGGAAAGATTTCTTTTTCTCAGGCTTCATCATACAATTCCCTCAGTGGGATTACACTGGTGCTGTCAGATGCTGTCATCTTTTCTGATGGGATCTCACAAATTTTCATCTTCCTTGAGTTTTTGAGCTTCTTGCACCTTGTGTCAATACAAGGTTCATGGCTTCCAGCTTTCACTACCCGCTGGCACGGGCTGTCCAAAGCAAAATTTCTTTGAAGTGATCCACACATCTGATTTCCCTTCTGTATTAGCTATGAATAATTTTTCCTCTTTTCTCTCTGTTTGGCACATTTCCCCTATTTACTCTCCTGCTGAAATGCTTCATCTTTTCCCATTATAGCAGTGGCATCTTCTCTTTATCTGTTATATTTTTCATTTTTTTCTTTCTTTCTCCATGAAGTTTTTCACTAGTGGTTTAGCTTCTGCTACTCCTTCTGAGCTTTTTGTTTATGTTATTTTGGAGTTCTTCCTTCTCTTGGCAATGGGCCACCTTTTCTGCCTGTAACTTTCTCCAGTAAGACTTTTGCAGTTTAATAACACTACTGCTGAGCTGATCTCAGGGCTGCTGAGTCACTTTCACCTGTGCTTGACAAAGCCTCACATGAATTCCACAGCATTGATCAGAGCTTTATCACATTATCTTTTTGCCATTCCATTTAGTTCATTTGGCCAATTCCAATGACTGCTTGAAGTCACTACTTTTCATTTACATTTACAGGTTGGTAATGGTCAGATTGGTCAGTGGTACCAGTAGTTTAGATCAATTTTTTTGGATGAACAAGCTGAAATTTGTTTTGTCACCTATCAAATGTGCAACTCCATATGAGTAACTACAACATTTTCAAGATGAGACATGAAATCTAACAATGACTCTTTGCCAAGAGAACAAAAAATAGTCTAATTTTGACTAGGGTGTCCTACCTTACTTCATGGCCTGTGCTGCATTATTAAAGAAGCAGAGAGTGATCCTTCCTGATCTATCCTCCAATTTTTCAATAGTAAAATTATGGCTTTTAAAAACCAGCTATTTAATCAAAACCACTGTGTTTAAATACCCTAGAAATACAGAAACATATATGGAAATATATAGAGAAAAATATCCTCCATGATTCCTCCCTATTTGAATTGCTTTATATTTTGGGATCGGTGATATTCTTTGCCAATGAGCAACATAAAGCAACTAAAAGTTGTGTAATGCAACTACTTAATTTTTAAAAACATTTGGGAGATTCCTTGAACATTTGAGAGATCCCTTGATCCTTAATCCCTCTATTGATGCCCTAAGAGGAACCATGAATATATATCTATGCTTGCACATCAACATCTCACTGCTGTACATGATTTTATTCCATATTTCCTGCCTTGTCTTTTCCCCTACCACTCCTTGGTTACCTACAAATAGTGCAGCACACCTAGTCCTTTGAGATCAAAATTTTAAGAGCTTTTGGGGGCAGACCTTGGAAGAAGTACTCTCATATCTGTATGTTCATAATCCCTCTTCACAGAGCTACATTTGTAAGGAATCACATTCTCAAAAAAACCCACTTCCCACACTTGCCCAGTAGTTCTGGACCCAGTAGTTCTATTATTTATTACCATTACACTGAATTTGGAAGTAAGTTGGACCTACTATTATAAGGAGTCTTTATAAGTACAGATGTCACATTTCTTATGTTCCATTGCTCCTCTCTTGCTATTAATGTAAACTTGTTACACAGTAAATAGTTCAGCAGTTTTCTAGACAGAAGAAGAGGATTCTTCAGAGGAACTTTAAGAAGTTCTAGAAGAAGAGACTTAAAACTTCAGACTTGTAATAGTCCCTCTAGAGAGAAGCTTGGCTTTTAAAAGCCAGTCCTCTGGCTTGCTATGGACTTTGCCTATTTATTACCATTCATTTTGTCAAGCTCTGAGTGGGAACTCACGAGCTGGTATTTACCAGGTTCTCTGTAGAGTCTTATTATTACGGCCTAGGTCAGTAATAAAGATCACGTCAAAATAAAAGTTGTATCATCACATTTTGTCAGTAACACTTTGGCAGTAATTGTCCAAAACGTCTCTGTTCTCATGGCCGTGCTCTGTGGCAGTGCAGTGCTCCATCTTTTACCTGTGGTTGGTTTTTCAGCAACTGCCTTGGATCTCACCTGTATTCTGCACTGCTGACAAAACTAGACCCAAGGCAATTTTCCATCATAATTACTGCTTGGTCATAAGAAGTGCAATCTGACCTGAATAGCTGAGGTATTTCTTCACTTCACTTGCTCTTACTGATATGTTGATTTTTCTTTTTAAGACAAAAGAAATCATAAGCTGAAGGATATTTATGGATCTTTATCATTCTTTCTGTGAATTAATATATGCACAATATCACTGCCAATATGCATGGGGTGTTTCTTCCCAAGAGCTTTCTGTTGGCAGACCTTAACTTTTCAAGACCTTAATTTTTTTGAAGGTAGTAATTACGTGGAGCTCCCAGGAAGTACAAGCATTGAGAAGTCTTCTGCAGTCACTTTTACTAGAGGTAACCTGATCCCATTTACCTTCTGATTTTACTGATCAACAGTGGATCAAAATGCCACATAACTACTCTTCATTCCTTTCAGCACTGAAAGGGACTTAATTTAACATCTTTTATTTTCAACTCCCATCTTTTTCTCACTTGAACACTTTGAAGTTTGCTTCTTGATATAGTAGCAGTACGCTGCTCCTTCTGTTAAAATGTTGCATTAAAAACTATTTTTTGCAACCATTTGAATATTGTAGTGCTACACGTGGGAGAGAATCCACAGAAATGCTCTTTTCTGAGTCCCACACAGCACAATGGAAATGAGCAGTTTAACACAGTAACTTTAATCACAGACATATAAACTAACCTAATTGTGGTTTGCTCCACTAACAGTTGGAAATTCTCAAAAAGGCAGATATTTTGAATATACTTCAATAAGTGTTCTTTCATTTTCATGATTTTACCTCCTTGGCAGAGAGTACATAGTAAGCTACTAGTTTTCTTCCTTCACTCCAAATTTCTGTTATTTCCCAATGCAATCAGCAGTTTTCTTATGCAAATACTCATTGTTCTCAATATGTTTGCCCTTCATACAACTTCTCATATCTTGGTAAACACACAAGATCTTTTTCATGCTGTACCAACAAGATGAAGAACACTAAAGGAAAAACTCAACTGAATTACATGAAAAGCAATGAAAAATCTATCAGTTTCTATTCCTAGAAAACATCAATCATAATGGAAAGGTTTGTTAATCACCATATTATTTCTTTTGTCTCATGCTTCCTTCCTTGTAAGTCAACTTTCCTGTAAGGTACCAAAATTGTGATTGAATCCATCTCTGGTCAACTGAATGGACTGCAATGTCTCAAAGGCATAATTTTTCAGGGAAAAAGAATGCTTTGTTTTATGTCTGCTTCTCACTCATTCATGTGTCATGATTTCTAATGATAAGAGAGAATCTGGAAAAAAATAAGCACAAACTTTTTCCTAATGACTGAAAAGAACTTTAGAAACAACAAAAGATGTGTATATGCCTCTTCAGTATTGCTTCAGTAATAAAGATTCAGATTTCAAGTGTTTCTTTACTCATAGATTACTTTGGAGAAATGACTAATCATCAAAATGTAAAAATGTGCTTTTCATGACTAATATGTTTTGTGAAACACAACATTTCTATGTTATGTCTAATAAAGATATAGCTTTTTACTCTAGCAGATATCTATATCAGAACATATGCAAGTGCACAAGTGCAAGAGTGAAGACTATTTCTTAACCCATTTGTGAGAAAACACAAATATTTCCTATAAAACAATCAATATTTCAGTGTGTTAAAAAGAAGTCTAGCCCATATCACTTTGTAAGTCTAGAAATAGTTTTCACTCACAAGAAATGCTTGTCATGATGCTGTCTATGACATTAAAAATAACATTACCAGATTAAAACCTCACAAAATTGGAATGAAGTTCTTCTGCTAAGTTATGTCAAGCAACTAAATAGATGCCTACAATAAACTTTTCATAACAAAAACCTTTATGAATACAATTAAGTCTGTAATTCGAATAATTTAATATAATATCATTAAATACAAAGACACTGTCAGAAACAGAAGAGGGGAGGAAAAAAAAAGGAATGTTATTGCTCATTCTGTGATTTCCTGGCAGGATATTAAAGTCTTTCAAAATGAGCCACACATTTGTAACACAGACGCTGCAGGATCGGGAAGACTGTGGGATCAAGTGTTCCAAAAACCAAAATGGAAATACTTATCTAGTTATAGAAAGTGGAAGAAGCTATTAATTTCAATAATGTAGCATACTGTGTGCACACCTACGTTTCCCAAATGTAGGTAGTGAATATATGCCAGCTTCAGGTAATTTCTTTTTTAGTAAATTTGAAGTTTCAGAGAATATTCTGCATTTACCGAGGCAACAGTGAGATACCAAGAGATGTTACCAGATTTTCAGCAGGGTAAAAGCAGAAAGTTCATTAGCTTAGTGTATAAATGCTGCATTGGCAATTTACAGACACTCCTTAGTATACTCATGCTTTAGTGAAAAAAATTAATAATCTTTAACCATAGAATCACATTTATACTCTCTAGGAACTAGAATTATTCAGAAAGATTTCTCTTTGCCATAATTATTTTCATCTAGTCTTTCAAATATATTGAAACCAAACATCATTCCCAGCAGTGGCAACGCAGAGACTTTTAACACCCCAAGTTTCTAAAAACCTCAGATCCCTTTAGATATGTGCATAATTAATTGTCCTGATTTTCCAAAATTACTTAACAGTTTCCTTGATTTTTGCTGAGCATCTATAAATGCAGGCATATTTCACTGGAAGACACAAATTGCTCAGCTGCTCTTTTTTTTTTTTTTTTTTCCCCCAAAACCACATAAACAATTCAGGAAAACATTGCTGTTTGGAAATCCCACCCTCCCCTTGAGCTGTGCTCTTTGCCTGAGAAGCTGACTCCACAAATGGGAAGCTATAAGATAAATGAGTGTGTGCCACACGGGGAGGAGGAACACCAAAGCAGAACACGTGTGTTTACCTTTGCCTTGCGGAAATGGTAGACCACCAGCATGCTGATGAAATCCAGCAGCATGCAGAGTGTCTGGAAGGAGATGATGGCCAGCCGTAAATACTTGTCCTCCTGTGCATAGCAGGGAGTGTCATCTGTGCAGAAAGAGCATCCTTCTCTGCAGGGTAGACAGGTGTAGACTTCCTCTGACATTTCACCACCAGAAAAGCGATTTTCTGCATCCTTTCCTGAAAGTATCAGAAGAGTGAGGGGAGACACCTTTAGTTGTATGGGATGGGGAGTTCATCACCAGTCCTCTGCTGGGCTTCCTTTCTCTCTCATCCTCTCTCAAAAGCTTACAAAATAGCTTGGACAGTGCTGCTTTTCTCACTGAACCATCCTTTGTAACATTCAGAAAACACAGACCAGTGAGGGAAAGTTCTTAAACATCAAATGCCTTTCTGTTATATTTACAGTGGACTAAATCTGCACAAGAAATTCTATGAAGAAGAATTTTGAATGGGGAAAAAATTACATGAAATATTTGTGAATAAGGAAAGGATTTTACACAGACAGATGAAGGGCAGAGCCATTAACTCCCTAATGTTCATAGTACAAGCTCTGATCCTATTTCACATTGTTCCTCAACTTTAGAAAAATGCTATCTAATGAATTAATGAGCTTCAAATTAGATTAAATCCTTCTTAATTAAGATTTGTTCAGGCTGTTTCATGATTGCACTACTCTGTCCCCAAAGCAAAAGTAGTGCACTAAGACTAAGTATAGTTTTCCATTGTTCACACAAGCACACCAGGAAGAAAACCTATTGGAAAGTTAATATTTTTTCTAGCAAAATCAATGACTCTTGAACTGATATCTCATCCATCAATGTGAACCCATCAAGAGCACACACAGAAGGATACCTAATTTTTCTGATCCATGATACTTGGCCATAAACCCCTGTAAGGCTGCTTACCCTACAGGCCATGAATAGAGGTGAAAGAGAAAGGGAGTAAAAAAAAAAAAAATATTGTTAAATAAAAGGAAAAAAATGAGTTTGTTGAAAATGTTTTTTATAGGCAAGACAGCCTTAGGAGCTCACAGAAACAACAGAATGTGGCTGAAGCCAAATCAATGGAGTGTTACAACGTGTGATAACTCCTCTCACTTTTCACAATTCTAGAGAACTGCTTCAATTTCTTTGATCGAAATCCTCCTCTGTCAGTGAAAGTAGTAAATCATGTGTTGCTGGGTCCTTCAAGAGACAATCTATTCCACCTATGCTTCACATACACGCAGGCTAATGCAAGTCTCTTCAGACTTCTTGAAACAATTGAAGCAGGAGGTTATCTACAAGGGTAATTACTTCTTGCTTTCTCAAATCTATGTCCGAATGCGCATGAGCAAACATCTGCTGCCAGGCAAAGCCTGGGACAGAAGCCATGCTCCTTGTCCTCAGTGTAGGATCCCACATCCCAGAGTGAGCAGAGAACAGCATGGCAATTTGGATTGTGAATTTCTCCTTAGAGCTTTATTCTAAACTAAGATGTTGGAAACCTGAATATAGCAGAGTAGTGCTGACTCACATTGGAAGTCAGATTTTTAGATACAAGGAGTCAGCAAGAAGAGATCTTCTGCTTTTTTGACCCAGACTGTGTGTGAGGCAGGAATGGAAATCTTGGAAAAGAACCATGCTTGGGAGTACCAAGCAGATGGAGAACATCTAAGGAACACTAATGTTGAAGATATTCTAGGACTGGAACTTCTCTTCAGAGCAAACACCCATAGACCTCAGCATATTATCACTCAAAGAACTTTAACAGAAACCACCTTCTCGAAATCTAACAGCAGATCCTTGCTTTCTTAATTACAGCTAGAGCAACAGACCCACACTGTCCTCTGCCAAAGACAAGTCACAATCTCCCACCTCCCATCTCCTTACCCAAACCAAGAATGCGTTCCCTACTGTCCAAGTTTTCCACTTCATTTCCTCAACACTTAAGCTCATATCAGCCTACTTTTCCTCACATATCTGTTCCTTTATCATATCTATAGTTGCCCTACAATTAAGCCATGTCTTTAAAACCTCACATTTCTGAGCCTCATATGCCATTTGTTAATATATTTTTGTTATCAAGTAAATAAATTATTTGCAGTATAAAAATTTACACACAGAAGAAATATAATTCAAGACCCACAGTTACTAGGCTATTTGTCACAAATATTATATGAATATGGCTTCATAAGTTAGCATGATCCTAAACTTGATGCACTTACTTTATTTCTGAAATGTACAATCTTAAAAGTCATTGCAAATACCCTATATTCCATTTTATCAAGCAGTTTCTTATCTGAATCATATGTGGGAGTGTCTTCATGTGGATACTCATCACATACTACAGGGAAAACAGTTAAATTAACAGTTGCATGTTGAAGTAAATATCCCACAGACCTGACTTCATAACTCAACAGCAAGCTTTTGTTTAGATGTGTCTGGTGTGCTGTTTAGAGATTGGGATGGGCTGCACAGCTGGTGGAGTCACCATCCCTGGAGGAGTTTAAGGAATGACTGGATGTGACACTCAGTGCCATGGTCTAGTCTATGACAGTGTTTGGTGATTGGGTGGACTCAATGACCTCAGAGGTCTTTTCCAATCTGTTGCTTCTGTGATATTGTCTGTTGGACACAAAGGAAGATCACTGATGCACATCTTCTGCACTGTCTGCACTGCCAGCCAGAACTGACTTTTCTGTGAATATCTTTTGACTATCAAATGGAGGTGGAGGTGTCTGAGGAACAACTGGATGTGGCACTCAGTGCTCTGGTCTAGTTAACAAGGGGGGGGTTTCTCACAGATTGGACTTGGAGATTTTAGAGGTCTTTTCCAACCCTACTGGATTCCGTGATTCTGTGATTCTTCCATACAGCTAATAAAATAAAGATTGAAAAAAATTGATCTACATTAAATTTTCCACAATCCAATGAGGAACAATTAAGAATTCCCATATTTTTTTAAATTTTTTGTCTCCTTTGCAAAAAGAAATAACTTTTTTTGTACCCTCTAAAATAAATACTTGTGGAAGAGCCATTCATTATATATACCAGCAACAGGGATCTTGTCCACTCACACCCTTGCCCTGAATAATCAGGGCAATAAATATGTCTCAGGTCATTGTGTCTCAAGGCATGGTTGAACATTTCTGCCCTTTTTGCCTAGTCCTGTCCCCTTACTTAAGTCAATGTAACATCAATTCAAGACATAGACAGTCCAAGCCAAGTCATTGTGTCTTGTGCTATCTCAGCAGTTCTTTGGGATTATATGTCTCCTGCAGTAAATAAAAACAGTTTTTCCTCCTCAAAAGATGACAAAAGATTTTAGGCACTGGTAAGGTAGATGGACAAGAAGTCATTTCTGCTCTGTGTAAGGCAGCAGCAGTTTCAGCAGTGTCACAAATGAGATGAAAGCAAACACTGCGCTGCAGGAGTTAAAACTGAAAATGAGGAAGGTGTAAAGAAAGAAAAGAAGAACAGAAATAAAATGCAGTAACCAAAAAATAAACAGGATAAAAAGGAAAATGAACAAAGCAGAGTAGATAGAAAGTAGGAATATGGACACAAACTGACATGAAGTGTAATAAAATAAACCAAAAAGCTTAAGTTTCAGCAATTTCCACTCTACCATATTTTTTTCCTAGCTCTTCTCTCTTCTATCCCAGTCTTATTTTTCTGTCTGATTGGCCCATCTGTTTTTGAAATTTTCTCCTGAGGGTAACTCTTCATCAGCTTTGGTTCTCCTAAGGACACTTTGCCACGCAAGGGTTGCCTCAGCAGCTGTGACATTGCCAGCTGAGACCTTCCTGCAAAGTAAGAATGGCACCACAGACTGCTGAGAGTGAGGGCAGGGACTGCTTTTTCCCAAACCAAATCATCCTGCACTCCAGTCAGAGCTGAGCACATGAACACAGAGAGCACTGTGCATGCTGAGCACTGAGCAGAACAAAACACTGATTCTGCTCCTGTTCTATAGCAGAGTCAATTAGGAACACTCCAGCTGCACCAGCAATGTTGCAGTAACTTGGTGAGAATGTAACTGGGTATCTTGGCACCAACCCATGGTCATCAGCCATGGTCATAAGCCTCACCCCAGAAAGGGATCACTGAAGTCAGTGACAACCTTCATATGTGCAAAGATCTGCACGTGTGAGTTCTGTTGAAGAACCAAAGCCAAAGGGCAGGTGTAAAAAATGAAAATTCCTGTTAAACTGGAAACTCCTCTTGGAAACTTTTATGTAATCATGGCAGTATTAGAGACAGCAAGGTCTCATATTCAGACAAAAGAGCCACTTTTGGTGCAAGCAGGGCAGGTTCCACATCCAAACAGCAAGAGCTGAGAACTTCCGCAATATATGGATGATACATTGCTAAAGAGCAAACTTCAAGGCTGAACAAAGCACCCTTGTTCTGCTAAAGATTTCTCAATGCAAGCCTGATTATCCCATGAGGCAGGTAACAGAAGTGCTTTAGAGAAAGGTGTTACAAGAATGTTAAAATATAAGTAATCACCAGTTAGTCTATTCTACCTATAATAATAGTGCTTTCTAAAAATGAGCCATTAGGAGAAAGTGTATAACCATGTACTCAAGCACTTACAGGTTAATACAACCTGTGTACATCAAAAGTGTTTTTTTCAAAAATCTATTTCCATCCTCAAAAGACACCCTGTTAGTATGGCAGTAACTTTGTCCCCTTCTAGTACCCAAGGTCCTCATTAACACATGCAGAAAAAATAGAAAGGCTTTACATATTTTGGCACTGCCAGTTCTGAAGAACGGATGCAGACTTGGGAGGGAAATGCCCTGAAAGGCTCTTTTATTGAAAGGCTTCCTATTCAGTAAGAGAACAGCCTGAATTCCAGCTGTGTCCTTATCCCAAACACTCCTTGGGAATGTGCAACATGTGCAGCCTCCCTGGGAGCAGCAACATCATGCTGCTTTAAGACAGAAAAGCAACTGATTTGCAGAATCTTTCCCACACAGGACGCTGGTTATGTCACGTTGCAGGTTCCCACAGAGCCTACCAGTAACCTGTGTGGAGTGCTCAGCATCTCTGTGAAGCTGTACTGTAATGGTAACTTTCAGACTCAAACCAAAAGATTAATCTGGGCCAAAAGCAGAACCTTTCCCCCACTCAAAAGCTGGACACTTCAGACACAATGTGCAACTGTAGTTATCCATATTTTGCTGTGGTACAGAATCCCAGTATCATTGAGAAATGCTCCCATTTCAAGACACAACACTATTTTTCAATTAAGCGAAGTACAAAACTGATCATTTTTTTCTATCTTTCTCCTTTCTGATATCTTGAGACCTGCAAATCTTTGCTGCCTCTTTATTTTCTTCCACTAGGAATACTTTCTAAATGATTAACATTCCTACTCAGTTTCATCTCTTTTATAATCGGATTTTACCAGCCTAGCTCCACAAAGAGATCTCCAGGTCAGACAGCTTCTGTCAAAACTGTCAAAACTTCAAAATTTGTGTCTAGAATTCCTATGTTAGCATCATTTTGAAACGCCAAATACATCCTACAGCCATTTTAGCCATGTTATTTTTTCCTCTTTTTACAGAATGCAGATGTGTGACAGGGCCAAGTTTCCTTTGAACAACAGGCTTCTCTCATTACTTTAGTCACTTCCAGTCTCACTGCTCACTTTCTGAAATCATCTATGCAACTTGGCAATGGAGCTGCATTTGGATGAATTAAAGAAGTTCTTCATTACTGTTTCAAAACTCAGGTTACCTCACAGCAACAAAGGCTCAAATCAAACTGGCCCCCTACACTTTACAATAGTATAATTTACAAACTTCCTTGAGACAAATTTCACTTTATTAGGAGCTAAATGGCCATTTTAAGGCTCTTCCTTCTATAGCAAATGGAGAAAAGATGGAGGTATTGCTTTTTCCATCCAAAGACAAATCACCCTCCAGGGAAGCCATGCTCTTGATGCTGACTGCAGTTGAAACCAATGTGACTAATACATATCAGACATATATATTTTACACAACTGATATGAAATAAAGTTAATCTCAGCCCTAATGATCAATGTTGTTATGATCTCTAGCCACACATTTTATGTGTGTTCTAGGGCATTTGGTATGAAGTTTTCTTTATATGCTCTCTCAAGGAATTAAATCCTAACTCCCCCAGAACTCACTGCACTTCAGGAAGAGCCAAATATCCTCCTTACGCTAGCAACAGATTCACATAACCCAGAGAAACAGCACTATCATAAGGCTGCCTTCTGCAACACTGTACAATATGAAAAGACAAGGGAAATGCTCAGCTGATAAACTGTTGAACAAGCTGTGCTATTTATTCTACAAATAGAATATGTACAGGAGACATTAGATCCCATATATATATATATATATATACAAACACAATAAATGATGATTAGTACTATAGGCCTTTCTCTTGGGGAACAAAAACAACTGTTTTCACACAAGGCAGGAGATAATACACACAGTCCTGGACCAAGCTGGGTGAAAGTCACTCACTGCCATTCCCTGGGTATCTCACACAAACTCATCTCACAGTGAGAGCTGATGAAATGAACCTCTGGCTAAAGGATGGTGCAAAGGAACTGGGCATGAGACAAACCTGAAAGCAGGAGGCAGAGGAGGATGTCCTGTTACACCCCAAGCAGCAGCTTTGTACCTGCGACTGCAGCCTGAGCTCTACCACTGCAACTGCAACAATTGCAGCACAAAATCCATACAGAGGTTTGGCCACATGGCAACAGTAACAGACATCAGCTTTGGGCATGCAGTTTGTCTGTCTTCCCTGACCAGCATCAATCAAGCTCTGTTTCTCCTGTTGTGGGCAATCCAGTCTAAGAACCATACAATGTGTGTCCTGGGCCTGTGTAGGGTGTATGTTATTCATACACCCAGCCAAAAAGACTCTCAGGCTTCAACCATCTCTATTACCTCATCAGCACATATTAGAGTTTGGATGCTCCTTTGAATTCTCCTTTGCAAATGAAGTAAAATGAAAACAATTAAAGCCAGCACAAAGCCAGAGTCTAGGGCATTCTCATTTCCTCTGGCTAAACAGAAAATTAGTAGAATAATTTCCAGAATACTTGTGCATGAGCACAGATGCCAGAAATCTCTATTTCCCCTTAGCAATGCTTCTTTTCATGTTTTTTAATTTATTTACAAATCAAATATTCTTCAAGTGGGTATGTTTTACAGCATCCTCAAGAGTATCGTGAATGACAAACCAAAGGGCTAGAACTCCTTAAGTGATTATATAATCCAAGAGTTGCAAACCACTGGGATTTTACTGCATAACCCTGACAAGGATAAAAAGCAGCACTGCATTATTAATGCTAGCCCTGTTTCCTTTTTTTTTAACTCAAGCAAAGGCACTTACTCTGAAAGCTGTTCACTGAGAAGATGTTGGGATGATAGAATCCAGCCTTGCAAATACATTTGTAGGCTCCAAGCACAAATCCAAGGCCTTTAATTGGCATGCACTGTGAGGAAGGAAAAAAAGAAAAGTCATGCAGATGATCACACAACTGTATACTCAGATGTACATTCAAGCATAAAAACATTACAAGATACTCCACACAGACTTCTAAGAACAAACAGGCACTCCTTCCAGACTGACATATTTTCTCAGCAACTTTTCCCACAGTCATATATCACTCTGGGATTTTTGCCTGGTTGTTCATCTCCGGTCAATGGCAAAGACAGCAATAATCAAGCCTGTCCCACTGATAAACTGACCGAATGACAAATTTGACTCTTATACATTTGACCTAGGCAGGACATTAGACAGCTGTGTTTTTTTCCTGAAGGGTTTCCAGCACTTTTTGCCAGCACAGCAGGTGGGTTTCAGACAGCTGGAGCTCACACTAAGTGAGGAAGAACATGAACACCTGCAGCCAAGCCTCAGCCTTTTGCTGGCAGCACATGCTGGTGCTCCTACAATAACAGCAAAGTGAGGCTATCCCAGCTAAGAAAAAGACAATTACTTGTTAGAGAAAATGACAGCAGAAATAAATCTGACCTGGCTGAAAGAGAAAAAACTTATGCCAACAGGACCCCCATACTTTTAAAATATCTTGTTATTTTTCAAGGTAGCGATATGTGAATCAAGTTTAGTTTAAACTTGACTTCAATCTTGCTTAGTTTTGACATCAGGTCAGCCACAGCAAATTTATTATCATGACAGAACATCTACTGCCAGACCATTTCTGTACATCAATGGACTGTGCCTAGTACAGAGGAAGAAACAGTCCAACAACATAAAGGCAGAAATATCTATAAAATGGTGATTTCCAGTACAGTTTATTCCACTTCATCAGATGAAAGCAGCCCACTAGACTAGAAGCCTTTCCCATGAGTATAGGTGTACCTGTAGTGTAGGAGTACCATGAATATGAATCAGACACTAGCAGCTCCTCAGTGACCAATTGAATGATTTAACTAAAACAGCCTCTGTCCTCTCACCTCCACATTTTTCATTTGTTTGTGACTGTCTGTGACTTTAGGATATGCTTCAAAGTCTAACTGCCTGTGACTGGGAAGAAGATGCAGAGGACCAGGTTCAGTAAAAAATACCTGAGCATAAAAAAAACAAATGTACACCAAGAGGGGACAGTCTGCACTGTAGACACTCTAGAAAAACACAGGGAAGAAAAGCTAAGATTTTTTTATTATCTCAAATTTCAGCTTTGTGACATAATTCTGCCTGATGTTTCAGAAGGCACTCTGCTTTTCTTTGCCTCAGTTCCCCAGATGGCATCATCTCATCTCGCACCCTTTGCCAATCTGATCTCACTGCAGGCAGTGCAGGCCTGCGGGTGCTATTAGAAAACAACTAGTAAGTAGGAAACTGGCATACAAGAACACTAAAAATTCATTCAGCCTCTGTATAAGCATGAAAGAAGAAAAAAAAAAAAAGGAAAGAGAAGGCCCAAACATTTTTTTCTTTTTCACACTTCATCTTCACCCTGCAGAAATGTGACTGTTGACAGGGTGGAGGACAGGACAAATTGAAGTGGGATGAGCGTGTGTGCAAGTCCAGTGACAGCCAAACCTCCTTAACCAAGTACAGAAAGGTAGTTAAGGTGGTAAAAAGACCTTTTCTCCTCTGCATTCTGGCTTCTTGCTTTGTAGGATAAAGGTATATGCTGCCGTAGAGATTGCATTATATTTTTGAAGAAAAGGAAGAAAAGAAGTAGCTCCTACTGTATTATGTGAACGCTGCACCACCCTAAGTATTGTATTCATAATCCTTTGCTACTGCACAAATTTATAGAGTCACAGAATTGTTCATATCAACTATGCTGCAGGCTCATGAATTAAAACAAATGCTTTACTGATGAATCTTTCACAAATACCCAATATTCACACCAAATAAAAACCTGTAAGTTTTATTTTATTGTCACTGGCCAGTCTAGAACTTGGACAAAACACTTCAAATGCTGTTATCTTTCATTGGTCTAGGACATTATCCTTTTTTCCAGGATTTGGCAATTGTAATACATCTTAAAAACCATCAGTCAAATTTTCTTGCAGTCACATGATCCCAGGCAAAGGTGTAATAGGGCTCAGAATATCATGCTGACATGTGGGATGGAAAGAAGGAGAGAAAGAAGCCTAGATCCCTCTAGAAGCAATTTCAAATTCTGAAATTCCACTGTGCTCAACATTGCATGGAAACAGAACTATTTACAGCTTGACTTTTTAAAAGAAATTGCAGCACCTGGGCAGGAAAAAACCAGTAAATAGTATGAGGCCAAAAATGGGGAAAAATTCTTTCTCTGGAAAGAAAAAACTTCATTCTTTTTACAAAAGATTTAACAGGTAATATTTTATTAACAAATGGTGACAAATACTAACATGGAAAAGGTAATAAATAAACTGTTTTCTATTGCACAAGAGGATTTTAGCAAACAAAGTCCAGATTTGTTAATGTTTATTTTCAGATAAAGGCTTTTCCTGGCTGGCTGTAGGTGAATCTACACCACACACAGCAGACACAAGCAAGCAGCTTTTGCCCTTGTCCTGACAAGTGGCACCTGGTTCCAGTGGCCCCAGGGGCAGACTCTGAGCCCAAATCTTGCAAAGCTGTACTAGCTCAGCCCACAGAATTGGCCATGGGCTTCAGACCTTCAGGAGCACAGGAACTGAGAGATGCACAACAGGCTCTGTAGACACAGCCATTAAAATATTGATCTGCTGCTAAGTTACTTAAGATTTGATCCATATAGAACTCAGCATTGAATAAAAGCAATGTGTGAAAAACATCTGCTTCCACATAAGCATAAAGAAAAAGAAAAAAAGAAACATAAAATTGGCCTGGTTTCAAATTTCATTATAAACGTGAAAGCACAGCTCTGGGAATAAACCACCATATTCCTGAGTATTTTTTGCCTCATCAGTGCTCATCAGCTTTAAAAAAATCATACTTTAATCAATTCACAAAAGCAGCTACCTTAGGTTGGATCAGAAGCTCCATTTAGGCTCGTATCACACCTCCTATGTGGCAGCAGCCAGAGTTGAGGCAAACAGTGAAAGATGCAGGTGGCTATTGAGTGATCCTTCACTGATATGCCCCTTCAGGACACCACACTCCTAAAGGGAATTTGTGTCGCTTTAACTTCCAGTTCTTAGAGATGGCTTGGTTACAATTAAGATCAGCTTTATCATCATGTTTGCTAAAGAGAGAGTAATAGGTGTCCGTAGAATTCACAGAGTGCATTTATTCCACCTGCCTGTTCCCTGGTATTATATTTTTAGCTTTACAGTATTAGTATAATGTAATGACTTCCAAGCTTTTAATAGTATGCTCTAAATCGTACGTTCAGCTTGAAAAAAACTCAGATATTCCATGAATCCTTATCTGGAGATTATTTATAAACAAATACCTCTTGAATCAACACAAGATTCCAACACACTTAAACACATCTAAACCAGTTTTTTAAGTCTGTAGTGGTTTAATTTTATGCTGCTTGTTGCAAAGGACAAAGTTGGTAAAATCTAATGCGATAAAGATTATCTCTGTTGGAAAGAAAACAAACCCTTCAAATAACCTGTTCAATTGCTTTGGAAGTCTGAGCCAAATCTTCTGGCACACGAGAGACAAAGTCCTTCATCAGATGTGATTAGCCAGAAACCAAGTGACAAAGTATTCAGCAGACACACAAAGCAGGTAAGACACCCAGAAAGGGTGAACAGGGCAAATACAAACAAGTAGTTTAAGAGAAAGCATGTGGCATCATGTCCCACATGTAATTTAGAAACTCAGCTAAAGGACTAAACAAATCCTTACTGTGGCATTCTGGAGCAGAGGGGGTAAACCAGTAATTTTACAATTTAAGAAAATTAAAGAAAGAAAATTTAAAAAAAAATGACTAAAAATACAGCCAGTCTTGAGTTGGGTACTTCATGTTTTTCAAAGAGCAGCTTTCAAAATCTGTATTTCCACATGCATACAGCAACAAGAATGTCTCCCTCTTCTAAAGCCAACTCCTTGTTCAAAGGACACAGTAAGAGCAATGTCATGATAGAAAAAGCTTAACAAAGATAACACAAACAAGTCCATGTTTCTTTGTTCTGGTTAGGGGCAGCACGTAAAGGATTTCTAGAAAATGCAATATATACAGTAATTTTGTACCTGGCACACAATAGCACCTGGAGCAGGTTGGTGTCCTGCAAAACTCCAGGAGGATTTTTCTAATACTTGTTTACCACTCAAGCACACTCACTCNTAAAAGCCAAAGTCTCTGCCTAAGTCAATGACAGCTCTGTCATTGAAAAGGCTTGACCCATTGTCTTTTCTCATTTTTTTTCATTCACCCTTCAAGACCAGAGTGTTGCCCTACAGTGTGTTTGCAGCCTCATAAGTGAGCAGTGAGTACATCCTCACATCCAAGAACCTTGTGCATTACCTGGAAGGCCCTCCTTGCCTCCAGAGAGCTTGGGAGGCAGCCAGCTTGCCAACCACACTACTCATTAACTTTTCTTTTCAAACACAGCATTTTGGTTCAAAGAGATAGGACAGGGTTGGCCACTCTGTACTTTTATTGCAGAGTAACTTAGGGCCCTGTAGCTCTTCTCCTCCTTTCTGAATGCATCAGTGGAGTTAATTACTTCTTATATTCAAGTTGAAAATGTGTTTACCAGCAACAACAGAATTGGAATAATATTGAGTTGTTTAAATCTGAGTCAGTCGAAGCACAGCAACAGTTGATCTGATTCAGCTTAGAGCAAAGGTAGTTGTCAGGACAATATTTGTCTTTATAGTTGGATGCTTTGCTAAAATTCTTCAGTGCTTTTTAACTTGATTTTTCATTATTCTGATTTTCTTAAGCATAGGATGAGAATAAATAGTGATGGAAAGGAGCCTCAGCTCATTCACACAAATAATGATAAGTGACATATGACTACTGGCAAACCATGAGCAGAAAAGTTAATGTCATTCATTAAATGTAAGGGACTGTAGAGTCTTTAACATCTAATTAGCCTTTTTTGAAATGTGTCTCAGCTTGGTGATCAGGCTGTGTGTTTGAGGACACACAGGACTGACTCCCTTCTGGTTCTCCTCTCCACTTTAATGATGATGATGTTATCAGCCTGTTGGTGGACAAACACTACAAATATGCAAGCGCTAGTGAAAAAGAAAATGGTGGAAGCAGAGCATTTTGCAAAGAAATGAAGAGAGGAGGTCAGATATAGGTACAGATCATAGTACCTTCTTGGAAGATGGTGAAAGGGGATTAAGTTTAACAGAGCAGTGTTTGAAAGCAGGTTACATGGGGGCCATGGTGGGGCTAAGGAGCAGAAAATTCATCAATAGCTGTTGTCATGCACATGAAGAAACCATGGTCAGCTGACAAATTAAGTTTCCCACAATCAGGATCCTCTACAGACAGATTAAAGTACAACAATTACAGCAATTTTCGTAGGATAGGTAGCTTGGACACTCACAGGTTCTCAGCCATGATATTTTTAAGACAGTTTTTTCATTACTGCTGAAAATACCTGTGCAATCTACAATTAGACTACTTTAAAAATAAAAATCTCTTTATTGATAAAAATGTCTTTATTGATATTGATAATCTGAATATCATTTCAGAACGCATCAAACTTTGCTTCTGGTTAACATATTAAACAATAAAATTACAATGTCTCCTCTCCCAGAAAACTGCACTGCAATTACAGGGGAACCTGTTAACAGACACCAAAGGCATTGAGAATTTTATAGCCATTAAATAATGCAGTGTAATTAATTCAAAGGCACTTTCTCAGGGCCATATATCCTTGGCTTTGAAGATGAGTTAAGACATTTTTCACCTTTAGCACAGGTTAAACATTTAGAGCAAAGTTTAGCCCACTTCCTCATTGTCTTAACTAAGAGAGAATTCTCTTCATACTGTCTCTCTAATCCTTTCTTTCTATCACTAGGGTAATTGCAGACAACATGAACAATACTGGAAATAGCAAACATTATCTGCAGAAGACCTTCCAGAAGCTGTCAAGTAATATGCCAGAACACAGAGAGGTCCTTGGCCACTGGATTCTGGTTCTGCCAGCTACTTCTGCACTCGTCTGTAGCTTGGCAGCAACTGTTGCAAAGTTTGCCGGGAAGATGAACCACAGAGTGAGACAGGGGATTATGAAAACTTGCCAAAATCTGCAAGAATGTGAGTCATTTCCGAAATCATTTGGGGAGAGAGGCAGGGAGGAAAGCTTTATCTATTCCTGATCCCTACAAAAGACACAGTGTTTTAAGAAATGCAGAAATCTCTAACTTTGTATTACTTATCAATATCAGTTTTTTAACCGAATTTTCAGTTGGTCTATCTCTGCCAATAAATTCAATTAGTAGCCCTATGGCAATGCAAACTAGTTCCATTCTAGGGAATTCTGAAATTCATTTTGCAAATTTATAAACTTTATTAAAAATATTTATTTGCAGTACTAAAAACAGACTTTCACGTTTTCTTCTAAAGGCCAATAGGAAACACTAGAGTAACCAATCCAACCCAGTGACTCATCAAGACAATCATGGTGCTTAAGCACAGACAGCTTATTCAGAATAGGAAGGAGTAACAGGAGGTGGGGGTGCACAAGAATTGCACAACTCATCTCACAGAAGGGCACAGCCAAACATCCAGGAGACTGCACCATTCTTTGGAAAGAGTCTGACTGTTGAAGTGCTTCCAGCATGGACAGCCTACAGGCTCTGCTAGCAGGAAAGGGAAAAAAATTTCCTATGGTTCATCCAGAAGCTAACAAATAGCTGCTATAATCAGTAGGTAATTTTGACACATAATTCAAACAGGGGAATAAAATGGTGGAAAATAGTGCATGATATCTTAATAAGTTAACATGGATAACATTGCTAAACCAACATTTTCTAGCCAGCAGATGTATCTGTCATTTCTATAGCATTTCCTAGCAACCATTCATGTAATTACTTCTTTGTTCCTAAAACATGATTTTTAGGCTGATTCCACAGACTAGCAAGACATAACCACATTCAAAAGATCCACAACAGTTTCCGTCTGTTTTCCCAGCCCACAATCTTTCTGGACTCACTGCCTGGTTCCAGACAGCACACTTAGGGGTCAGAAACTTGCCAAGTTCCCACAAGCTTCAAGAAAATAACATCCTGCTAGGGAAGTGATATCCTCTGAGTGTCCCTGCTGAGGGAGAGACTACATCATGAGGACATACCTTTGATTAGACACCAAGAAATGCTCTTTGAGCATGCCACAGTCACAAGGAAAGCTTTAGTTGGCACTGGTGTCATCTTAGACATCAGTGAACAGCATCACATCCTCACAGACAAACTCAGGTAGTGTGGATTGGATGAGTGGACAGAGAGGTAGATTGAGAACAGGCTGAAAGCAAGGTCTCAGAGGGTGACAATCAGTGGCACGGGGTTTAGTTGGAGGCCTGTCCCTATTGGTATCCCCTGGGCCCAGTATTGTTTAGTTTACACATCGAGGCTTGGGTGAAGGGGCAGAGGCCTCCTCAGCAAGTTCACTGTCAACACAAAGCTGGGAGGAGGGGCCCATAACCCAAAGGGCTGGGCAGCCCTTCAGAGGGACCTTGACAGGTTAGAGAGATGGACAGAGAGCAACTGTGTGAAATTCAACAAGGCCAAGTCCTCAAGATGCATCTGGACACAATCCTGTGAAATGTGCTCTAGAATAACCCGGCCTGAGCAGAGAGTTTGGACCAGATAACTCACTGTGGTCCCTTCCAACCTGACTCATTCTGTGATAAGAAAATATATTAGGAAACCAGGTTATAACAATCCGATGTTCCTTTTCCTTGGTATTCAGCCCATCTTTAGGACTCAGCCTATTTTTCCAGACTGTTCAAGACAGCCAGAAGTCTTGAGCTGAGTCCAACTGGGCAAAGGTGAGTAAGTTATATTCTTAGTTACAAAATTAATTCTTACTGAAATTCTACTTGAGGATTTTGTGTGAAACCTGGTTGAGATGATAGCTATATAAAAGCTCAACTTTTAATATATTTGGTCAATTTTACAGCATTCTTCCCCTTTTATAGTGGTGCCACATTAAAAATTGAAGGAAAATACTCACCTCACTAGTACTTGAATGAAGACTCAGCATCTTCTACTACAAAACAGAGTCTGACATAGCTAATTCCATGAGTCTTTCTGACTATTTGCTGGTCATTGGTAAAACTAAACCATCCACTATGTTCTGTCCATCCGTTCTGTCCATACGTCTTTAATTTGAGAGGACAGCCAAATCCTGCAGCAGAGTGCTTGTTCTGTCCACAACCTGATCAATAACCTTTCATTAATTTTGCTTCATTCTGGACTGTAGCCTCTGCAGTTTGACAATGTGTCAACTCTTCAGGAAACTTATTCTTACTTACAAGATGCTATCAGAATATGCGTTTTTCTACTTATCAAGCATTTCCCCATGTTCAGGCACAAGTCTCCCATCCTCAAGGTTGGAAGGTCCCTCCAAATTAAAGTTCAGAGCACAGTTTCTGGGTTTGACCATGATCTGAGCTCTGTTAAACTACAGATTCTTCTTGATTGCTTTCAATCCCAGAGTGAGAAGGAAGTCATGATGTTGCTGTCAGAAAAAGATCCTTTCTAAATCCCACTACTTGACAGCAACAACTTCACACTGATCCCTACAGCCTGGAGCTGCACACTCACTCATTATGAGGCACAAGTCCCACGGAGGTTCTGCATGTCCCAGTAGCACCATGAAAACAGAGCACCCACTATTTACCAGCTACTTGATAGCTCATTCCACCTCTTCTTCAGCACCAGGCAAGCACAAGAGTTTTTAAAAATGCTTTGGGCAAGACAGTTAAACTTATGGGCAAAAAATCAGAAACAAAATGTTACAACAATCTAATATGAAACAGCAATATACTTGATAAATTAATACCTGTCTAGTTGCTTACTGCTTCTCATCCAGGACACCTCAGAGATCAGCGAGGAAAATGAAATCCTTCTCTGGACATTTGCTTTTTTCCTGCAACCTTTATCAGATTCAATGAAAAAAATGTCCTAATTTTGAGTAGTAACTATTCCATTGGCAAGTCCTCACTTCTAGGTCAAAGGCTAGCCAGAGGGTTGGTGATAAAGCCCCATATATGAAACCACCATATTTTAGACAGACACCTTGAAAATATTTCCTCTATTCTTCTGCTTCACTTATTTCAAATCTAGATTGTCACTTTTTTCTAAAGCCAGTGTAGCCTTCATGACTCATATCTCACTCCTCCATTACCTTCTGGAGCTGGAGGGTTTGGCCATGAATGTAAATTCCTCAGAAGTTTCATTCTAAATGGCTGCTTTTGATATTTAATGATGCTCCTCTCTGACCATCATTATTTTTCTCTCAGGTCTGCACTTATTCCAACAAGGCTATTCCTGTGCCCTGGTGATTAAAAGACACTTTTCCCTGTTCTGCTTGACTGCCATTTCCTGCCCAACAAGGCTACAACCTTCCTCCATTTAACATTAGGAAAGCCACACACTATAAAGCTGTTCACTGAAGGTCACAGTGTCACATGAGCTTTGATACAGCCTTCTAAAGAGCATTCAGACTAAGGGTTGTGTCCAGACATCTATAGGAATGGAAATATTTCTTTGTCCTGTCTCCAACAGGGAGTGCCTGTGTCACAGAGTCCTCTTGCATCCACAGGAATTCTAAGTGGATGTCTGCTGGAGCACATCACCCACAGCTTAACTGCTCCCAGAGCCCTGCAGGGGCTTTGGAACAGTGTTATGACAGGGAATCCACAGAACAGTCAAGAATGACTTAAAATCTTGTCAGTAGCCCTCCTCTGTTGTGAGATCTTTAAGCAAGACAGCTTTCTTCTTGTATAAATATGAAGTACAGCTTCCTGCATTTTGAGTTCCAACCAGAACAGCTTTCTTCTTGTATGAATCTATAGTATAAATAATCATTACCACAGAAGTGCAGTCACATTTAATCAATCTTCTGAGATATATAACACTACACATTCCAAAACTATGTTTAAGTTCAAATGTAAGCTGGAAGGATGAAATATATCTTTTTTATGCTTTCCCTTGGTTCAGCAATGCCCTGTTTTTGAGCCAAGGTCTCAAACCTTGGGGCAGATTGCCCAATTCCAAAATGAGTTCCCTGCTAACCCAAACAGCAGATGGCCACACCACAGAGATACAGGATGATGTTCCAGCTTGCAGCACAAAGATAAAGCAAAGCATCAGAGTCTCTGGAACCAGAAACTCCGGAACTTTGTATTCCTTCTCCTGGCAGGGTAACTACTGATAACAGTGCTTGAAACACACGTGACTGCAAATTTGGAAGCCAATTTCCTAGGAATCATTAAGAATGTCAGAAAATACAACAAGTTTACTTGCTTTGTAAATATTTCTTCCCCAAGCACTTGCAAGTATACAGTGGCAGGAGAGTAACATTGAAACATGGGAATAAAAGTGGCCTTCAGGCCATACCTATTACTCACAATTCTATTTAACGAACTTGCATGAAAACAAGGCTTAATGAATAACAAGTAACATGGTACATCATCTGAAGAGAAAGCAAGCTGGAGTTTTCTCTATTATTCAGCAGCTGCCAGGAGCTGGTTCACAAAGTATGATGGACTGGATTTTTTCTGACATCATTAAAATTGAAAGTGAATTTGTTTTCCATTATTAATTACAGAAATGTCCCTCTTGTTTTCAGAGCTCTCAGAAATGGTGAAACAGCATCTGGTAGCAGTGCATTGTAGACATATAAACCTCAGCAAACAACAGGATGCTTGGAAGACTTTGCCTCAGAGCGAAAAAAATGTCAAGTTGACTTTCCATGTGACAGAGCAAACCCATTTTTACTGGAAGCCACTACAGAACTAGCACCAAAGACTTGCAAACCTTAATGTGACACAGGCATGTACACACAGGTATCCACCCTCACTATCATTACTTTTAAACTCTCATTTTGAAATAATTTGAAGATGTGGCAACAGTTACCAGTTCTATCTACTAGAAAAATCCTGGAAACCTGTGAAGTTACTGCCGGGACAAATGGAGGAGGAATCAAGTCCTTCCTCACATCCATAGATTTTAGTTGGTAACATGTAGATGTTATAAAGGTCACAGTGGAAAAGGAAACAACTTACAGATTAAGAGAAAAAAATTTTGGTTAGTAACTTCATCAATCAGCACTTATCAGGCATTGGATTTTGTTTCATCTGTATGAATAAATAATGCTCAGGGTTTCCTGGGTTAACAAATCCAGAGCAACAATATTACAGCACAGAGGCCTGTAAAATTACCTGACTACTATATTTTTTGTTACTGCTTTCCCCTCTCTGACCTTTTGTCTCTCATCCTCTAAAACACAACACATCACTAAGGACATGGGACTTGTGACCCACTTCCCCAGGAAAGCCTCCCACCTCATCCCCAGGAACAGCACAGACTCTCCATTTGCCTCGCTCCAACAGACTCGTATTTCAAACTCTTAGAAAGCAAGATCTAAGTCCAGGAACCAGCCCATTGAGTCTGAAGAGCCTTTCCAGTTCAAATACATTGACCAGTATTTTTCCCAAACTTCTAGAAGTGCAAATAAGACATAAACTGGGTCTTCCAGATCTCTATCCTGAGACATGAAAAATGCCATGTCAACCAATCACCTTACTAAAACAGTCAACCAACTAACCAAACAAACACAAACACAAACCACCAGGTAAATTGTATTAACATGTTTCTGCATGGTAAGCAAATTATAAACCAGCAAAGTTTGGAAACAAGAGCTTTTTATGGAATTTTCTTGAGTCTGAGCAAACTCTCAAAAAGTATTGTTATTGCTCCCCAGATTCCAGGAAGTTTCTGAATTCTATGTACTAAAGTTGTAATTCTATAATATAGTGATAAAATCCCATAATATCTATATCCAAAAGTTCAATCTTAGTTATCTTATTATAGGATTGCATTCTCTGTATTACAGAATTACAAAACTGCACGAAAGGACCATGGCAGAAGCTTATGGTGAAATCCTACTCTCTCTCACGTCAACTTTTCAGTGAGTCAGCTGCAGAACATGTAATGAAAACCCTAAAACCCAGAGGCAATGTTTTGAAAGCTCAAAAAATTCAGAAACATCAGAGGAAAAAGCAAAGTGTTCTGTGTTGGCAGCATGAGAGCCCTGCAGACCTGCAGAGCCAAGCCTCCAGGTCAAGTTTGGAGATCTTGGTAAGGTTCAAAATGTTCAGAAGGCCACAGGCATGGTCACTCCAGGATAAATGCTTCCACAGACTGTCAATGTGATCTGCCTACCAACAATCCTTACCTACCTCTCACCAGGAAAAAGTTCCCTTTGCTTTTTTACAGGCTTCTTTCTCACTTGTCTTGTAGATAATACATCTTTTCCTTATCTATGGACTTCCCTGGGGTGGAGAACTTTATTTTCTCACCCCACTTTCAAATTCTCAAGACACCTCAAGATGAGGGATTTCATACAGCCTTGTACCATGAGAAATGTTTTGGTGGAGTAGTATATATACACCAGGCTGTTTAGTCAGGATCATACCCACAAGGAAATGAAGAAAAAAAGAAAAAAAAAAAAAGAAAAAAGAAAGGTTTCTTGCTCTAAAAAGCAGTAACTTGCTCACTCTAATGTAAATATCTTTTAAAAGCATTCCTGTGACATACAGAAAGTCACCTGACAGACTAAACTGCACTTGGGTTTTGCTATCTTTTGAGACTGTTATGCTGCTTATTATTACTCTGTCTTGTAAGAAAACCAAAAAACAAACAATTAATGTTGGTAGTGATGCTGGTACTGACAGAGCAAGTTATAGATACTCAAATTAATTATACTCAAACTAAAGCAAATTTGGAAAACGTGCTGGGATATATTCAGCATTTGGCTGCTTTTCAAATGACAATCCACTGTTTTCACAGGCTTGTGGCAGAGCGATCAGCCTAGTGAACACAGAGCTCCCTGTGCAAGGCCCAGCTGGAAAGGAGTGAGTGGGCAATTGAACAGCCCCACCTGGAGCACACATCCCTCCAGCAGCAGCCAGGTGAGTGCCAGTGCCCCTTCATCTGCCTCCAGCTCTCACGTGAGACAGGAGAGGATGGGCCTGGGTACACTGCACCCATCAGGCCCTTTCTCTCACAGTTTCCACAGCTACAAGACTTAGGTGATTTAACACAGAAACCACCTTCACCTGCACTCTTTAGCACTTTACAAAATTTTACCCGCGTATCCACACAAACTATTCGTATTCCTAATACCATCTTTCTACCTAGAAATGTGCCACAGGCTCCTCAGTCACATCTCCTAACTAACCTCTATTATAAAACTCCAAAATAAACACACAGAGAGTGAAAAAAAACCTCATTTTCTACTAATCTCTTAGCAATACAAGTAAATACTAATGTTAATTTACAATAATAAATATGAATTATATAAATCCATATGATTACCAACCATATAAAGTAAATATAAAAAAAGGAACCTATCCAGTACCTTCCTCCCTCATATGTCTTATAATCCCTAAATCTTCTAGACAAAGCCATTTATCCTGTGCTGCTGAACTCCAAACTAGAATTGAGGAAACATATTTGAAAGGCAAACAAGCTTTTAGTGGCATATCAAAAGCAGCTGAAAATACACAGCAGTTCATCAAAAAGGACAATTCCTCAGGAAATTATTAGTGGCTATTTTCAGAATCACAATAATATGCACAGTGCTGCACAAAACAAAAGACATGTATAGTTTTTGTCACATGAATTTTATTGTAACAGAAACTTGAAAGACAAAATGAGAAGGATTCAATTCTATTGTCATTTGCCCTTATTTTAAATAAACCAAAATTCCAGTGACTCCAGTGCTTCCAGTCACCTCACTGAAATTATTGGCTAATGATGCTTGAATCAAACTCACTTTTTCTCCTTCTGCTTTTATACTTTAATTTATATTCAATTTCTTTCATACAAATTCATTTGTTGAGACTACTATGAAGTTACAAAACCTAAAGAATGGAGATCACCTCAGCATTAAGCACCACCTTTGACATCAGCTTCCAGAACGATGAGAAAGTAGGGCAGCCCTCCTACTATTGCCAATTAGCAAATAACACTCATTAAGCCACATGAGTTCCCAGGTAACCACCAAATTCTGGCCTTATCAATGAATATTTTCCTAAAACCGTTTAATGCCAAAATCTTACTTTTCAATTCACAGCTTGAGCAAGCCCCTCTCCTTGCTATAAACTGCAAATTCACCTTGAGGTGCCAACCAATTGCCAAGTTTTATGGAAACAGCTGGATTAGGATGTTAGCAGGTGGGGAAAAAAATCCCTGAGCTGTTCTTGAACTCAGTAAAGTGGATTGTCAGATCTTTGAGGGAGAGTTATACAATTCTATGAGTGCTTTCCATGAAAACCAAAGATCCTTTGAAATATTTACTGTTGCCTGTTGTGCTATGCCTGACTCTCATTTTATTAGACAACCAAAACAGCTATTAAGTTGCAAAATCCTTTGTCTGAAAAAAAAGCAGTCTCTCTGGCAGAACTGACAGCCCAGAGGCACCTTTTCCCTGTCAGTAAATTAGCTGTTTTTTACACAGCAGTAACACTCACCTAAGCTGTGAGAACTTCCCATTTCAGTCATCACCAAATCTCTCCGTGGACAGCATCCTCTCCCTTTACTGTGTAAATCCACTATGCTTTTCATGCCCTAACTCATTTTTCATGAGAGCTGCCTGCTGGACTGGAAATGCCATCTGCCCCAAAGCACAGGTTGGGTCTGCCCTCTTCCCCTCCTGTCTGCAGCCTGTTTGCTGCCTTGGGAGGTTTCCTTTCCTGCACGACCTGAAATTGTGCCAGTTAAAATCTCCTTCCCACTTCACATAGTCCGTTATTCCACTTTTCAATTCAGTCCAAGACAAGCTTTTTATTTTGTACAAAAACTGGAGAAAGTCCCTAAACATTTTTAGGCAACCATCCTGAAATTCATATTCCTTACACATCTCCTTAACTGGATGTGTGAGAAGCTCCTTAGAAATGAAAATCTTTAGAATATTCTTCCCATTAGAATCACATTTCAGATTTCAGGAAGGATACAAAATCTCATATTTTAAAATAATTTTGCAGAATTCTATGAAACCCTTTCACAGAGGTAAGAAGCACTGTGCACTTGAAGGCACTACCCTGAAACAGATTTTCTCCTCATTTGCTCTAAGACAAGTAGGTGTTATGGCTGCATATGTCTTATGGCTACAACAGAAATTCCTTTCCATGGAAGAGTCTGCCACCTTCCCTATCCTAATTTGTTTCTTATGCTGGAATAACCCCTTGGATTCTCATTGCTGCTTTGCTGATGTAAGAAATTACCAAAATGAGCAAGACAAATAAAATACAGCCCTAAAATAAAGTACATAACGAAGCTGTTATCCTGTGAAGATCTCAAGCATTTCTCAGATTTTGGAGGAATCATTTATACAAATATTTAAGCCCTCAAAGCCAAAACATTTACCAATCATTTAGACATAATCATCTTGTCACTTACATAGAGCTCAACAAACATGTCATTGGGGAAACCCCACAGTGTAATTAAAATTGTGTTGAATGACAACTGAAGAAAAACGTTATAAGCAGTCTCATTCAAACCTGAAAGGCAGTATCTACTATGTCAACACTCACTTCACCAAGAAGATTGATTTTTCCCCGTTATTATTCTTAATTGTACACATGGAGCTTCCAGTTTGATTTCACTGACTATTTTAATCATAGCTTGACTTTGAGGTTTTCTGTTTAGCTGTGCAGTCCAGTTTTATTTTCAGGAAAGCAAGACATCAAGCCACATTGGCTGATAACACAGTTAAGAGATCTGATGGTCAGAATGGAGAGGAAAGAAAGGAAAATTTACTGTAACTTTTATTAACTTTCAAATTTGCAGGTAAAATTTTCACAACAGTAACAAACCAGTAAACAAACCAAACAAAATAGTAAATGCTGGTTCTTCTCCAATTATATTATATTTTTCTACTGTCCAGTCTTCTGAAGGAACTAAAGCCTCCAAAGCTCTTTTGTGTCAGTGTTGTTAAATTTCATAGAGCAAAGCAAATTGCAGTCATGTTTACCTAGGTTATAATACATTTCCCCTACACTGACTGCAGAAATGCAAGCAGAGATATCTGTCAATGTGCCATTCTAAAATACAGACACAACTGTTCTCTAAGCAGCACAACTCCAAGATCTGAGATGCAGCAAGGTCCCACCAGCACATCTGAATTCTGCATAAAGTACTATTAGTCTCTGATTAAATATTAATTACAAGAATGTAGTTGAACAGCATTTAACTGGGGAAAGGCCAACAGCAAATCGCAATTTTTCTGCCAAAAAATACCTAGCTTAGCACTATGTTGTTTTCTGCCCTATTTAATATGGATCACAAGGAGGTAGTAAGTGGTCTGAAAGCATGAGTCCCACCAAGTGGCAAAGGCTGTGGTCCACGGTCCTCCCCAGTTTAACCAGACAGAATCCTGCCTAAAAAGCATGCCTGGGAGATGTGAATATTATTTATTTCAACAAGAGCAAGAGGAAAATTGTTCAGTTCCAAGGAGGAGTTAAGCCTGTACATGGGAAGCCAAGAGCACAGATGTTCCTGAGCTCCCCCTCCCCTCCTGCCTGACAGAGGGTTTGGGCACCTGCCCTCACACCCAGCTCCTGTCCAGGGTCCCTGCTGACTACACAGGGACCACAGCCATCCTTCTTCACGTGGAAAGGACCTTCTCTCCAGCTATCCTCACACATTCCCTGAAGTCATCCTAATCAGCAGATCAAACTGAAGACCTTTCCCACAACTCCTGTCATGCTCAGCTGCTTCATGCCCTATTCCATGGACATGCACCAGATCTGCCTGCGAGTGCTGATGGCAGCAATGCAGCTGTGACACCACTTTTTCCCTAACAAACCTATGTCATGTGAGGGTTGTATCACAAACACTTGAATTCTGCCAACTGAGGAGTGCAGAATCAGGGCCTCCATTGAGAAATGGGGGGCATTCCTATTTTACTAACTTACAGCTATGAGATATGGACTGAAGGAAAGCTCTAGCACTACCTTAAGTCAGGGCTGAGCAAATACATTTCAACTCTTATTCGTAAAATGAGAATTGTCTGGGTCATATTTAAATTATTTAACTGTCTGAATCCACTCCAGTGAAAAAATACTGCTGACAAGAGGGAGAGCTTAAATTTTGTATGATTAAAACACAGATTCAATAATGGCTGCAGAACTCATCATTTCCATTTGGGACTGAAAAACCAAGAGAACCTACACCTACCATTGAACTGTAGGCATCACAGGTGCAGGTCCTGCTCTTGTGTTGAAGGACCCAAACTTGAATCTCCCATCCCCAGAGACTGCTCCAGCACTCAGAATTATTCTGGAAGTAGTTTGTCCCAGATTCAACAGAACAATGTAAAATAATGATCTCTGGTCATTTTAGTTCAAGTGTCTGCATGTGACTTAGAAAAGCCATCTCAGCCCTCAAATGCACCCTTTAGCTACCAGGCAGCTAATCAATTCACACCTCCTTGGTGCTTCCATGCCTCATGGCAGCACTCTAAGTAATTTATTAAGTGACACTTAGTAGGGTATAGTTGAAGTGTCCCATTTCCTCACACCAAAAAACCCTGTTACATTTTTTATCACACACTTCCCTCCTCAAGGTGCCCTCTCAGTTTTCACGTTTCACCAGAGCACTGAAATATTTTATAGCACTCGTGAGAGCACTGGATGGCAGAGACACATGATCCCTGCCCAAGGAACTCACAGCCTGGAGAAACAGGAAGGGACAAGGCAGCAGGATAGCAGAAGCAGTCAGTGTCAGAATTTCTGAGCTCTGGGATATGCCCTTGCCAGGCTTTAGCCTGGGAATTCACAGTGCTGCATGCTCTTCTGTCTGCCCTCTAGAGCACTTAGCTTTCAGAAAGAGGCATCTTCACAGTCCTGAGCTGCATCTGCAGAAATTACTCTGCTGATCTTTTTTTTTTTTCATTTCTTTATTTCCTTCAGAATCTTTTTCTGCTTCTGACTTTTCCCTTCTTTTAATTCTATTGTTAGATCAGTTTGATATGATTACCATTTTTGATTAATGAATGAAGGACAAACTCAAACACACTGCTCTTCCCAATAACACAGGTCACATGAATTGCTTAAGAGTTAAGAAGTCATCGAGTAGAGGTTTATGTGAGCTATTTTGCAAAGAAACTACACAATCTAAAAAGAACAGCAGCTCAGCAGGCATCTTCATGTTGGCTGGAGAAGCTGGGCATCCTCAGGCAGGACGAACCAGCTCACTACAACCCCAAACAACTTCTGTTCACCTCCCCAGGCACTTTGTCTCCAGAGATCTGTATCACACTTACAGCATTTTTGTGTCATCAGAGCAGTTGCTAATGGAGAGCTGGTAAGCTCCAAGGGAAATGGAAACAAGGCATGCAGGCTGCTAGAGCAGCAGCACACAAAGCACTCCCAAGGGCTCTGTGGGAAGTGCTTCTCCCACCTGGGCTCAGTAAGAAACAGTGCTGCAAACAGCACCACATGCAGAAGTATGAAACAACACCTGGGGACAGAATTTGAGAATGCTTTTTCAGTGCACTCACTCTTTGCTTGCAGCTGCTGTAAATACATGTGAAATTGCTCCATGTGATTGAACTTTTTCAGCTTCCACACTGGATTTTAGAGTAACAGAACCAGCTGAGTGTGTTACTTTTTATTTTAGCTGTTGCCTCTGCGTTAAATGTTGAATGCTGAGGGAGAATGAACAAAAAAGATTTCTTCTTTAGAGCTGTCAGTGTAGGACTAGCCTGCTAGGAGATGAATGCTGAGGAATCTCACACTGCGCAGCCTGGATTCAGGCACTCTGGAAATGCAAACACCCTGGGAGAGCACAGGCTCTTAATTGCAGATACACTGGATCCTAGCTTACACTTGTAATTATTTGTTACTGCTCACCTCCATAGAAATGAAAAGATTTACAACTTTTTAGCTGCTTGAGAATTTTATAACATCTTACAAAGACAATTTCAAGTGTTCAGCCTGCATTATCTAAGCTGCTAGAGCAGAGAAGCAAACAAACCAGTATGATTCCCCTTCTTTTCCTAATGCATTTTTATGTTCTGCACACTTCAATTTTTAGCAATACACTTTTTAAACAGATAAATGGAGATCTGCAAGAACTATTTGAACATTACATCTGAGACTACTGTGCCATTTCTCAGCAGTCACAGCGAAAAGTTTAAATTTTCTTCTGTAGTGTTGCCCTCCTTTCCTTTCCTATGTTTTTCAACATTTTACTGTGGTACTTGAAAACAAAACTGACTAAGAAGGCCCAGCAATTAATTACAGAAGCAGTGATTGCAACAGAAAGTTGGTCTAATAGATTTAAAATAGGCTAGTGCTCCAATGCTCCTGCCTCACACAGTCAACAGTCATAAATTCCAACTCATTCTTTGAAATCAGAAGCAGGTTGCTGATGCAGACGGATCCAGTTTCACCTGGGAGGTAATGAGGTGAAGTCATTGCATGGGAGAGAAGAAAAATACATCCAGCTGACTATGCAGCATTTAACTCAATGGCTCCCTAGAGGGAAGCATCGACAGCAGGGGTGCAGCTGACAAGTGAAATGCTGCTTTGTGTAACACTTTACTACCCATTTGTGTGCTATAGGAATAGCAAATCCTCAAAAGGCCACAGAGGAACAGAGCTCCATCAAAGCAATCTGCAGAGGTATCCTTTGTGGTTAGTAGGCAAGAATTCAGCAAGCTCATGGGCTGGAACAAAGCTTTGTCCCTTGAATTTTGTTAGAATTACTTTTCTGAAAAATGCCTGTCCAGGCTGTGCAGTGCTTTATAGTATTGACAGAATATAAAGTCCCTGCTTTTAGACCTTAGACTATATAAAGGGTTCTTGGCAAGAAGATTTAACATCTCTTCTGCTACTCTGGATGCCATTGTTATCATCTAAAAAAAAATCTCTGTAGTCAGTAGAATGAAGGAAGTTTGGTTTCTTAACAGATGTATCTCATCTTTCATTGTCAGCTCTACTTCAATTATCTCACGTGGCAGGGACTCTGACAACATCTCCTACCTGAAACACAGGCAGTCACCCCATGACTTTCATCTCATGGAAAGCTTCCTCTTTCTTCCAATCCTTTCTCTTTATAAAATGCCCAAGACCAGAACATATTTGTGACTTCACTGCCATATTGACAAATGGCTTGAAATTTTCTGTGAGATGACCTGACAGTCAGACAACATGGTTGGTGAATACATCTTTTCCATGGGAATCCAGGCTAAAATTACAATAGAAATACATCCAACAGTAACACAGGCTGTCCCTCTCCCCCTTCCAGTCACCCACAGACCTAGGCTGTTGTGCTTATTACCCACTGAGCTATGAGACTGTCCCAACTCCTGGATGGCTGACCTCTGAAACACTTCCAAGTGGACTTCTAGTTTAGTAAAATTGTGATATTGGAATGTGTTGACAAATTTGACAAGGTCTGATTCTCTTTATCCCAAGGCAGCACTGAACACTATTAGAGAGGGTTCTATTTCAGCACTTCTTTACTGTTGAGCTTGTAGATTTCTGCAATCAGAACTACAACTGTGTGACCTGGATAGAAAAGTGACTCTAGAAATATGGAAGTTTCCTATGTTTGACATTTTATCAGTTAAAAGAAATGACCAGAAAAAAAGCTCATTCTTTTTCTTCAAATTATCTCTACCATAGCTTCCACATTTTGTAGAAACACTGCCCTGGCTGCAGATTGGGTGATCTCACTGCAGCTAATCAAGAGCACAGCACGTCTCCTGTGTCCAGCACCACCATTTGAGTGAAGTACATCAGATAAAAGTCATTACATTAGCACACTAATAGCTGCTGCAAGTATCCAACAACAGAAGGAAGATGGGCAACTACTGATTGATGGTATCTTGAAAAGACAGAGAACTGCCCAAAACTTGCTTTCTGAGCAAGGGGATTATAATCTAATTTCCAAACATTTTAAAGCAGCAACAAAGCAAGGATCATTATACAATCCAAATTGCTTATGGATCATTAATTAATTTGATTATCAGTAACAGAAACCAGCTTCCTGAGCAAAATTCATCCAACAGCCTCACCATCAGATACTCTATCCTTCCCTCCTGAAAAAAAAAAAAAAAGCATTAATAATTGCCATCATTGTTTCTTCATGAACCCTTCCCAACCAGGGAGGTCATTCATCTGCAGTATAAAAGAATCTGTCCTAAAATCCAAGTGTCCAAAGACAATACAAAGCAGCCTAAACAGTTTGGTAAGTACCACTGCCCTACTCCCAACCAAAAACCACATTAACATTTGATCCATCATCTGCCACCTTTGTAGCCTTAACAGCAAACTGAGCAGCTTTGACCTGCATCATGCCAATTTGAGAATCACTGGAGATTTGACAATCAGTGGAAATTTCCTCACAGCTGGGGCACTGCTGCACCTTGTTGAGACAGACACTGTTAATCAGACTATCCTCAATCTCACCAAGGCTGCAGATGCAGCTTTATGGATATGAGAATGGAGTACAGAGAAATGCTTATAATAAAATAATGTACTTTCTCGTTTACCTGATAGATTCAACCCAAGACATTCTGGTTTGCTATGTTTAAAAGCAAGCACACAGCAAAAAGCCTGTATCCTTTCTTCCACATATGAGGAACATTGCTGTTCCCTAAGCACTGTAACAATGGTATCAAAAGATTTCTAGGAGAAATAGAAGTCATAGTCTAGGACACAGCAACATCTATTTTCTTTTTCCTCTTAGTAAGTCCCAGGGGTTTTAACAATTATTAGATGCCGTCACTAAAGAAGAGTTTCAATGTCAGAACAGAAACACATGAATAGCAAGAAAACATAGAATTGAAGTGTCAATTCACTAAGGTAATTTTATAAAGTTCAAGGTTGACTAAATCACTATTGGGTTTTGCCATTATCCTTACTGACAGATAAAAATGTCTTTGATTTGTGTGCTGCCACTCCTTCCAGTGAAGATACAGGTAATGCATCTGCATTTGTGCTTAGCTTTCTGTTTGAACTTAAGATTTGCTTTTTGGTGTATTGGGAAATTCTAATAACACTCTAATAAGATTTCTAATTAGCAGATATGTATTTACACTTTCAGCTAAATTAAGGGGGTTTTTTTGTCTAGGAATGACATGATATTTCATTTAATTTCTCAGTGGATGTGGACTGAAAGCACACAATGCTGATACTTCTCTAGAAGTGATTATCATTAAGAGGATTTATAAATTTTATATACCTTCCTCATTTTTGGTTGTGCAGTTCAAAAAAAGTACTTATTTAGAATAAAGAGCTTATATTAGGACCATTAGATTGCTCTCATAAATAAGAAGTCAAGCTTTGTTAATTCTCTACCAATATGAATAGCTATCATTCCAAATATATATTATCTTTATCATTCATAAGAATGGTTATAAATCATTAACTGGAAATTTGATATCTTTACATAATATTTTTCACATAATACTGTGGAATGATTAAAAGTTTCTATGAATCTTCCATTATTTAAACTCTCACATATAAACAGCTAAACAATTTACCAGAAGAAATAACAGTGCAAACAATGAAAACCAAATGATAAAAGCATAATAGCTGGATATTTGTAAGATAAATAGGAGTACAGAACATAAGAGACAAATATGTTCCAAGAAAACCAACAGAGGTTGCTTGAATTTGGATTATTACATTGTGGAGAAAACCAAGAAAAAAATGTATCTACAAAGTCAATTTCTTAAACAAATCTGTACATTTTGCACGGCTTTTTAGTTCTAACTAGTATGCATGAAATAAAAGAACAAAAAAAAAAGTGCAATAAAGAATTTAAGTCAAATATAGTCAAAGTTAGGAGTAAAACCCCTCTTGCCTTATTACAAGCTTTAAACCAATATCATCATGAAGATGCTACTGATTTCTGCATAAAAACAGTTCATAGCATCCTGTTTTCTTTTTGTCTTACTAGATAATTGGTTGCACAACATCTTTGCTGTTTGTTGTTTACTCCTTTCCCATTTCATGACTTCTTTAGACTGCTAAACTAAGGTTACTCAAGTAGTGATTTTTTCCTTCTTTCATTTTTCTTTTTTCCTTCCCTCACAAGATTAATTGCATATTTATAGACACCACAAATCTTCCCCAGACCATATGGGAATAATTTCAATCCACCCCAGGATCATTTCTGTCATTATTGGCTACTCATTCCCATTAGAAGCTGTTATCCATCCTGTTATTCACCATAAAAATGAAATCCAGTATTACCTATTCAATGCTTCACAGTTATGCTGGGGTTTGTCTCCTGCCATCTGAGCAATTTGTGGCAGCAACAAGACCACCACCTTAGAAAGTTTTCTGAGAAACTCTGCTCATTCAAATGATGCAAAGTAAGTCATCTCACTCCTAGGTGTATTACACATAATTCTACCAACTGTATTATTAGACTGCCAGGAGTAGCATTATTTATATAAACCAGTGATGCTGGAGCATGGAAACCTGGCCACAGAAACATGAGAGATCATTGGTCTCTCTGCAGTCACTTCTAGACTACAAAAACCATCTCCCCATACTTAGAATGCTTTTCTTGCAAGAGCCTGTCTCAAACAAAATATATACCTGACACTTCAAGGGACTACAGTGTGCACTGTGAACAGTTTGCCCCCAGCTCTGCCACAGGTTCTGGCCATGGGAAGGAGAAACTGCTCACTGGGCAGTTCCATGGCTCCCAGGAGCCCCCTTGCTCAGTCACAGTTCCTTCCTGTGGGGGACATCAGTCAGAAAGGTTGCTCCTGGGAACGCTGGGGAGAGCAAACTGCAGCCTAGCTTCCCCCTTGTGATTCCCTTTGTTTCCTGATTTTTCCAACACAGCTCACCAAGATGTACACCATGTCAGCAGGTGAGGAACATTCCTGATCGTCCTCTTGTGACACTCCTGGGGACATGCCAGCAGAGTCCCTGGACTAGCCTTTCATGGCCCTGCCATTAGCTGCATTTCTGAATGCCCTTCACTGGCTCATTTTCCTACCATTTTCCCAAGTTATATACCATAAATATCACACATCTACTTGCTCTGAATTCCATGTCTGATCATTCCATTACAAATCACATCCAGAAGTATCCTGTTCCCATTTCCAACTAAATTATCTAGACTTCTTTTAATTTATTTTTTTTACACAGCAATAGACTTTCTGGGATGGCTTGTCTGATCACATCCTCTACCTTCATCCCACGATCCCGAAATTCATATTTCTGCGACCCTTATAGAACTGCTTCATCTCACAGCAGTAGCAAGCAGAGAAATTTAGGATGGTCCAGCAAACACTGAGATAAGCAGAAGAATCACACTATAGTGTCTGAATTGTACAAGTCCAAGGCTGTTGCCTCTTCTTCATTCAGGACACAGGCTAGACCTGAATTTGGGACAAATTTCAGTGCTGAAAGGGCCTGCTTCCTGAGTGACCTTTGTTTCATTTGCTGCTGTAGTTGAGCAGGACACTGAAAATGAGGCAAACATTAGAGAGTTTGCAGGATGATTCCATGATTCAGATTACTATGAAGAACAAGCTCCTGTTCCAGCCCATGCTGCAAAGGGTACTGCAGTCGATCTGACAGACTTGAGCTCACCCTGCCAGTGAGCTGATCCAAGACTCTGTACATCCAGAGCACAAAGCCCAGGCAGGAAGTCAGGCTCTTGGCTTCATGTAAGGTGTCTGAAGTCAGTACAATGAATATTTCTTCTACTGAGGTCTGTTTGGTTGAACCACATCATAGTCAGGGATAGCTCATGCCCTGTCTGAACAGCAACTGCAAGGAAGGTGTGCAGCTCAAGACACTCCTCCTGAGTCCTCCTGACAGCTATCCTATCAAGATGTGGAAATAAAGAGTTTTCCAAGAGGCAGAGATCTGCTAAAGCCTGGGCACTAAGGATTTTTGTTAAACCAAGCAGCAGAAAGTTTCTTTCTTCCAGAATAAAGAAACAAGTACCCAGCAGATGCCATTGGAATTGCACATTTTTGCTGCTGTGAGGGAAGCCAGCTGAAGCACTCTGATAATCACACATGGTATGATCAGCCAGACAGGAGCATAAACAAGAAAAGATGGCATATAAACAAAGCTGAAGAATAAAAACCAGAAAATAATTCCAAGGAGAGCTGTCTTGATATTGCCTCTAAAATTTCTGTGTAAATAGTCCTTCAAAGGTCACCTCATGAGAAATCTGAAATATATTCTAGGCAAGAGTGCTCAGCAGCCTGCAGTTTTTGACAGGCTAGGAGCATCCTGCACATGGAGCACCATCCTCATGGAGTCACTAGGTGTTCATTCACCCTCCCAGCTGCAAAGTCACACAGACCCTGCCACCACTCAGCCCCAGCAGCAGGAACAAGCTCTGCTGGCTTCCCTGCACAGCCACCCGGTCCCCAAGCACTCTGCAAACACTAGCTACATCTCATGTGGAGGTCACCCTGTCCCTGGCTGCTGCCTTTGCCAGCTGCAGTTCTTCCTATATACTTATATGCAGTAACACTGCTCCACACATTTCTGCCTGGCCTAGCAAACACAAGGTGTGTTGACCACTCGGTTTTATTTGCGTAATGCTAGATCTACACTACTATTCCCAGTGGTGTTTTATAGTTGAATTAACCTGTAAATATTCTAGGATGCACACTGTGCTAGTTTATTTTTAAACAGGCAACTACTGCATTTCATTCTAGCAAGCCTTTCCCTTCATTCTCATTAAAGGGAAAAGCTGTTTTCACAGGGATTCATAGAAACTGAGTAAAGGATGCTATATATATCTTATGAATCCTGTGTGGTTCCCAACTGTCACAAGCCTTCAGAGTTAACAAAAAATAGGAAACACCCAGCCAAAATTTAAAATAATTTAGGGAAAAAAACCCCAAAACCCAGAAAAAAAGTGTTGGGTTAATGTCATCTTAATGACTTCAACAATAACCTTTGAATAAAGCTCTGAACAGTTTGATTATCAAATCCATACACCAAAGTGAGAAGTGCCCTCAGACACAAGTTATTGTTTTCCTCCCACTTCTTATGATCTCTGACCCTGCTCTGCAGTGATCATACACTGCAGTTTTCCTTTTATCTAAAAAAAACCTTGAGAAGGTTACAATAGGTGAAGTGATAGTGCTGTAGACATAGCCTACTTCTCTTCTTGTGTGGCAGTTCTCTGAAATACTCATAAAATATGCATGTTTTAAGCTTCTTCATGGCACTAACTATTGTGCTAGTTAGCTTGATGAAAGCACTGTAATAAATTTAAAGAGACACTATCAACTGGTTTGACTCAAATTGCATGTGTTTGGAAGCGTTAGATGTTAAGTCTAATAACTACAAAAATGCATGTTGCAACAAATAAACTTTAATTCAGAATAAACTGAATTCCTTCAAATTATCTTCCATAAAGTTGTGAAGCCCCTTCCAAAACATGACTATGACAAAACCAGTACATAGTAGAAAGAACTATGCAAATTCTGTTACATAATCAAAATTATGTAATTTTTTTAAATTACTTTAAATGTTTTGCTATTTTTGCACAAACATTCCCAAGCAAAGATCTTTCTTTGTTCCATTGTTACTATCTTCCAAAGAGATTGCTCTAAAGAAAAGATAATACTGCAGTGAAACTTAAGCATCCTGGTTAAGTCTGAAAACTTTTTGGTCTCATTGAATAACCTTCCCCAGTCTTCAGCTCTGAGTATCCATCACTTCAGTCCACTCAGGATGACATCCAAAAATGGCAGGTGGACTTCAGCCTTAACACTCACTCCATTACCAGCCTTAATGACCCACCCACCCATCCCCTGCAAAACAAGCCACAACTTGGGTCACAGAGTACTGAAAGCCCTTGGTCTGTTGGCAGTGCCCCTTAACAAGAGCCCACCAGGCTTTTACACTCTTTGAATGGTTGCTGACACCTGTGGAAGGTGCAGAACTCAAGTACTCCTGACCTTACTGCAGCTGTACCTGGCAGGTACGTTGGTGCTGACAGGAGCAGGTCCCTGCCCAAGGCAGCTGCTGCACTTGCCTATTTGAGCATCCTCCACCACTCTTGTAGCTGTTTTTGGAATAGAGCACTTGCAAAGGACACAGAAAGACATAGATTTAGGTCCCTCTTATCTGAACATGGTTCAACCTTCACCATGTAAATCTCAAGAAAAAGCATGAATTACCAGACTCTGCACATGTGACAGGAGATGAAGGGTAGGAGGAGGTAAGAGTGCTCCTCAGCCACGTAGCTGAAGTATTATTAAACACAATTAAAGATCC
>VZTB01001756.1:7104-21730 GCA_013397245.1 Thryothorus ludovicianus
TAAAAAATATTATCCTTTATTAACAAAATATGCTGGAGATGAATTTTCTTCATTCTGTAATATTAATACCTTGATATATATAGGAAATTTGAAAATATTTAATTGAAAATATTTAATTGAAATAGAAAATTCTCACATCATGTAGAATTCACATAATTTGTGTTTTGACTCTGGGAACGAAAAAAAAAAAAGATCATCTGGATGTAGGAACAAAAATGAAAATAAGTCTTGTTCTAGTATAAGCTGGAATAGTGTTAATTTTTTCCCAGTAGCTGTTCCAGTGGTATGTTTGGGCTTTGGAATGAGGATAGTGTTGATAACACACTGATGGTTTGGGTTTTCATTCAGCTGTATTGATCTAAGTCAAGAATTTAATTTTTCTTGTCTCCCTCGCTGCCAGTGAGGAGATTCACAATGGAAACTGGGGGGGAACATACCCAGGTGACCCAAAGTGTCTCCATGCCATAGAACATCATGCCCAGTATATAAACACAGAGAGTTTGTATACTGGGCATATACTGAATTACAGCTAATCTGGGCTAGGAAGGAGTGATGTGGCATTAGATGACAGTCCAAGGTAACACAACACAGAAAACAGAGTGTCTAAATGCCCTGCTGTCTTTCCTAAAGCTCTGTGAGACCATCATGTCTCTTGGAGATATTATTGCATGTTCGTGATAAAACCCCTTCTGCTTCAGGAGGTTGGAGAAGGTTTTGAACACATACAAATTTAAACAAGCAGCTTCTGAGAGCATGACTTGCGTAGCAGACCATCTGTCTGTCCTGTCTTGCTTTCCCAAATATCCAGTTGTTCCCTCAGCCATTCAATTTAGATTTCACAGCATCACCAGACCAGGGAAGGCGAGATGGGAATGAACCTCTCTGTTAGACATGTATAATTTCATTATCATATATTATTTTTGGGTTATGAGTTACAGACTAGCTTTCATTCTAGGTCTGCATGCTATTGCTTTAAACTGTGTATTTTTCTTTCCTTCTCAAAATGCAAAGCTGAGAAAAAAACTTCAAATATTAAAAAAATATCCCAGCCTTCACCAGAGATTAATAATCCATACAGTCTATGATCATGAGATGATGGGGAAAGCAAAAATTGATATATAGGACATTATCTAATTATTAACATATTTATCTTATTTTACTACTATTTCTAATATACGGAATATTGTTCTTAAAATTCATGTAATAAACATTAATGAAATTAATTATTTTTATTAAAAAGCCATAAAAAATATTTCAGTAAAGCATTCTAGATCTTAAACACTTTCAATTACTAAAAAAAAAGGTGTTTGGGAAATATTTTTCTCTCCTACCACCATTCTGGAGCATTTGAAAACATTACTCTGAGTAAAGAAGGGTTTTTTTCCACTGCTGTATGCCAACATGAAGATAAGTGCCATCTGTGAAAGGGATCTCTTTATCAGGCTTCAGCAGTTGTAGGGAAATGCTAACAGAAGTTATTGTTGTGAGGAATGGGAAATATATCCTAGGAGAAATGGACACTTCAAAAGCACTGAATGCTCAGACACGTAGAAAAGTTCTGTTTCAGTTTATAAAAGTTTCCAAAGGTCACTCTCCATTCCCTCCTGTGGCTTTGGCCCAAAATAAGAGTGTCAGAAACATTCACTCCAAAGCCATAAATGTTTTGTTGCTCTCGTTTCATTCCAGAATAAAGCAGGAGAGTAGGGAGATTTTTTGACCATTTAGAAATCAAAGACCATAAGGAGTGATATGTTTAGATATTATGCATGCAGATTTTTTTTCTAAAATTTGAAAACAGGACAAAATTTAAGTGTTTCTCAAAAAGAAACAAAATAACTTAGCACAAGGAAATTGATAATGCTCCTGTAAATTAGAAATATGGCCTTGAAAGAACATATTTCTGGATGTAACAATTTTTTTTTTTTTTTTAGCAAAACACAATTAGGATTAGTCATACAGGGGTTCCTTCTAGATAGCACTTATTTTTGGGTTACAACTTTAAGGCAGCATGGTGTTGATTGAACATGAAAAGAAATTTTGGAACTTTTCTTTACTAAGTAGAGTGATTTGGTGCTTATTCATACATAAAATGAGAAGTCCAGATGTGACATTTAAATAGATTAGTAGTCGTCAAGAGTGAATAATCAAGCAACATGGTGAACCTGAAGGAAAAAAATCATGAGAGGAAAAGCATAATTCTCTACCTTCTTCCTTAATCACTTGAATGTGCCCTGAATAAACTTATTTCCCTTTGACACCATCCACAGAGAATTTTTGGTCAGATCTGGAGAGCTTCTGACTAATGACCTAGAGATGAATGGCCCAAAACTTGTGCCCAAATGGGTCAGATCCTCTGGAGCATAAGTTTTGACCATGATTACACACTAAATATTTGACCAAATAGATTTATGCATAAAACAAGAAAATAATTTATTTTTTGTTGAAGTATAAAACATTGTAATATAATCGCATTCTGCTCGAATTAATCCTGTGAATCCATGATTTTAGATAAGATCATTTCAAAGGGACCAAGGGTTTTTGCTGTAAAAGAAAATGGTTCATACAATTAAGAAAATGGAAAATGCCTGAAAAGAGAATATACTGAAAAAATAGAAAACAAAACAAAAAAAACTCAAACCAAACAAAACAAGCAAATAAAAGAAAAAAAAAAGTGTATAAAGTAGTACAGCATGAAGATCTCCAACTATAATTTTTAATGAAAAAAAGAGTAAATTTAGGATGACAGCCTTTTTGTCTGAAATGTGCTACTGGTAATTGTGATGAGCATCAAAGAGAAGCAGACTATCAGTATGTCTACGCAAAATTCATTGGCACGAGCAAGAAATTATATGTTTACAGAATATGAACTTCTTCAATATACGTCTGAATTTTACCACACTATTTTAACAGAAGGAAACAGTTTCAATGGCATAATTACAAATTCATTTTCTCATAAAGTACTTCAAAGACTGAAGATCTCCACTAGAGTGATATTTGGATTACTATCTGAGGAAAATTATCTCGAAATATTTTAGTGTCTGTGGTTTAGTAGCTCTGAACATATATTCATCCCAAATGATTTAATAAAGTCATATTTGATACCAATTGGTAGTTAATAAGTACAGTTGTTGTATTTAGACATGGATGCAATATGTCTTGGCTGCTGATGTAGATGATAAAATTCAGTGGAAGACAGTTTGACACTTAAATAGGAAAATGAGTTACTAGAAAGGGAAATTGTTATCGTTAAGTGGTGCAAGATAATATTTTCCACTGGTCTGTACAGCATAGAAAATTACAGCTACATTAGTATAGGTATTTTTGTGTATATTTGAAACAAAGCTTTTCACTGTGATGGAAACTATTGGATGTAAGATGATGTCTGTGATTCCTCTTCTAGAGCCACTAACATGAATCTCTGATGAATTTTTGGGATCAAAGCTCCAGAAACATAAGCATCTCTAGAATCAGAGACCTGAGTGCTAGGATTGTTCACCTGCACAGCAGAAGCTCTAGGATGACCTCACTGTGGACTTCCAGTGAAGGAGCTGCAGGAAAGATGGAGACAGACAATTGCTAAGGGCTGGAGGGACAGCACACAGGGAATGGCTCCCAGTGCCACAGGGCAGGGTTAGATGGAGATTGTGCAGGAATTGTTCCCTGTGAGGGTGGGCAGGCCCTGGCACAGGGTGCCCAGAGCAGCTGTGGCTGCCCCTGGATCCCTGGCAGTGTCCAAGGCCAGGGTGGTACTGAATGGGCTTGGAGCAGACTGGGACAGTGAGAGGTGTTTCTGCCATGGCAGGGGTGGCACTGGATGGGCGTTAAGGTCCCTTCTAGCCCAGACCTTTCTATGATTCTACATATGAAGATGTTCACAAAAGTCTTCCTTGCTGAAGATATTGGAAGACAAATCCCCAGAGTTTCTCCTATGACAGATTCTCCTATGTGAGATCTTTGTCTGTGTGGTCTGCATTGAAAGCTCACTGCAGCCTTGTCAGGGGAAAAGTGATTCAACTTTATAAAGAGGAGACCTTTCTGATTTGCAAGGTGTTTGGGTTTGTTTATTTCATTATTTGTGTAGTTTGAAAGCATCTGTGACTATGTTGCCTGGTTTGGATGCCACGAATGTTCTGTTTGCATTCCTCCAGACAAAGCTCAGGATGATTGAAGATAATTGCAAAAGAGCAGCAAAACTACAAAAAGCACAGGGATGCCTAGCAAGTGCAGTGAGCAGAGCAGCCTATTAGTTTCTTTCTTCTCTTTAACTGCATGGCCTGGTTTAGAGGTAAAATGAGGAATGTTAGGAGAGGCTGAAAGATCTACCAGCTGTGATCACAAGGGCATTTCTGTTATGTGGTAAGATGTTGATGAGCATGGCCAAGGCCAGTGGGGTGGCACAGAGAATGGACTGCCCAGAACAAATCTAAGGATTGAAAGGTCTTGCCAGAGAGTTGAAATATGACCAAGGAAAAAATCTGAGCTTAGAGGCAGTTGCTTCCTGTTCCCATGAAAGGTAGGCACTTATAATCACAAGATTAATAGGCTCTCAAATCCATCCTGCTGTTAGACTGCAGCATTGTAGCAGCAACAGCTGAACCTGTGCACTTTTACAGGAAAAACTAAATCTGGGACATAGATTTTCTGACTGCCCCAAACTGCCCCAGATCATTTGTGAGAGAAGCATGTTTATTAGTGAGACAACAACTTGAACTCTGATCTATTGATTATGGCTGCAAAATTTTGACACAATATCGTAAAAAATTTCTCAAAGTTTAGAGGCAATGATGTACCCAAATCAGTCTTAGGTTACAATAACCAAATGATCTAGATTGACTAGGTAACATGGGCTTTTTTTCTCCCCTCTGTCAAAATTATTCTTTTGGATTTGACCAAAATTGAGAGCAAAAATTAGCTGAAATAGGATTTTCTTGAGCTCTGCTGCCAACCTTTGTGTATACAAAACACTTTTAAAGCTACTGGCAGACAAGCAATAAAGATAGCCAAACTTGGATTCACATAAACCTCCATCATATATCCACAGTGACCTGAGTGATACTTTCAATATGCTGGGTACTGATATAACTGAGGCTGAGCTGGAATATTTACATTTTAGCTCTCCATTTACTAACGTAGAGAACAGGAGTGCAACTCTATCTATCAGTGAAGTAGTATAGGATTGATACATTAATGAGAAAAAAGGAATAATAGAAACCATTCAAGTGTCAGATGTGATGGAGCACAGCTCGGCCATATCACCTCTTTCCTTCTCTCTTGCAAAGAGGGCAAGCACAGAGAAATATCCAGACCAGATCAGCAATGCACAACAGCTTCTCCAGATACCAGGGGAGTGCTCTACCAAGCACATGCTGCCAATTTATTGGTCCTTTTGTGCTGGTTGAAAGATGTGGAGGATAGAAGAAATAAATCCACCTGAGAATCTGGCCCTGGAGTATTTAGGGTTATATCGTGTGATTGGGATTTTCATACCACTATTGACTTCACAAAGCAAATAGAAAATATTGAGAGAGGAAAAAAGGAAGAAGTAGAATCCCCAGACTGCATTGTGTCTCTCAGGTCTGGTGTGATTTATTTTGTCTTTTCAATGCCTTTTCATCTGTCTACAGAAGCTGTAAGTGTATATTAGGCTCTCTGCTTTGCAGCCTAAGTGCAAGTAAAGGCTCCAGCCAGTACATGTCTAGAAAAAAAAAGTATTTTAGACTTTTTCTTCACAATTCAATTTTTACTCCAGGTGTTTCTCTAAGAGAGATCATTCACTGTTGCATAGGCAAAATGCAGCAAGTCAGGAGGGATCTTTCATTTATAATGCCCTCTGTTTTATTGCACTCTGGCAAGCAAAGCTTGTTTTATGGCTTTTATTTTATTTCCTACACCATTGTACTCATAGAGGTGAGGGAAAAACTCTTCAGATAAGGAACGATGAATGAAAAAATAAAAAGCAAAGCGACAATAACTTTTACACTGGAATAAGAGGAGCTGATACTAAGACCGTTCACAGAAAAAACTGATGGGAGCCATTGACTCCCTGGAGGGGAGGGATGCCCTGCAGAGAGGCCATGAGAGATGAGAGGCCTGGGCCAGCTCCAGCCCTGTGGGGTTTAACAAGGAAAGGTGCTGGATTGTGCCCCTGGGATGGTGCAGCCCTGGATGTAGGGACAGACTGGGGAATGAGGCTGGAAAGCAGTGCCAGGGAAAGGGACTGGAGGTCCTGGTCAGTGGCAGTGCCCTGGAGCCAGGAGGGTCATCCCTGTCCCGGGGGCACCAGGCCCAGCATGGCCAGCCTGGCTGGGGAGGGATTGTCCTGCTCAGCTCCAGGCTGGGGCAGCCTCACCTGGAATATTGTGGGCAGCTCTGGGCACCACAGTGTGAAAAAGGAGTTAAACTGTTACAGAATGTGCACAGGAGGGCCATGCGGTGCTGAAGGGCCTGGAGGGGCCGTGTGAGGAGCAGCTGAGGGCACTTGGTCTGTTGAGATGGAGGAGAGTGAGGGCAGAGCTCACTGCAGTTCTGCAGCTTCCTAGAGAGGGGAAGAGGAGGGGCAGCCACTGATCTCTGCTCTGTGGAGACCAGGGACAGGGCCCATGGAATGAAGCTGGGTCAGAGAGGCTTAGACTGGATATAAGGAAAAGGGTCTTCTTCCACAGGGTGGTTGGGCACTGGAAAAATCTCCCCAAGGAGTGGTCAGAGCTGCAGCCTGAGATCAAGGAGTGTTTGGATAATATTCTTGGGCACAGGGTGTGACTCTTGGGGATAGTGCTGTGCATGGCCAGGAGCAGGACTTGATGATCTTTGTAGATCCCTTCCAACTCAGCATATTCTGTTGTTCTATGAACATCACTTAAATATGAAAGTCTTCTCTCAAAATTTGAAACATTTGCTGCTGAATCAGTGGCTCTTCCAGGGACATCACCCTCTTTCCACACAGGGTATGTATATTTACTTTCCCTACTCACACCAGCAATAGCTGAAAAATCCTCAGGAACCAGTGTTTAACATTATTCTGATCTTCAGTGTTTCTCCAGTACCCCCCAACAGCTTATGTTAGCAGTCAGGAAACGCCTTTCATCACGAAAAGCAGGACAAGGATGACCACCCTTCTACAGCAAAGTGCTTCCAGCCACTGCAAGATACAAGCAGATACCTTCCTTTTCTTCCCAAAAATAAAAAAGCCCTCTCTCTAAACAGTGTTATGCTCTTATTTGGCAATATTCTCACAGGGTTTGTTTGCAGTATGACTGGATAGTTTGTACCAAAATTGTAATCAAAATTTTTGTACACATCACACACACACACACACTGAAAGCCAGAATCCATCTGTCTGGATCAGAGGAAAGGTTCTCCTGGGAGTTCCAGCTTGTTGCCTAATGCAGGAGCTCCTTCTATAGGCAGATAAATTGAGTTAGAATGGGAAAAAGTTACTGGATAAAAGGGGAGGAAAGATAATTTTTCATGCAAATTTTAAGCTGAAGATGAACTCTTATTAAACACAACAATATAGATATACTGTAAAGAACCTAGAGGAAATGCTGCACTGAAATTAACTAAATTTTGTAATAAAAGAAAAAAGCTTGATCCTCATTGTTAAAATACTCATTTTAAATAAGTATTTAGCAATTCATTGTTAGATAATCAGCAAATCTTGTTCTTAGATCTTAGAGCTGCAAAACTATAGTTAAATATGATATGAAAACAAAAGGGTCTATTATGATAATACATTTTTAGTAGTAATATTTTGTTCATCTAGGCATCTTTTGATCATATAAAAATATTTTGCCAGTAAGAAAAGAAAATTTTCTGAACATTTTCTCTGACATCATCAGTCAGAGGATTTATTTTGTCAGGCCACTAAAATTCCTAGGGTAATCACAAAGTAACTGCTGCTACTTATAGGAGTTTACCAGTGTTAAGGTCAGTTTGAAAGCATATTTCAGGGTCAAAGTTGTGCAAACTGATGCAGTGCCAGCTGGATTGGTTATGGAGGAGCACGGAGGAATGAATCTAAATCTCAGCTGTTTCATAATCTGAAATTGAAAACTAGGTTCTCATCAAGCTTACAGTAAAAGTTATGGTCCTTATATTTTTTCAACAGATTTCCATTGACAGTTAAATCTGATTTAACATTCCTAGCAGTCTGAAAAAGTGAGAAACCGCCTCCAAATTTCAGTGTACAAATGGTAAATAATGATTTTTTTTGGAGACAAATTTTGAGAAGAGCAGACAATGCTGCAATAAAATTGAGAAATATGAAAACAGACCCTGCAGCTGTTCTCTGCAAGTTGAACATGGGGGTCAATGTGTTCTGGGGAGTACCTTTTAAATCCGGGCTCATCTCTTCTCAGCAGTACTAACGGCTGAACGAGCTTTAGCAACTATATAATCTTTTCAATGTCTTCCAAAGGATATTAACTTCTTCCTTGACTTTATGAAGTCAAGCACCCTGTCAGAGGTCTAAGGAAAATTCATTTACACATTTCTCAAAATCTCAAATAGAGGCTTGATTTCATACAAGATTTTTGCACGGTTTTGAGGAGCTGTCTAGATACCAATTAACTCACAAGGTTATTCTGGCATGTGAAGAAAGAATACAATAATAGAACTCACAGTTACTAGCAAAGAGATATAAGATTTTAGGCTTGTCACAAAAAATGAGAACAAGTGTTACAAGTCACAGAATGAGTTGTCTCATACATCTGCTAAGTGGGAATGGAGAGCAGCAACACAAACAAATAATATAACTCACAGACTGTCTGATATGTTAATGACCTGATAAATTAAATACCAAGTAAAAATATCATAAAATAAAATAGTCTTAGACTATCAAGGCTTCTTCTTGGACTGGAAAGGCAATTCTGCTATATATATATATATATATATTTATGATTTAAGATGAACCGTAACTCAAACATCATAATGATTTTTTGATAAGCAGCCTTGGCCAGTCCATATAAAATCAACACCCTTATGATGTCCCCTGGAAATTAAAAATAAATTATGAATAAGAGAAATTGTAAGTTAGGCTGGGGATTCAAGAATATCTGGTGCAGGAATGTAATTACCTATTTATAATTGTCATTCCAATCCCAAAGAAAATCTTCATTAAGTTGACGAATATGGGTTTAGAATATATTTAGAATGGAAAATACTCGCCTTGGAAAATACAAATATACAAAATATCCTACATTTACACTACAGAGAAATATTTACACTAGTTTTAATATTAATTTTTAAATCCAGACTCAAGGTCACTGAACCAAGTGTGCTCCACTTTCTGTCCATTAACATTTTGGTAGTGAATTCAAGTGTGCCAATCCTACTGCACACTTGTGTACAATAACATAATTTGGGATGCAGGCCTGGACCACTCGACCTGCAGTGCACTTACCTTTCCTGCTGCAATGGAAAAGGACACACCAAATCCTGCAATGCCTCATCCAGGTAAGGCACACCTTCAGCACCAAAATCACGGGAAACCATTTTGGGTGGAAAGCATCAACTGTATGAGCCAGGATTTGACCTGACCTACTCATGCACTGTTCCATTAAGTAAATATTCATTTACGTATGGAACCTTGCTAAGGAACATGGCTGGAGTGAGAAACTCTGCTACTGAAAACTTCAGAAATAAAGCTGAGCAGTACCACTTAAAACATGCTCTCTTTTTGTTGTGGTTGGGAACAAGTTCATTACAGAAAGCATCATAAATTTTTACCAATGAAGTTTCAGGAACTGTACATTCTCCATTGATAACTGGATATGGACTGCTTTCAGGTCCCAGGAAAACTTAAGGAGAAGGGCAAAAATCCCTCAGCATTAAGAGCTGATATCTCATCCATGTAACTTGGCCTAGTCCAAATATGTTACAAGCAGGATTTCTTTTTCCACCTGAAGTCACTTACACAATTCTCCCTCTCCCAGAACAGGATACTTTCATTGCCTTGAAGGTTCCAGGCTAACAGAAAATTCATAGAATGGTTTGGGTTGAAAGGGATGCCAAAGTCCATCCATTCCCACCCCTGCCATGGCAGGGACACCTCCCACTGTCCCAGGCTGCTCCAAGCCCCAGTGTCCAGCCTGGCCTTGGACACTGCCAGGGATCCAGGGGCAGCCACAGCTGCTCTGGGCACCCTGTGCCAGGGCCTGCCCACCCTCACAGGGGACAATTCCTGCCCTATCTCTCATCCAGCCCTGCCCTCTGGCACTGGGAATCCATTCCCCCTTGTCTGGCACTCCATCCCATGGAAATTTTCTGCCTTTATGTTTTCTATTTGCCGTTTCAGACACTGAAAGTCCATAATGAGGTTACTCCAAAGCTGCTTCTCTCTGGACTGAACAATTGTCCCTGTGTTGCAATTTTTATGGAAGCAGGACTAGGCAGCATTTATCCTTTGCTTCACCATAGAATTGAGAATACTACCCCTACAATCCTCTCTCATGAATGTTGCCCATTAGACATTACATTTTGTTTTGAAATGCAGCTGTTTCAATGGGAAAATACACAGAGATCATTTAAATGGGTTCTCAGTGATCCCAAAACACCACCTTAGACTAATGAGTATCTTCAGTATCAAAATAAGTGAATTGTGAGCTTTAGTGGAAGGGGATGGTTCACCTTCAAGTGGATGCCCACCACCAGTAAATAAAAGGTTTTCTTATGAAATTTTCACTAATACCCTTATTCTAGGTTGGTGATTACTGGAATTTTGTTTTAAAAACTCCAGCAACAATGTCACTCTTCCTCTTGGGCTATGATTCAACTCAGCAATGTTCCAAGGCTGTCAGGGGATGACCAAATATCTTTCATTCCTTTCCTTAGTCAAATGGAAGTTTTTGTACAGACATTCTCCATCTGAGTCACGCAGGAGTTTCTAGTAAAGATAAGGGATGCTTCACAGCTCAACCCATTACTCAAAGTCTGGGGGATAACAAGAATTCCTGGCATCCTACAGCAGCTTGAGGACAGGGAAGCGTGTGCAATTTACTATCACAGTAATGCAGACTTCTTCTTTGTGAAGACTACCTTTCTCAATTCCAAATAAGTTAACATGAGAGTTTCTGTCAGTCTTTTATTTTTAATAAATCAAAACATTTTCATACAGTAAGTTTTGGCATGAATTCAGTAAATAATCAAGTTAATGAACCAGCAATCAAAAAAAAATAGAACCCAAACCAAACTAAACACAAATAACATGACACATAAAAGAATCTGCAAGATCAAACTGAGAAAACTCTCCTTATCATGTCCTCTTGCCAGAATCTCTCCTCAGTACTTGCTCCATTCATATTCTCTGTTCAGTCTCCAGATCACCATGTTCCTTTCATGCAAAAATCAGATTTATCCAGCAATCCTGGCTGGTCTTTCTTTAAATATTTGGGCACCCAGCCCAAAAGTGCCTTCGAGAAGAAACGTACGTCAAGAGCTGTCTCAGGGCATGTTAGTGGCAGCTCTTTCTCTGGGCAGGTCCTCAGACAAAGCCGCAAGCTTTCTCTCCAGCTGTATATGAGATGTTATTTCACCTCTTCCAGCTTCTTTTGGGGTTAGCAATGGGTATCTCTTTCTACTCTTGTCATTTTCCGCTGGAAGTTTCCCATATTTGAGAGAAAAATGTAGAAATTAAATATACTGCAAATTATCTCTTAAATGAGCCTGTGATGAAATATGCAAGGGAAAAAATAAAATTAAAAAGGAAGTCAGAAAGTATATTATCCTTTCCTTGATTTTGCATGTGCAATTCATTCTGAAGCAGTCTTTTTTAGTTTATCTCTGTGTGTCCTGTTCTCTAAAATTGCTGAAGAACTGTACATCCTACCCTGGGATGGGAACCTGCAAGAACAACAGTTTGAAGTGTGGTGGTCCATCCCCACGGACCTGGAGCTAAAGAAGTTGGCAGTATGAAAAAAAGAGATGAGAATTGCCATTCTTTTGTTCCTTGAATTCATTATAAATTAAGGTTTTTAAGAGTAAGGAAAGCATTGCTTATCTCTAAGGGGGTACAGAACCATGAGAGGATACCTGCAGAAGAAGAGACTCCTGAAATAAGCCCTTCCTCTAAAATTAAGGATTTTACCGCAATCAGCAGTAGCCCAAGAATTTTAACCTAATTTATTTAACACACATTTTTGTGGCTTATTTAAAATCAGAAAGTGGAAACAATGGAAAATTTCTGAATTAATTTAAATTCCAGTCTTTGATTATGATTAAGAAATTAGCTGAGCAGCAAACAGTGATTACAGTATACCTATAAACGATAGTTGAATTACATTATGGGTGTAACACTGAAGTTAAATAAGTACTACACAAAACCATTAACTACTGAGACCGCGCTACTCTTTTTTCTCTTTCTTTTTAGAAAACTGTACTCAGGCTTTTTAGCAGTGAACCATGGGGCTGTTAAACTGTAATAAAATATTGTATCAGGAAGTGCTAGAATGAGCTGTAATAATAAAACCTTGATTATAGGATGTACAGAGAGATAATATCTAGCAGATAGCCTTTCTTCTCCTAATTTGTGTAGGATTTTTTGATACATTTGTGATTGCAAATGAAGAAGTGAAAATTATCTTCATTTTAATCAAGCTTCAGTAATTTTAGTTCGCTCAGATTCCCCTTTTTCTGTAACCAAGACATTTGTTTCCAGCCGTACATTTCAGTCATGAAAAAAATCAATGTGGAAAAAAGAGATTATATAAAGAATTGTATGTAAGTGATTTGCAGTAAACAGTTGTCAAGCTCATGAGCATTCTGTGGAAATTCGTGTGTTTCAGAAATACAGAAACCAGAGAAGTCATAAACAAAATCATTTTCTCCTTTATTTCAACAATTGACTGTAGATTACAGAAAAATAGCCACTCATCATTCACTCCACAGGCCAGCAGCAGGAACTTGCCATGTTCTGTCACTGCAGAAGGAAGGACTTAAATTCAGAGGAAAATTGGCAGATCCTGACCCTCAGTCACATCCTCGATACAGCAGCAATTTGAATTCAATCACACAGAATATATCCTCTCACAATCTTAACATTCCTTTAGATTTGAAGAGTAAAGTAGTAAAAAGGAAATGCTTATTTTTGGGATTACCATTGTCGTTTGGAGTGACTTTTATTTTTGATGACACATTCCTGTGCAAACAACCAAAATAGCTTCCTCACCTACTTTCCTTACACATTTTATTATAGGCTGAAATTAAAGCTATAAATGCTGTATTAACTTTGATCAACATTTCTTCATAAATAAATTCTGAAAAACTCCTTACCTTCCTGTTTTTTTTGAATGAAGGGAAGAATTGGGAGGGAATAAAAAGATTATTTTTGAAAACTTAAGCTCTATTGGTATTACTGACTAGTACAGCATAAGGATATAAACCTAGCTTTTTGAGGAAACTTTTTGTAAACTAAAATATCAGCATTTTATTTGCACAGTTTTGAGCAAAAAATATTTCAATTTTCTAAAATATATGGGAAAAGAGAACCTCACATCTGTTTTTCTGAAATTAGTCTACAACATCTTCAGGCTTGAATAATATACACAGGCCAAAAAGGAATATTTCTGTACTCATTGCCTGGTTTTTACTTGGCTTTTGGTTAATGCTAATTCCACTAAAATATAGTTTAGATGAACTAGTAAGCATTTTATACTACTTTCATTAAATTTTCAGTCAGTAGAGAATGTATTTCTTGTTCTTCCACATGTGTTTAATTAAAAGCTTTGAATAAAATTTAAGCCTATCCATTCTGGCAGACATCTTTGAACTGAATTTGCTTTATCTTACTTCATCTATGACTTTTTCCGTTTCCTTGCCTAGATATTTCCAAGACTGGTGGGCATTTCTGTGGTGGAGGAAACCAAGTATTATATTACTATTCACAGAATCTTACATCATTTGAAGAAATTTGGGTTGCTGGGATCCCCCAGCACTTAAAAGAAAAATGAAATTATTTACCTGCAACTATGGAAAGTTTGTAGGACATTGTGCAGGATGAAAAAGAGAATTTCCACTTCTCCAATTAAGGCAATATGGACATGTCCCGCTCATGGATTTTGTGGAAAAGCCTTAGGAAAGACCTGAACTCAAATAACATGGAATGATTGCAAATTATTCAAGCCTCTGATCACACGCATATCCAAATAATTGTAAAGCATAAGCTGACAAGAGTACTTATGAATTTGGTCCATTAATGGGATCTAATTGCAATTTCTTGAAAACTTATGCTGTCAAACAGAGCCATTAATAAACCTAATAAAATAAGTTTTAAGGGAATTTGGCAAGTTCTTATGTGGGGTTTTTTTAAGTTTGATTTGTTTTGTTTTTAACTTACAACATTGTAAAGGTTAAGGTTTTAATCTATAGTTGTATTAGCTAGACTTTCACTGTTGCTTACACCTTTTTTTAAAAAGAAAATAGAGTGAGATCAAGTTTGTATGACGTGTTTTCAAAATTCCTAAATGAACTCAAGCAAAATGAGATATAATACATATTATTAGAAAAAAAAATCGGAGTAAAGCTGAGAAATTTATGTTGTAATACATAACTGTGCGTGTTTTCCTGACTGGAATGATTTACTGAGCAAATCATGATAAGGCTGATTTGCCAGTGACTCTTCCCAACACAGTCA
>VZTB01001756.1:36297-59754 GCA_013397245.1 Thryothorus ludovicianus
AAAACCAAAACAAAACATTCACCCTTCTGAAACAGTCTTAAAGGCACAGAACATGATATCCAGCAAAAGTAGCACACACAAATGGGGATACAAACATCATAACGTCACCCTAGGACAATGGTCCATAGTTTAATGTTAATAGACCTCTTCTCTGAAACGTGAAAGATTGGATCTTCAAAAGGTGCATCACAATTCAACATATCTTTTCTCCTATCCTTTCATGCAAAATCAGTAAAGAATGGCACATTTCCTTCAATCTCTGTAGTGGTGCAAGTTAGGGACACAAAAAAATTCCCAAAAGACACAGCTAAGCACATATTTAGTCTTCAGAAATAATATGGGTTTATTTGCAACTACAACACTTTCTAATATCTCTGTTAAACAATAATAGGTTAAAAAAAATCCCATAATACTGAGTTAATGAATGCTCCTCTCATTTTACCAAAAGACATCACAGTCACTTCAAAATAACAAGCAGACATTTTTCTATTTCAGAAAATAAATAGTTCTTCTACTGGAGGAAGAATTAAAGAGGGCAAAGCCTATTCAAAATAAGCAAGAGGGTTATTGAAACTTTACTGGAAGAAAAAAATATCATGTGCTTTTTAAATCTACCTCAGGTATTTGGAATGCTGGATTTTCACATTCTTCATGACCTAATTCTCTCACATTCTTCATGACCTAATTCTCTCACAAGTGTAAGGAAAATTTTCTACTTCTACAAATATCAGCAGCTAGATTCTGTGAGATTGTGAAGACTGCAGTCCAGGGAAAACTTTAAGTCTGGACCACTCTCTTACAATTTACATTTTAACAACATTATCATGAATTACTGTTGTTAAAAAATAAAAACTAAAAAACAAACAACAATTACAAATTAAAATTAAAAAAACCAAACAAAATTAAAAAACAAACAAAAAAATCAAAAAACTCATTAACAACTCAACAACAAAAATTCCCAAAGCAGATACCTTAAATAAAACAATTGAAATAGTTCTGAAAAGCATTTCAACTGGAGAGAAATTTTATGAACACTTATATCCATTCAGAGTTTAATCATATGGTTAAGTACCAAAGAGCCTAAGATACCATTTGTTTATAAGTATATGGATAGAAAATTACTATCTAAATCAATGTTCAGGAGCCTTGGAAACTCTCACTAAGGAAAAATTTGTAAGTAAACAAAGCTTCTCAAAATTTTTTTTTCTCCTGAATCACAGTGCCTATGATATAAATGAAGCTTGCAAGAAAAAAAAGAAAAAAAAAATTAAAGTAATTAAGTCTTTTTTTGATTTTACCCTACCATTTTGTTTATTCCAAATTCCAAGATTGGGATTCCAAATTTCCTATGCTTAGCACTGAATTCCTGCTCAATTTATTAATTTAATTAAGTCCTCTTGTTCTCAGAATCAACAATTTGAAACCGGATTTTGAAAGGCTATTGAAGCCTGTGGGAAACCCATCACTAAAACATGGGAAGAACTCAGTGCTTTTGAAAACTGAAATTGCTGACAGAATAAAACATATCAATGAAGAGAAATTTATTGGGTATGTAACAACAAGAATATACATTACAAAACTTGAAGCCAAAAATAGTAGTAGAATATAAAGGCTTGTTCACCATCTACCTGTGAACAATTTGTTTTGAAAAAAAACCCTAAACAAACCCTTTAACAGTAGTCTTGGTTGCAGGTTTAGGGAAAAGAAGATCAAACTGGAAGGGTTGCAAGAATGTTGCTAGGATGCCTAAGGGAATTATAACACAGGATGTAGGAGATGGGTGATAAATTATTCCCTTGTCCTAAAATGTAGAATAAATATCAAATTGGATAAAAGTCCTCTCTACAGGTGGCTCAGAAGCTAAAAAGTAAGGGAAGATCTAGATAAACCCCAGAGCAATATTTTACCCAATATTTGCACAAGGACAAAGGAAAATCCATTTATTATGGTTTTCAGGCTTGGAATTGGTTAACTATTCGCAAAAGGCTAGCAATTTTTAAAGGAAGACTGGTGGAAATCTCCCCTCCATTCAATAGCAGAAGAAAACATTTTTACAGCAGATTATACAGCATGGCAAGAGCTTGAACTGCACACTTCAAGAGATTTTTCAAACTCTGTTTTTATAGAATGTATTTTACAGTTCAGTTTATCAAAGTATTTTAGCTTTTATTCACTGGCCTGCCATCAAAGTCATTGTCATCCTCTTCATTGTCAAACCAAAGACAGATATGGGAGAAACAGAGTCCAAATCCTGACAACCTAAGTGGGCTTTGCAAGACCTGGCCCTCAATACATTCCATGAATTAACCTTGAATAAAAAAAATGGAATTTCTCCAGTACAGAACAATGTTAATTTATTTCAAAGTGTCTCACTGAGAGAAGTGCTAATGAAATGCACTGGATATAATTTTAACAGCTATTGTTATTGTTATAACGACTCAGCATTTCATCTGAAGGGCATATTTTTATTAAATAAGATAGGCAGACACAAAATGTCAAAGTCATATAAATGTCCATGCAGAGGAAGTCAATCTTTATTCAAGGTTCTACCTTTCAAAATTAAGCAAGTAGATTAAGTCAATTTATTAACCATTGACTCAACATGAACACGATGAAGTCCTTTGTCAGAGCCATCTGCAGTGCCTAAATTTTAAAATGGTATATAATAAATTGAATCTAATGTAAAACAGCAGGAGTGGAATGTGGGAATTATTAAGTAGGTGTCAAGGGTTTGTCCTGCAGGAATACATCCTCCTACTGCCTGTGAAACAGAGTGACACATGGCTCTGACACCCCAAAGCAGTAATGCCTAATATAATTTTGAAATGTACTTTTTTAGAGTCCTGTCATTAAAACATTTAAGAATATCAGTTGCATCTTTGCATTACTTCTGCCCTCTGTTTCACTATTTAAATATTATTGTACCCCAAAGATGCTTGGATCAATTACTGAAGGATTTTTTTTCATCTCTTGTAAACTTTGAGGGATTCTTTTGAAGGCTGTTAGGTTGTTGTCCTGGGTTGATGCTAAATTGTATTCCCCATTCATCTGTTTAGCTCAGAAATAAGTTTTGTACCTTTAAAACTGGATCTGAGAGTGAAGGAGATGCGGTGGAATGTCTGAGGTGGTTGTTTTCTAAACATAAAGATAAGCGTTTTCAACTTTCCTTCACACACGGCCTGTGTTGTCTGCAGTGCAGACTGAGGGAGAGAGCTCTCCTTTGCTTTTTGTTAGTTTTTGGCTGGCTGAGACAGAGAAGTACTCGGGATTGTGATTTATTTTCCTTTCTCTTGGAACTGTTTGAACCTGCTCTGGTTAAACACCCAAAAGGGCCCCAGGAGCTCCCACCTGTGTCCCACCGGGCCTGGCCTGGGCCCGGCCTTTCCCAGCCCTGAGGGACCGACAGCAACTGAGCCGAGCTCCAGCCCCGGGAGAGACTTTCTGAATTTGGCATCTCTGTGGGCACAGAGAGGTTTTGTTGTTCAGTGTTATTAATTTGTTGTGCTGGGGAGTGCTTTGACTGTTAAATAAACAACTTTTTTCCATTTTCCTCCAAGGAAATTTTTTCCTGTCCCGAACCAGCTGGGGAGAGGGGCAGTTCAGATTCATTTTCTAGAGAGACTCCATCCGAAGGTTTTTTTCCCAAATTTGCCCTAAACCAGGATAGTTGTCCAAGACTTTAATCTCAATATTGAAGACATATCTATTTGGAGAGTTTGCAACTGTCTCACAGCACTGAAACAGTGAGCTTTTTTTCTACCTCATTAACTTCTTTTCACAGGCATAGCCCAATAAAGATTAGAACCAACATAATAGGTTTTACCTCTTTTTGTCACCCCTACTTCTTTTTATTTTTCCCCAAGAAATCCCAAGTCAATAGTTCTTTGTTTTCATTCTATTTCAAAATATTTTTCCCCAACACATTTTAATTGTCTGTTGGTCCAGTATGAAGTGCATATGTGCTTCTCACTGCTCATTCGCAAAAAGAGAATTGTAATCCATGTATCACTCAGATTGTCATGATTTAATAGAACTAATGGATAATAAAAACTTTGTTTTGTTATTGTAATATCATTCTCCTTACATGCACATATTTCACTATTTTGGGAATTTGGCAGCTGATGTTGGATCACTTGATTTCAGTGGGCATCTTGAATACTTAAGAGATGTATGTATGCTGAGATGAATTCTTGCTGGGTCATATAGCTAAACTTTGGAATGGGATTATGTCAAAAACTAAATGTGCCTCCATTTTTCCCTCGACTTCCTAAAGGCAAAGATGAAGAGCTCATAAAATGGTGTGATGACCTTGGGAATACATTTCTATTACAGTTCTTGGAGTTGTTTAGTACAGTTGTGAATTTATGACGGGATTACACTGATTTCATGTTTGCCCTGAAGCTGAAATTCTCCAGTTGCCTGCAATGACCCCATCCTGGCTCACCCCACAGCTCTATTAAGGCAGGCATTTCCCTTGGTGGGGAATCTCAGGTACAAAAATGAGCTCTCATTTGCACTGGGAATTAAAGTCAGAGCCTATCTGCTCTGGGAGCTTAGGAAGGGTTTTTAGCAGAGTGCTCAAACATGTACATCCCACTTTACAAAAGGCATTTCTAAATGACTTAGGGAAAGCGAGAGACCCTACAATTTGAGAAATGTTGCACAACAGATCATCTATTTCATTATCTTTGTGGTAAATTATTGTACTTTGCCTTAAACTCTGAAGCATATGATTGATTGTTTTTTCTTTTTCTCCGTTTTTTCCTTTTTTTTTTCTTTTCCTTGTTTTCTTTTCCGCTAACATGGGTTCTGATAAAATACAACAGAAGACCTTCTGGAGAACTTAGCAGCACAGATTTTTCCATCTCACAATCTTTTCCTTGACAGTAATGACATACATAATATCTGAATTAATAAAATCTCTTAATAATAACTGCAAAACAAAAAGTATCAAACCAAAGTCCAAAAAGTATTGCAGATTTTTCTCAAGTGCTCAACGGTAGTCTGTAAAACATTTCTGACTTCTTAAAACTGTAGCTTTGTTCATTATTGATAAGAACAGGTGTCTGAGTGAGGACTTGTTAAAAGGTTAATGTGCTAAGCACCTGATGCAAAGTAAATTTGGATCACAAAAACAAAAAGGAAAGGATTTTCTGTGCAATGTAGAGAGGAATAACAGCTAAACTTCTAACTTTCCATTCATCACCCAATTGTACAATTGTATAATTACTTTCTTGGAATTTAGGAGTATTAATCCTTCCCCTGTCTGTAGCACAGAAAACAGGTGACTCTTGTCCACAACACAAAGTGAAGGAGGAGGACCAGATTCTGACACTGTCATAATTGTTAGCAAAATCACTGTGTTTGAACACCAACACCATGAGACAGCATCTTCTCAGTCTCTGGCAGTCAGTGGCAAGAGGAGGATGTTTTATTTGATTTAATTTTGTCTCAAGGGTTACTAACTACAATAGCTATGGCCTTGTTTGGTTCTCCGTAAAGATGCAGAGATGAGACAATGAGCTCCCACCAAAGAGTATTCTGCTCTAAGCAGCTCCCTGGAGCAATATCCTCACTCTCTGGTTATTATGCTGGACACCAAGTGCCATGTGAGCTGTGCTGTTCTCACAGCAGATGACAAGGTAATCAGTAAGACTATGCTCACTGTGACTCACTGAGATGAAGCATTTAGCAAAACAGCATATCCAGCACAGAATCACGTTAATGAAACCATTCCTCATTGCTACCTATCTTTGTCAGAACCTGGCCTTTTCATAGGGGGAAATTGCTTTAGACAAGTGGAGAAAATGAAGCAGTTACAGTTTTTCTTCACAATTTTTGGTTGTGCTATTATCATAGCTGCACCTATTACCCTGCTCTGACTATCAGTTTCATGTAGCCATTGTTCTCCACTGGGGTTAAAGACAATGGGTTGCAATTTTAACCTTTTCTTCTCCAGCCTAGAGTGGAGAAAATTGTGTGGAGACCCAAGAGAAAACTCCCAGTATCTGAAGGGGACCTACAGGGAAACCGGAGAGGGACTCTTCATCAGGAATTGTAGTGATAGAGAAAGGATAAATGGGTAAAAATCGAAAACAGGGGGAATTTGCATAGATATCAGGAAGAAGTTCTTTACTCTGAGGGTGGTGAGACACAGGCATAGGTCACCTAGGGAGGCTGTGGATGCCACAACACTGGCAGTGCTCAAAGCCAGGCTGCAAAAGGCCTTGAGCAACTTGGTCTAGTGAGAAGCATCCCTGCCCATGGCAGGAGGTTTGGGACTAGGTGATTTTAAGGTCTATTCCAACACTTTAATATTCTATGATTCTGTGACTCGGTATTGGGGAAATTATTATCCTATCTGTTACTCCACTTTGCCCTTTCTCTTAAGCAAAAGAAAAAACAACAAAAAACAACAAAAAACAAACAAAAAAACCATAAAGAAAAATAAAGTACTTAAAAAATCTTAGTAGACCACCACTGTTGTTCTTGTCTTTTAAAATGTGGTTTCTTATCAGTTTGGATTTTTTTTTTTTTTTGGGAGGAGAGTTGTCTNATCTGCTCTGGGAGCTTAGGAAGGGTTTTTAGCAGAGTGCTCAAACATGTACATCCCACTTTACAAAAGGCATTTCTAAATGACTTAGGGAAAGCGAGAGACCCTACAATTTGAGAAATGTTGCACAACAGATCATCTATTTCATTATCTTTGTGGTAAATTATTGTACTTTGCCTTAAACTCTGAAGCATATGATTGATTGTTTTTTCTTTTTCTCCGTTTTTTCCTTTTTTTTTTCTTTTCCTTGTTTTCTTTTCCGCTAACATGGGTTCTGATAAAATACAACAGAAGACCTTCTGGAGAACTTAGCAGCACAGATTTTTCCATCTCACAATCTTTTCCTTGACAGTAATGACATACATAATATCTGAATTAATAAAATCTCTTAATAATAACTGCAAAACAAAAAGTATCAAACCAAAGTCCAAAAAGTATTGCAGATTTTTCTCAAGTGCTCAACGGTAGTCTGTAAAACATTTCTGACTTCTTAAAACTGTAGCTTTGTTCATTATTGATAAGAACAGGTGTCTGAGTGAGGACTTGTTAAAAGGTTAATGTGCTAAGCACCTGATGCAAAGTAAATTTGGATCACAAAAACAAAAAGGAAAGGATTTTCTGTGCAATGTAGAGAGGAATAACAGCTAAACTTCTAACTTTCCATTCATCACCCAATTGTACAATTGTATAATTACTTTCTTGGAATTTAGGAGTATTAATCCTTCCCCTGTCTGTAGCACAGAAAACAGGTGACTCTTGTCCACAACACAAAGTGAAGGAGGAGGACCAGATTCTGACACTGTCATAATTGTTAGCAAAATCACTGTGTTTGAACACCAACACCATGAGACAGCATCTTCTCAGTCTCTGGCAGTCAGTGGCAAGAGGAGGATGTTTTATTTGATTTAATTTTGTCTCAAGGGTTACTAACTACAATAGCTATGGCCTTGTTTGGTTCTCCGTAAAGATGCAGAGATGAGACAATGAGCTCCCACCAAAGAGTATTCTGCTCTAAGCAGCTCCCTGGAGCAATATCCTCACTCTCTGGTTATTATGCTGGACACCAAGTGCCATGTGAGCTGTGCTGTTCTCACAGCAGATGACAAGGTAATCAGTAAGACTATGCTCACTGTGACTCACTGAGATGAAGCATTTAGCAAAACAGCATATCCAGCACAGAATCACGTTAATGAAACCATTCCTCATTGCTACCTATCTTTGTCAGAACCTGGCCTTTTCATAGGGGGAAATTGCTTTAGACAAGTGGAGAAAATGAAGCAGTTACAGTTTTTCTTCACAATTTTTGGTTGTGCTATTATCATAGCTGCACCTATTACCCTGCTCTGACTATCAGTTTCATGTAGCCATTGTTCTCCACTGGGGTTAAAGACAATGGGTTGCAATTTTAACCTTTTCTTCTCCAGCCTAGAGTGGAGAAAATTGTGTGGAGACCCAAGAGAAAACTCCCAGTATCTGAAGGGGACCTACAGGGAAACCGGAGAGGGACTCTTCATCAGGAATTGTAGTGATAGAGAAAGGATAAATGGGTAAAAATCGAAAACAGGGGGAATTTGCATAGATATCAGGAAGAAGTTCTTTACTCTGAGGGTGGTGAGACACAGGCATAGGTCACCTAGGGAGGCTGTGGATGCCACAACACTGGCAGTGCTCAAAGCCAGGCTGCAAAAGGCCTTGAGCAACTTGGTCTAGTGAGAAGCATCCCTGCCCATGGCAGGAGGTTTGGGACTAGGTGATTTTAAGGTCTATTCCAACACTTTAATATTCTATGATTCTGTGACTCGGTATTGGGGAAATTATTATCCTATCTGTTACTCCACTTTGCCCTTTCTCTTAAGCAAAAGAAAAAACAACAAAAAACAACAAAAAACAAACAAAAAAACCATAAAGAAAAATAAAGTACTTAAAAAATCTTAGTAGACCACCACTGTTGTTCTTGTCTTTTAAAATGTGGTTTCTTATCAGTTTGGATTTTTTTTTTTTTTTGGGAGGAGAGTTGTCTAATATGAAGACTAGGAGATTATAATTGAATATGAAAATATTCACCATCTGTGAAGACAACAACATCATCCTTTCATCTGAGATTCAGAGAGGGAAGGGGAGCAGCAGTGACAGCAGCAGTGACATTCCAGAGTACCTGTGTGCATACTCAGGGCCCGAGTTCAGACCCGACTCTGCCCTACACAGGTGTACAGGTCAGAATTCATGCCTTGGCCGTGCTTTAACAAGGGAAAGAGAAAGAAATTGACATGGGAATGAAGGTGGGAAGTCTCTCTGCTTTCCCAGTTGAATTTCTTTTATTATTTTCTTTCAGGATTGCCATGATGTCCAATGTGAGTGGAGTTCATAATAATGCTTCAGATTCACCAGATATTCCTGGAGGGAAATAAAATTTGCTGCCAGTTGCAGGTGATGCTCAGTTAATGCAGCTGGACCTTCTGTTTTACAATTTTGCTGTCCATTTTTTTCTTCTTTGCACTTCCAACAATCATTTCCCCATTCTGACACACATGGGGAAGTCGTGTATTTAAATCCTGAATTTTGTACCTTTACTGAATTAATAGCACTTTAAAGATTTTTCTGGGTCCTCTACCATATATGAAACACAATTGAATTTATTACTGCATTATGTTAATGTTAAAACCAAGAGATAAACCGAACTAATATAGTCTTGCTAAATAACGTTGCAAATTCTGAAAATGACATTGAAGGATAGATGGACCACGGATCTCACCAAGAGAAAGATTTCTTATGTTCTTAAATCCTTTTGATTTTTATTGATTCCAAATGAGAATACAGGGAGTCAGAGTAAAAACACTGCATAAGGGAATTTTTTTTATTAGGGTGCTAAGAGTTTTATGAATCCGACAAAATTTAGTGGCTGTAATATATATTCACCGACACACCACTGACATGCTAATCAAATGTCTTTTTATATGCAGTATTCAGAAACCAAGATAAAACTATGGAGTCATCTGCCTTGGAAATGGAAATAAGTTTACCTGAAACTCCAAAAAGCAAAATGATCAAATTATCCAGGAAAGAGTTTTCCCAAATAAAACTATTTTTGCATATGACAAACCTGACTGGGACACAGGTGATTTCTTGCATGCCTGGGTGTGTTCCCATGTGATTAAATACGTTATGAAGTGCAGCTGCCACATGATATTCACCACTACCCTGTTACTCCAGCAAATTACATGCCCCAAGCTGGGTAAGTTTCATTGTATGATGTCTCGCTTAAAAGTTTTTCTCCTGCTCCTTTGAATGAATTTCTGCAGAATTCAGCTACCACAGAGTACTTGTATTTATGCAATATCATGTGTATTGCTATAATGACTATAATGAACCCTCCACTAAACCTAAATGAATAACTGCCTTTGAACCAACTTAATGGTCATTTTGCTTTATCACAATTTGGAGAGGATTCTGTTTGGTGCTGTTGATTGTGGCCATCAACAAGAGTCAAACACTAGGAACATTTGGAAATCTGTGTGTACAAACTGTGTGACCATCTGCTTGCTTAACTGATATGAGAAGACACTAATTATATGAGAAAAGAGCCAGTTTGCTGCCTGAGAAATCACGAAAATGTGTGCACATCACAGATGCACAAATACAGGCTCAAGTTTCTGAGCATCATTTGGGGCAGAATGCCCCTGAAGTGGCAGATATGTCCAGGTCCACTGCAAGCATGGGAGGTCATTCACCTCTCTCATTAAGTTCTTTGGAGTTCAAAAAAACACCTAGCTATACTCCTTCAGCTAAATTTTTCTTTTTTGCAGCAGCAAAAATGATAACTTTGGTTTTCTTGATGCTTTGGTGTTTGATATTCATTTACTGTATATCCTCCCTAAAACCATAGACAGAAGCTCTCACTGGTCGATTGTCTTAGAAGACAATGTTGTAGTCAGATCTCAGCAGAGAAAGCAGGTATCAGATATTCCTGAGCTGGGCATGTTTATATGTATTTAATAACCTTTAACAAATGTTTCTTCTCCAATGTTCTCTACCTCCTCTTAAACTCATTGAGTATATATAAATACATATGAATCTTTAAATATTTTCAGATTCAAAATCCATAAGATATTTCCAGTGAGAAGGTGGTTTGCAGAGATGTCTTGCTGCAGGTAACCATTAAGATATGGATTGCTTTCGGACAGGCAAAATCAACAGTGCCTGTTCACTGTTACTGTGCCAAAAAGATCAATAGCATCTCTCCCTTTTCAGACAAAAGACTGAAACACCCAAACAACTGCCAGCAGAATTTTGAGACTTCAGCTTTTACTCTTGAAATAGTGATGGAGTTATGTTGTTTTCTTGTGAAGAATGCTAGATTTATAAGACAATCATCGCTGAGTTAGGCAGTATTTGTGTTTTGGTTTTACGATTTCCAGATTTGATCATCATAAGACTAGCATAAGTTTTCTGAAGACAGAACTGTTTATAGCCACTTTTAGGACTGGTTTCTAGCAATCAGCATTTTAATTGATCCATTATCAGCCATTCTTATGCATCTGATGCATTTGATGATTCGTCTGTTCTGAATAGACTATTCTTCAACCTCAAAGGAAGAGAACATTGTAGAACAGATTAAAACCTAGAAACCCTTATTTCTGTAGAACATAGTGAGACCTCAGACTATATACAGTATGTGTGTGTTTATACTGCCATAGAAGCTTCATTAGAGTTTTCAGCAAAAAAGGAACCCAGAAGCTGTGCCTAAGCCAGTTACAGCACTGAGCTAAGCAAAGCAGTCACCTCAGTTTGCAAAGTGTGCTGCACAAATTCTCATCTGCAATCCAGCACATAAATGCACTTGTTGGCTAATCACCATTGTATTCCTGGACAAGGAGTTGTTCCCATGTTGAGCAGATGTTGTAGCTTTTATAGCTCTGTTGGTGAGAAACCCACAGGCAGTGTGAGACCAGGAGCAAGCTGATCATGTCCTGTCTGTCTGGTCCACCCACTGTGTGTTTTTTTAAGAAATCCACATCTGCTGCATGCATACTGAGAGAAATGGAATTGCAGATGTGTTCCAAAACTACCAAGATGTTTCCTGATCCTGAGGTAGCTCAGATGAAGACTAGAGAAGCAAAGGATGGTTATGGGATCACAGGGATAGTTGCCTAAGATGCCTCCCTGAAAATAAACCTCTCCCCATCCTTAATTTCACAGTCACATCCCTGACAGGGTGATGTTTGGAATCTGGCTCTGCCTGCTGTAGTTTCCATCATTTGCTGATCAGTCAGCAGTGCTTCTGCAGAGCAATTTGTCAGGCAGTTGTGCATCAGACTGCACTTGGTGGGGGAATGGAAGGAGAACCAAGAGCACCCTACATGTGAGAAGGCTGCATGAATTATGCAAGGTCTGTCACAGCACATGTGTGTCCATGGTCTCTCTTTCACTGGTGGAGAGGAAAATGCCAGTGAGAGCAAAAATCTGCTGTGAGCAGGATGTGAGAAGCCAGAGAGTTCCCAAAGCCTGGCTTCTCTGCCTGTGCTCTGGCTGACGAAGCATGGCCCTGGTGCTACAGCACCTGGCAGAAGGACCTTTAATTGCATGCTAAGCTGCAATTAATTGCAGGATGGTTATAAAATGTGCATTTGGGCAAATACTGACAACCTGAGGCTGCTCACATAACGGAATGGGCAGAGAGACAGGGAAATGCCATGTGTTGCAGGGGAGTCCATTGCACTGCATAACATTTGCAGGGGAGAGGTGGTGAGCTTGTCCCAGGGGAAGGATGGTGCCAGTGCTCATTTACACAGAAGGAGGAGGCAGCCAGAAAATGCACCTGGGATAGAAGGGTCTGACTCCCAGAATGAAAAGGAAATAACAGGATGTGTGTGCATGTTTGTTCTGCAGAGCATATTATCATAACAATGTATAATGTTGTCTGTGGAGGAGCTGTCATAGTGACAATTCTACTTTAGCAATGTATTTCTGACCTGACAGATTGCTTTAGGTTTTTCATACTGTTTTGTTTTCCTCTGGTTTTGTTGTGGGTTTTTTTTAGCCACGTCTATCTATAATCTATCTCTCTATCTCTCTATCTCTGTCTATCTGTCTCTCTATCTCTCTCTCTCTCTCTCTCTCTATCTCTCTATCTCTCTATCTCTCTATCTCTCTATCTCTCTATCTATCTATCTATCTATCTATCTATCTATCTATCTATCTATCTATCTATCTATCTATCTATCNNNGTACCTACATACCTACCTACCTACCTATCTCTCTCTCTTCCCTGAACTTTCCTGAACTTGCCTTACCTTTCCTTTCCTTATTTTTAATACCCCTGAGGTGAGAATTTATTAAAGACAGAATTATATTTTAATTAAATATTATTAAATGCAGTTATATTTTAATTTAATTAATTAAATAGGACACTGAATTATAAAATCCAACCGTACAACCAACAGTTTACATTCACATGGAGCATAAACAACCACATAGAAATAAAAAAAAAAGAACATTTGTCATGTAAATCTCTTCCTATCTCATTATCAAAAATAAAATTAAATAAATGCATGAAATAAATACAGCAGGAGGGCTCAGTTTTTCACCAGCTGAACAGCAAAGGGCAGCAGCAGACTGCAAGGAGGGAAAAACTGTTGTATGAAAAATTATTTCTTGAATAAATGTGAGCCCCATAAGAGCTCTCTCCATGATTTTGTCATATGCAGTGCATGTGGTTCTAGGTATCTTCTTCCTCCCTTTTAGCTGTTCTTTTCATACGTGTTCCACCACTCCATGTTCATTTGGCTATTTATACTGTACAATAAAAATATTGTATATTTTATTCTGTCCTGCTGCCTCATGGCAACATTTTGGCAGTAACAAATCACCTTTTCCAAACACCTGATGTTCCCAAGAGATGTTTGTTTTGCTGGAAAACTCCCTCCAACATTCCAGCAGCAGTATTCTGGATGATTTTTCTTGTGTCCTAATGATTCCCACATCTTTTGCTGACAGGTGGCAGGGCTTGCCTGTGAGCAGGATGACCCTGAAAGCAAAGAAATTGTGTTTTTTCTGTCTATCAGAATAAAAAATATTCATACACAGAGAATATATTTTATCCCTCCCAAGAGGTCTCCAGAGAGCTNGATTGCACAACAAGATGAGGAAAGAAATATTTTGCCTGCATGCTGTGATACTTACACATTGGAAGTAGATATATAATGAAAATTTGATTTTCAGTCCTTCCTCCTAGCCCATAAGTGGAGCCCCACAGGTCTCATTACTTTAAAAAAAAAAAAAAAAAAAAAAAAAAAAATAGNAAAGAAAAGAAAAATCAAACAATTTTACCTTGAGTAGAAAAACGTCTTTGTGTCCTCTTTTATGCTTTTAAGACCCTTCACAAGTCACTGGGTTGGTCCAAAAACTTGCCCAGAGATCTGATAATGAGCACTGGGAATAACCTGCAAATAAGGCATTTCACCTCTTGAGCAAAAAAGTAACTGTATTAAAACAGTCAAGGAAAATATCTTTCTCTTGAGTAAAGCCCACTTCCATAACCTTTGCTTCTGGGGTAAATATTCATTCTTGCCCCAAGGATTATGGTGGGCCTTGTTGGAGCTCTCAGAAAGTTCTTCTACCTTTCACAGAGCATCTTGTGACGAGCATCTTGGCTTGTCACCAGCCTTTCTTTACCAGTTTTTCTGAGATGCACTTTGCTACTTTTTCTCAACTGGTGACAAAAACTGCCACAGGATTACCAGACGGTGGACATCAATTTCCTGCATGGTGGCAGGTTTGAATAAACTACTTTTCTTGCTGCAAGTGAGGAACATGTCAAGCCATAAAATCTGATTTATTTGCTCCTTCTGAATGAAGAACATTGAGATAAAAATCACTAATATGTTTTTAAAACATAAAGAACTTCATTAAACACATTATTTAGTGTTACTTAATTTTATTCTTTTCGTATCAAAAAATTGCCTTAAATATTCTACTGAATTTAAAAGATATGCATTCTTTGCTGTCAATAGTCTGATTATCAGATATTCAGACTATCTGATTCAGGAACATCTCAGACATTTCTATTTAGTTCATTTCTGTGCTTTTTCTTCTGGAGTTTATTCCAAGTCCGCAAGTAAAATGGACATTTTATTCCATCAGAGTGTTTACTGAACTATAACATGAATAACCACAATCACTATAGCTTTCAATGAAAGAATTTCATTTTTCCACTCTCTCTTCTGTATCACTTTTGACAAGAAATCCATTATCTGATCTTCAAGGAAGCTTCTGAATCTATTTTGGTAGAATATCTGTCTTTTCTAAAGCAGAAAATAAATATCACAAACAACTTTGAGATGTCTTACTGTTTGTAGCTTATTTCCAGATATGAAGGCAATATAGGCCCTATTTTTAGGAGGAAAAAAAAAATTAAAGTTGACCAGGCAGTTAAGAAAAGATACAATCTGACTTGCCTGAAGTAGTAAGGACAAATTCATTTCCTAGTTTAAATATGTAAAATAAAGCACTTTTTTCTTATTAAAATATAACCTGATATTTCTTCTGGGCATTTCCTTATTCTGACCAAATTGAATAATACTTTTTGGAACAAAATTACTTTTGAATGTACTTTTAAAATGTACTGTGTGAAAGAAATAAAAGTCATGCCAGAGGAGGCACCTCATAAGGACACAGAAAGGATTAAGGTCCAGCATAAATGAATAACAGCATTATCTCCTTGATTCAGAAGGTGAGTTTTCCTATTTCAAGTATTGGCTGTGAAAGTCAGCTTTTCCATACATCTTTTATGCTCCTACAACCCCCCTCTATTGCCTATTTCCATGGCATTATTTGGAATACAATCAAAAAAGACTTGTCTAGTTATCCACAAAGAACCCTGCACATTCAGGAATCTCCAAAACCCCATGGAGGCAGTTCTTTGATGAAAGGTCTGGAGCACAAAGGTTTTTCCATGACCAAGGGGAAGCAGTCCTAGAAGTGTATATGGAAATCTTGCTTAGATTCACAAGTGGGGATTTGAACATCAAAGGGATATGTGTTGTCAAGACAAAATAAGGTGCCTTTTGACTGAAGGTACAAATCTCTAAAACAAAATTAGCCAATCTAGTAACTGCATGATTCACAGTAGGCTAGCAAATAAGAAAGGAATTTGAACTTGTGAAAACTCCACAAAAAGGGACTTTTAAGCACCAGAGACATTTTCAGGGATTTGGATATAAATCTCATGAAGAGAGAAAAATCTTTGAGCTTTTTTTACAGATAGGCATCCAAATTCCTTCTTTGAGGGGGGGAAAATTGTGCCCTTTCCTTCAGAATGATGATGATGCCCCTTTAATACATAATATGCCATTTTCACAAGGAGTAAGAAAAAATACTTCTGTTTAAGAGAACTGTGAGTGTGACTTTCCTGACTAATATGTATTGACTCTAAAATATGGCTGTTCCTTCACAAGGGAAAAGAGACTTGTGCCTCCTTAGAAATGGAATTTAAATCCAAAATGTCTGCATTGGAGTTCTCCAGCACCAGTCCGCTGCATCAACGAGTGGCTCCTTTTGTGCCTTTTGCACTGGACTGGACACTGATGCAGCATCTTTATCAGATGAACCTCTTCAAGTAAAGCAAGAAAAGAAATATTTATTCACAGCTGTTGTTCAAGCATGAATTAAGTGTACAATTAGTTCCAGAATACAATATCACTGTAGCAAGAGTAGAGCCAAGTCTAAAACAATTAGTCTTTTTAAGAGCACACTAACTCTAACAGTGAAGTTAATGGTGGTGCTTGATATGTTTTTATCTCATGGAGATATGCCAAGTTCCAGAGTTGACTGAGGGATCATTACAACACTGCCTAGCAAACACAGGCACATCACAAATTCTGCTGGGTGAAATTAGCCTGATAAACCTCTCTCCTTAATTAAAATTACCTTTTGTGGGAGAAAAAGAGGAAAAAGTACCCAGCAACTTTAGGCAGTCTGCTATTTAAAAAAATCTTTAAAAGTCCGACTATGAGGCATATCCCACCCATACAAACTTTCAAAGAGAAGAAAGTGAATATACTCTAGAAGTGGCAGAAAATAAAACTTAAACCAACACCAGTGTTCTTTATTTCATTAAGATAATTAAGCTAAAATCATATATAGGAAAGAAATCTCCATAGTTGTGCGTCAGGCACCATAACAAGATTAATCCATTTAACCCTGCAGACTCACAGAGAACAACACTTTGAGATAAAATGAGGTTGTACACAGCAAATAAGTGGAGGTATTTCTAAATGTTTTTTGTTCTGAATACCAGCGAAATATTAGCATCTTGTTATCTAGGAAGTTTTAACTATGCAAATGATTTTACTTCGCAGATGAGTCCCACCATAAAGAAACCTTAAAGCCATAGAGAATTACTTCACTGAGAGAATCACAGAACTATGCAACATCTCAAGCAGGGTGGGGAGGATCCATCAGATCATCAAATCCAGCTCCCTGCTCTTCATAAAGTTGAACTAAAAGACTAAAAATCCTGTACAGGTACCCCTTGAACTTGGACAGGTGTGGTGTCATGAGCCCTTCTCTTGTATTTCCTGGTGTCCTGTTGCTGGTTACCAGAGAGGAGATCATCCCCCAGGAGGAAGGGGTAGACCATGATGGGGTCATCTCTCAGCCTTCTTTTCTCCAATCTGAAGAAGCCTCTGTTAACTTTCACATGGTTGATAGTTGCCTAACTCTCTACCCTATATAATATTTTTACACATTATTATTCTAAGCTTTTTAAGATTTCATTTCTAAATTTAACTTCTATAGCAGGAACCATAGTCATTTTGCTTTCAGTAGCTCCAAGGAGAATATTTTTGGCTGTAGTAGACACCTTTCTTGCCACACAAATAAGGACAGTTTCAGTGATTTTATTTTCTTCCTCTTCCTTGTGGCTGAGGCTCTTAAAAAGTAATTTTCCCTTCTGTGTTTTGACTGAAAGGTATCCAAACAATCCAATGAAGCTAGTGCCATTTACTCACCATTGGAAGAGGTGAAGCAGGACTTGAGATGGCAAGGAAAGCAGTAGCCAGCTCAGCCAGTGGCCAAAACCACCCTGGGCTCATCATGGATGTGTCACAGCCTCAACACTGAGCAAAGACAAACCTGCAGGACAGAGACAGAACCCCTGTGGGAAGGGGCAGCTGAAAACATGCTAAGATTTATTTTAGATCTAAATTGCAGTAGATATATTTTACAGTTTGTGCGTAATCTCTTAAATTCTTTATTTATTCCCTGCAAATGGTGGAGAATTTTTCTAGTGGTGGTATTCATTGTTGAAGCTTTTAGAAATTATTCTGTCAGTGGATTCTATCATAAGACGTAACAGAGGTGGTTACACGTCACAGGATAAAGTAATTATAAGTTCAGAAACCAGTTTCTATGGTTCTATATCTATGGTCAGATCTAATAGATTGTAAATATAGATATGTAATATGTGTCCATATCCTGATACACTCTCATTAAAAGAAAAGATCTTCTCTTTCTGATCCATATGAAGCAACCACTCTGAGCAAGTAGGTCTGCTGTCAGCCCTGAAGACCACAAAATACATGTGGATAAGTAAAATCTGTTATAAAATGTGGCCAGAGGCATTTTTCCTTAACGCTTTTGTACACATTCTTATTTACCCAAGGTGATAAAAAAGGCAGAAAATCAGAAATATCCTTAATTTTTCACAACATCCTCCATTAGATACTAAATGAATACTAAATACTTCATTTGAAAGATGTGAAATCAAAAACTAATGAGTTGTCAGGTTCATGATCTTTAATTCTTACCCATGGCTGGAAATATTCAGTCTGAAGTTTGTTCACCCATGGAACATCTTCCCATTCTCATCCTCTCCACAGCAAAAAAAAAAGTGTCTGCTTCAGAAGCACAACCTCCTGGGACAGATCTGCAAAAATGGGAGAATTTCATGTTAATTTCAGAGTTTAGCAGATTACAGTCATGAACCTTCTGTGCACATTACTTACTCAGATAAAACCATACATTGTCTGAGTACCAAGTGTTGCTGAGGCTACTTAAAAATAAGCAGCTCCTGCCCTGCTGAACTGAAAGGAAAGGCTTTGAAAAGACAGTAGGACAGTATATACTGAAGAGAAGCACTTGTGAGTCTTCAAAAATCTTCCAGAAAAGTACTTATTCATAAATTAAAAGGCAAGATAAAAAAAAAACCAAATTAAAAGTGTTTTTAAATTATGGACTTGAGAACCAGTGAAAAATATATACAATTTAAAGTCTAATAATTTCACCTTTCACAAAACATTCCTGATTGAGGTGGGCTTATATCTTTAGTCTCCTCCTCCATTTAAATAAACCAAGTTTTAAGGATTCAAGGTTAACACATGGTTGATGTCACCAGGATTACCTCAATTTACCAAGGAATTGAATCAGTGCCAGTACAAGCAGCAAGTCAATTCTGTCTGCCACATTTAATGAAGAATTCTTGCACTCAGAGACTGTTAAAGCCACAATAATCAGAAGGATAAATCCTCATTTGTATCTATATTTGACTTTGCAGTTAGACCATGCCATAATCCTATCTATAAAAAAATAGATGTATTTTTTAAAAAGATAAATGATGAGGCAGATCAGAAAGGAATGTTCAGTCTCAAAACAGCAGAGTTCTTACTTGCAGACGGATGTTCCTTTTGGATCAATATCCTTTTTGTCTTTAAAATTATGGAGTAGAATTATTCATAATGACAGGATAATAACTGTGCAACCAATTTAAAGAGAGCTATATTAATACCAGATATAGGGAAAATAAGCTAAGCATTTGGCAATATTAGAAAACACCCTGGTGGCCAGATGTGTGAGAAAAAAGCATTATTGTAAAACACATGCAGTAAGTATAATATAACTATATATAATATGGTATATATAGTATATATATGTATAATTTATATAGGCAACAATTTATATTAAAGAATAGAAGACACTCTTATAGATCATGTGCTACTAATTACCTGAAATCTTTGGAGAATGCTGTGATCTTCTATTTCACAAAAAATCAGCAGAATTTTATAAATAACCATTCTGTCTGTAAAGAATATTTTAATTTTATGGCTGAAAAACTTTTATTAGAATTTATTCCAGCTATTTTAAGCAATATAATGATAGTGTTAAATATGGGACTGCTCTATCCTGAATTCATGAGACCCAGTCTGAGTGTAGCTCTGGGGTCATCAGTCCTGGAGAGATGTGAATCTGTTGGAAATAGTATGGAGGAGGGCTACAAAACTGTCAGAGTGGTGCAGCCCTTGTCCTGTGAGCAAAGGCTAAGAGAGTTGGGGTGGTTTAGTTTGGAGAAGGCTGCAGGAAGACTTTATTTCAGCCCTTCAGAGCTTATAAAACAGTTGGAGACAGACCAATTAGCACCACCTTGAGCAATAGGACAAAGGGTCATGGTTTTCATCTAAAATAAAGGGCAGATTTGGATGAGATATAAGGAAAATGCATTTTCTGAGGGTGTTGGAAGCCTTGCACAGGCTGCTTAGAGAGGTGCTGTCTGCCCCATCCTTGAGAACACCCAAGGCCAGGTCCCTGAGTAATCTGGTTTAGTTGAAGATGCTCCTGCTCACTGTAGTGATGACCTTTAGAGGTCTCTTCCAGCCAAAATTATGCCGTGATTAAGAGTAAAGCCAAAGCTGACTTTATGGCATTTCTGGTCTTCCTTCAACCACCCCTTACAAAAAGCAATTGTGCCATGAGACAGTAAAGGTATTTTGCTGGAAAATATTTATAGAATTATGAAATTAACCTGTAGTTCTAATTCTTACCTTCTGGAGGCTGACCTGTAACAGAAACCAGACAGAGCAAAAGGATAAAGTAGAGATTTACTGAAAGGCCTCAATGGGCACACCTGGGCAGTAGAAGAACCCAGCTGGCCTACACGGAAGGTGAATCCAAAATGGTCACAAAATGGGTGACTGATCATGAGGTCTCACACTTTTATAAGTCTGGCCCATTAACATATTGGAGTTAATTGTCCAATTACAGCTTCAGGTTATTGAAGCTCCATCCTCTTTTTTTTTCTCCTCACTTCACTGTTACTTTTGTTCTTGGGCCTGAAAGTTGTCCTTGGTCCCAAGCTAGAGAAGGAATTGTTTTGCCTCTCTACTCTGTGAAGAGAACTTAGTAGCACTTAATATAAAACCTAAAACTTTCCACCAAAACAGCACAGAATCTAAAATATATAAAAACTAAACCTTAAAGAATCATAACAGTTGGCCATGAAGTAGTGCNNAGTAGATTTCCCTGCCTTATAATATTATTATTGGCATTTAGTGATGGCTTGGAGGGCAGCTGGTTTGGATGTGGGTGTACTTAGAACAAGGGAAGGGTCAGCAGCCAGTAAGTTCTAGAGGTTATCAAAATAGATCTGCATAGGCTGTTAAATTTCAATGCCACAAAAGACAGTAAACGGTAGTGCAATTGCCACTCAAAGATGTAATTTACTAGCAGGACAAAAAATTAGGTAAATTGTTCCTAAAACAGTTAATTCAAATGTTCAGGTTTAACTACTGCTAATTTTCACTTAAGCTAAAAATGAAGCAGAAAAGAAATTCACAAGTCTGTATTTTAAATTATTTTGTTATTGTTGTTGTTGTTGACAAGGATGATGGTCAATGGTGTAATCTGAAGAGAAGGCTTAAAATATGTTTTTGCAGGATTGTTTGTTGTTGTTGTTGTTGTTTATAATATAATTTAATGCATAAACTGAACAATTTCCCTTATTTCTCTTTTCCTGATTTCATTATGTCTCTTACTGTAAACTTTCCAAATCTCTCACAACCTCATAACAAGTTTCACATCAGCTGCTAAATTAGTTCCATTCCATGAGAATGGCAATAATACTATAATCCATTTTAACTCATTCTGCATTTTGGGTAATAATGAAATACACTCTCTTTGCTTTCGACACTATGTATACTTGCACTATCAACTACAATTGTCTTTCTATTGAATCAATATATGATAAAATGGGATATAGTCTACTAATTATTTCTTTTTCTCTAGTGATGGTTTACTGTAAGGTATCATCTTTAATTACCTTTAGTTTTCCCTAATTTACATACTGTCAATATTCAAATGTTTGTTGTTTTATACAAGAATATATGTCAATCTTTCACTCTGGATGAAGTCAGTGTTTTTAGCTTGTTCTCCATGGGAAATTTTGCAAATGGAAAAACATCATAAAATATGTTGCAAAGTACCCAATGAAAACATCAGAATTTGCCAATGTGCCTGAAAGTATTTGTGAAATAGAGATGTAGACTGATGAACTGATTTGAATCTCTGCTGGTGAATGCTTGATTCAAAATCACAATTGTTTTGCTTTACTCATGTAGTGAAATGCAATGTCCATTTTTTATTTATTTGACAGACCAGAGAAAATATTGGTTAGTGGGAAAGTATTTGGTGGTGTATGGCGACACAAAAGTTTTTCAAAAATAAAGGAGAAACAGTAAGTTCTGCGTTCCTGTAGAGTAAGTGCTTTTATAAAAAAATTACAGAAATTAGAGAAATGTAAAATTAAAAGCAATTCTGAACAGGAAATTTTCATTGCCGCCATGTGGTAGGGGATATCTCTTTGAATACAATGGAAGGAATGTCCCAGTCCCAACTTCCAGCTGCCAGAACAGCGTGAGGAACAGAGAAGTCCTTGACACTGTGTAGATTCTATTCAGTGGAAGGTAAGAATTCCTACATTAGCAACACTGTTTTGATCACAAATCCAGAACATAGCACCATAGGAAATGTTACCAAAAAATTGCCCCAACAAAAGTCATTCACTTCTTCGTGGATGCAAAATGCCCTGTATCTGATGAATTTTAAAATAAAATCAAGGTTCCTTGATCAAGTTCCCCCAAAAGAGGGAACTGTCTGTTGCCTTTTTCCAAACCAAACTAACATGATGCTAAAAAATTTCATTAACTGTTTAAAATTTGAGACAAAAAAGAAGGCCTAAACTAGGGAAATTACATTCCTAGTAGAAAAATATTTACAAGATTGATGTCAAAGACATTGATACACAATATAAATGTTAGGCACATTCTTTTTACTAATGGAACAAACCTAGGGAATCAGGAGTAGTCAGTTCTTCACTTTCTTTGTTTTTCACATTAGGATGCCACAAATTATTGATTTTTGGTTTGATGATAAATCAAAGTTGATTGTTTGGCAAGTTTTTTTACAGAAAAATATAAACATAATTCTATTCTTAAAACAATCATAAATAGATATTCAATTCCATATTGTCACTCTTCTGAAATATGGAAAACATGAAACCAAATTACCAGTTTGATACAATTGCATTCAATCCTCAAACTTAGAATATTCTGTGCTGAATTTTAGTAAATATCTGTAGATAAATTAGTCCCAGAGGCAAAATTAATGTTATCAGCTAAGTTGTAACCTTAAGTCTATAAAATGAAATATATATATATATAAATATACCAATCACACAGCATTAAACTTGTTCCATTTCATTCAGTCACAAATTATGAGTCTTAGGACAGAATTACTGGATAAAATTCAATCACATCTGAAATGTAGAATGAGAACAGATTACACAGATCTCTAGTCCAGGATGNAAAAACATCTATTTTTCTTCTGTTGACTGCAAAGAGAGAATTGGTGACTAAGTTTGTGTCCAAATCTACATCATAGATGAAATAGGTGGGTGAAATAAGCTCCACCCTGGGGGTCAGGACTGTACACAAAGAAATCTCTAACTTCATTCCTTTCAGAAAAAAAACTCTTTTCTGAACACAACTGAAAATAGGACCACATTTTGTTGTGTGTAAACAACACTTGCAAATACATTGGAGCTCCTAAAGCTTAGGAGTTGATTATCAGTTAATAAGCAA
>VZTB01001756.1:59784-77346 GCA_013397245.1 Thryothorus ludovicianus
AAAAGCCTCGGGTTATTTTAATAAATGGGCTGCTAGAGAACATTAAGATCAATCAAGTGAATCTGTGGAGTATAAATCACACCATGGTCCTTCTTCAGAGAGATCTTTATGTGAACTGTGCTGAAATTTTATTGGAAACATGGATCTATTTAAAAGTGACTATTAATTTGAAGCTGATGGGGTTTTATTTAAGACCTTGAAAGTGGTAAATATTTAATATGTGTAGGTTTATAAAAAAGCCCCAGATCCCAACCAGAAGAAAGTCTACTGAAAACTTTTGTCATCTACCTCTAAAAATGCCGTCCAAAATCATAATTTCAGCTGCCACCTTACTCAGATTCTTGTAAATCCAGACTTGATGGTAAAAATATTTAACCTTCCATTTTTGTTATTTATATATTTTTCTTCAGAAAGACACAGTAGTTCTTGTCCTGGGAAAACCTTTCTAAACCTTTCAAAATATTCTATTAGGAGGGTGAAATAACACAGAAGGGACACTGTTTGAATGTTGTTAAAATATATGGAATCTCTAAGTATGGATATCACCAGGATCCTTGAAGAGTTCTTTCCTAAAATATGTTGTGACAATGAGACTGGTCCTACATTTTTATGGTGCCTCAATTTCACTCTGGAAATAAATATTTCATTTTCCCCTCAGGATTCAGATGCTCAAATTCATATTTCCACCCACCCTCCTGTGGTTTTGGCTACCTGATTCTCCACCAGCCCTGGTGAAGCTTGCTCACTCAGAAACAAAACGAAAATCAAGTGCACACCCTCAGGATGGGTGAGAGATTATCTCTGCAAATATGTTTGAAAGTTCACCTCAGGGGAAATAAATTTTCTGATTTTTTTTCAATCAGAAAAAAAATTATACTTGCCCAACCACACTGCCACAATTTATGACCACAATGTATCTCTGATCTGACTCTCTCTGTGATCATTCATCTCAACTAAGCCATTCAAAATTAATTATGCCACTTCCACAGTATCTTTATCCCAAAGGGATGTTTTAAACACATCCATCCCCTAAGGTCATGTTCATGCATGATCATATCTTGGTTTTCTAACTTGTCTTTAAAAGAGTTTAATATATACTGTGTGTGTTCTTAGGTATTCCCCTGATTACTACTGGTTAAAAAAAACCCACTTGATGAGTGTCAGATGGCAACAGTAGCATATAGTTTATATTTATGTTAATAAATAAAAACCTCTGAATAAAAAAGCTTTAATTTCAGGTTTTAATATAGAAAAAATACTATCTTGCAAGGAAAAAATCAAAAATCATAGTTTCAGGGTGAAATATCTAAAATTATTGCTGTCATCCAAAACAAAGGGTTTTTTTCAGGCTCTTCAGAAAATGAGTTAGAAAACTGACCAAAAGCATCTCAAATGACTGGAAACTGGCTCCACAGACCTCCCCAAGGGTTTGAGGGAGAGTGCTGGATGAAGAAAAGACCAATCCAGCAGCTGTGAAAAATAAGAATTTTGTTTTCCTATAGTACTAAGCAACACTGGCTTGGCTTTCCTCTGGTGCTGCAAAAGAGATGAAAATTCTGTGAATAAAATCAGGACTAAATTGTCTTCAAAAGGAATTTCTCATAATCTTCCTTCTTTTCTTCTTTTTTTTTTCCCAAGCAAAGTTTACTGTACAGCTCAGATGAATAAAGTCCCAACATAAAACATTACTTTAATGTCCTTATTAATTCAACATTCAGCACACGAACATGTTCAAGTAAATATTTTAGAGATATTTACATCCCTCAAAATGCATGTTCATGGCGTTTTTTCAAAGCACTGTGGATGTCTTTGTAAACAGAAATTGAGACAGAAGTTGTACACACCAAAGTTTCTCTGAAATTTTCATACTTAAGGGTTTTTTTTTTAAATCTCAGGCTATAATATAGAATAAGAGTGTTTAAGGTCATGTGGTATAAATTATTTTTTTGAAAACTATTAGTTGCAAGTATTCCATCAAGCACTGGTGGCTACGAATTTGTCTTTTATTTAAAGTTTGCTAATAATTCCAGAGAGAACTTATCTGCCCCTCTGAATTCTTTCACAGAGAAACAAGTCAGCTTTTTAAAAAATAGCTGAAAAAAATTCCTTCATTACCTGTTATTACAAAAACAAAGAAACAAAAAAGCAGCAAAAAAACCCCAAAACAGAACAGAATAATCAAACGTCTGAACAGTTTCAGTTATTAAAGGCCTGTGGAGGACCTTTTTCTTCATAAATTGACTACCAGCAGAGAACATCAAATAGAAAATAGAACAAATTCAAGTAAACTACAGCTTGGAAAGAATAAATGTCGTTTTATTAATACAAATTTCACATTTATATGCAAGAAGAGGCTTTTAAGTCCATTTAACTGATTATAGAAATTTTAGTTTCTTACTTTCATTGCAAACAGTTTTATTCTTGAGTCTTGCTGTTCTTTTCATATTCTCTGATGCAGTTTTAACAGAAGGCAAATCCTACTCATGTGGGATAGTCAAAAATAACAGAAAATCCCTGTATTTTGGAAAATGTACTTTACAAATGTGGCCTTAATAGTTATATTTAGGTCTCTTGCATTGCTTTTTCAACAACACAATTGACAAATAACTTTGAAAAATATACATTCCAGTAGGAGAAAATGTTATATTTACAAAGATAAATAATAGACAGTGAAACTAAATATTTGGAAAATTGCATTCTTTTTCTATTGTTTCTGAAAAAAATGTTGCTTGCCTGTTCAATGACCTCTCTGTAATTTTTTCTTTCACACTCAGAGTGTGTAATCAGAGAGGTTGAGGGACTTATAATTTTTACATATGAATAATTAAATTCCCAAAATTGCAAGGTCCTTCAAGATACATCCTTCTAAGGCTGAATTTTCAGATTTCAATTGGAAAAAAAAAGAAGACATATAAAACCCTGTTATTACAATGAAGATAGAAGCACACTTGGAAACAAAGGACACCAGAAATCAGCAATCTGGCAAACATAAAAACAGAACTTCAGGATTTGCAGTTAATCTTATTTCAAACTTCATGATAGCTCTAGATAGTAACAATCAAATGTTCATTTTTCCTTATTATTCACCTGACCTTTTCCATGAACTCTACAGCTGCAAATGTTTGGGTATGCAGCATAGATTGCAGAGAGTATTTGGCTTCCATCACTGACAGCAGTTATCTCAAAGTCGGGTTTGCTGTGCAAATGGAGGGGACTACAAATTCACTGTTATAAACTTTCTAAGTTAGTTGTTTAATATTGTCATCCAGAGAACTTCTCAGAAATAACTTTTTTAAATAACAGCAAACAAGATGGTGGCAGATACAGACCTTTGGAAGCTATTTTATTTTAAAATAGAACATTGTGGCACATTTCTCAATAGCTGTGTTTTCTCTTACAAGGCATGACAATGGCTATACATATAATGAGTTTTGCCTACAGCTGAAGCTGTTAAACACTCTTTAGACTGCTACCTTGAATAGACTTTTTTAGATGATTATGTAATCTCATATGAGTCAGAATAGAAAAAAAGGAGGGAAGCACTGCAGTGATACAATCCAAATGATCTTCAACTAATAGCAAGTAAAATAAATGAATTTTAATACCACATTATTATAGCAAGCAAGGAGGAACATTAAACATATAAATATAAAGAATAACTGACACCAAGGTGACAAAAACATTAATGACTTTTGACAGCTCATGGTGTAACTAAAGATGCCATAAAATATTTGAGTCTGTAAAGTCTCTAGAAGAAAGATTAATTTAAAGACTACCATATTAAAGGCAAAAATAGATTTGTCAAATCTATATTATTTGGGCCTTTTAGAAAAACATGTTGTTCTCAAGAACAGTACAAGGAGGTTTGTTATATGGACATAGGTGTTCAGACTTGTTAATAAGAAAAACCCCTCTTTTTAAATTTGCTGTATAGTGACTAGCAAAGTGACTAAAAAAAATTTATCCAGCCTGTGGCCAAGAAACTGCAGCCATGAATCAAAGCTGAACTGGTATGCAAAAAAATGGAGTCATCACTGAGACTAATAAATCCAGCCTGCATACCAGACACACACATTTGCACTGATTTACGGAGGGAAAATAAGACAATATTGCTGCAAAGAGAGTATTTGTTGCTTGTGGTCCTTCAACAACCTTAATCCCCTCTTCAATTTCTCCTTCTTTAAAAAATTCAAATCCCAGCTTGTGGAGAAACTGAGGAATTTAATGCAGAAATTGAAACAGACAGCACAGTAATAAAAAACTGTCACTTCTTTTGCAAAAAGTATTATGCATTAGAAAAGGTAGCAATCAATATTTCCTATTTCTCTGTCAGTAAAAACTACTCTCTCTGAAGATAAGTATTACTGTAGCTGAGGAAAAATAAGAGTTCAGATTCCTGTGAAGAGGCATGGGTCAGACACTACATATTTCCCAATAAAGTTCAAATATGCACAAGATAGGGTGCAGCAGTATAACAGAGATGTGAATGTCAGTGCTTCTGACAACATTGACATAATTTATGTATCTCCCAACACAAAAGTTTATAAATATGAGCTCTGTAGGGCACCGCCTTATCCATGACAGCCACTGGGTAGTGCCTCCACCACCCCAGTTCCAGGCATGACATTGGAGGCAACTCTTACCAATGGCCTGGGATAAGATTTCATACAACAAAAGGAAACCTAAACCCATTCAGCCTCTACAATGGAAATTTCCATGCACCATAGAAGATACGGGTTTTATGGACAGTCAACATAGGTTTTCTTTCTCAGTCTAATTAAATAATTTTATAATATCAGCAAGAATATTTTAGCCCATACAAGAACATCCAGTTCCAGAACATGAATCTCTGGGAGATGAAAGGTTTACAGGGTATGCACTGGGGTTGGGAGCAGCAAAACTCTCACCAGGAGAGCTACAAGACAGGAAGTCAAAGTGAGTTGTCCAGGTTTCTGTAAATAGTCTTAGCTGCCTCAGAAAGGCAACAGAAAGCTAGGATCTTTAAATTGAAACTGCCATGCTTGTGCAATGTATGGGTAAAAAAGGGTTCAGATCTGGCTTATGAGCACCATCCTTATGGTAGAATGACTTTCTTCCATCTCTACTTTATTTCCTCCTTAGTAAGCAGATTCATTTCTCCACAATAATTCTTTTCAAACACAACCTCAGTTCCTTTGCTTTCCTTCTCAGAGAGTTTGTCTCCCCTTCTCTAAGAATATCCTGAATAAAAGTTTGCCTCCTGCAAGCCTTTCCTACAGAAATAAGATCTGGAGTCCATGTGAGCCATTCCTTAAATGACAGTGTGCTTCAATAATCTTTGAAAAAAATCACAGGGAAAAGTAAACATAATAAATAATTTTTGGACTACACAAAGCAGCAATCTTTAAGCAATGTTAATAAAAATGAGGTATCAAGAGAAAAGTTATTTCAGAATAGTCTCCCCTTTTGTAACTTCCTTCTCCCTTGTCCCTTTTTTTTTTTTTTTCTGAAAATAATTTAGGGATTCCACTTTGTGCCATTTTTAGGTGAAAGAGTAAATTATGTTCTTACTGAATTCAAGTGTAAAAGGAAGGTGAAAATGTACATTTTACGTGGAATCATTTAAAATTTGTCTGTATTACTACCTCATTGCTTACTGCGATTGGGTATAAAAGTAAGGTTTATGGAAAGAATATAGACTAACATGAAAAATGTTAAAAATAATAGAATATCAATGTATAGAGAGATGTGTTAAAGTCTCAGTGATCTTCTGCTGCTCTCTCACATATGATTATCTACTTTCAGTCTTTAGATAGTCCAAAGTCCTCCTCATTACTTCAGAAGTACATGACAACTAGAAGAAAAGCAGCTGTGCATCTGTGCTAAAAATCAGAGGTTCTGATTTTTATTCTGAAACTGATAGAGATTTAAAACTGTCCCACAACATTTGAAATGGTCTAAAAAACCATACACATTTAACATAATTTTCTTCATTTCTGATACACAATTTATCGGCATATGTCTACTACTTTAGAAATGCAAGGGCTCCTTTGGAGGATTTTATGTCTGTTAGGAATGTAGAACAGCAGGGTTTATTTGAAGTCACCACACATCTTGTGATTTAAAGACTCACCTTAAATTTATTGATGATTTTGTTATGCAGTCAAGTCCATTACAGGGAAGTGAACTTGCAATTCAAAACCCTGCCTGGTCTGTACAGTCTCCTCATCTTCACATAATGCCACAGGTTACTTCTGAGCAAATTCCTTATCTTCCAAGACAGATGTGGAATAATTAATTCAGCCCTGTCTGTAAAACCCAGGTTAAGTGAGAGAAAATGATGAAATGACGCAGGAAAAAAACATACTTTTCTATCATGTCACTTTGATAAATAATCCATAAAATAAACACGAGACCTTGTAAGGGTAATGTGACACAAGAAGCATGGAATCGTAACATTATTCAGGTTGGAAAAGACCTCCAAAATCACTGCATGCAAACACTGACCTCCCATGTCTGTGTTCACCTCTAAACCATGTCACCTGAATGCCACATCCACATGGGTTTTGAGCAGTTCTGGGGATGCTGATTCCCTCCCTTCCCTGGGCAGCCTATTTCATTGCCTGACCACCCTTTTAGGGAAGAATTTTTTTCCTGATATTGAATCTAGACTGCTCCTGAGCAAATGCAAATTGAGGCCATTTTATCTTGTCCTGTGTGCCATGCTTAAGTTTGAAACAGAAAGCCATCAAAAACTGTGAGGGGGGAAAACAGAAAATAAAAGAGCAAAATAGGTATCAGTCATAGGATTGGTTTTTTGCTCTTCCTTTGCAAGAACATTAAGTAAATTTCACCTTATTCCCCAGAATACACTGAGAGAAGTCTTCCTTCTTACTTTCTATGCCTTAGACTCTATCACAGAATGTAGTCTTTTAATTTTAGGTTTTTTTTGCTCTGTAAATGACTTTGCAAAATCATAATTTAAAAAAAAAAAAAAGGAAGGAAATGTCAATTTGGGAAAAACAAATAATTGTTCTATATGTCAGAGCCTCTACTGCTATAAACTTAGTGCCCCAAAAATTAACTGAGGAGAAAAAACTACACAGATGAAATTATGTGTCTGAAGAGATTAGGCCATTTGAATAATTTTATGACATTTTATTGCAAGACATTTATTCTGGATGACTTAGGATGAATCATTAAAAATCAGTGCTGAATTTTGCTCTTCTAATTTCCAGATTACACAGCAGGTGGTGGGGACGGGGAGGAACAAGGAGAACAATATTACATATGAAATGTACTGTAAAGTTTTGCATGCTTATGAAATGAACCAGTGAAATTTCCTGCAAGAGTATGGTAAGGAATATAGATAATTCTTTAGCAGCATGTCTTCAGCACTTGGATAAAAAATCAGTATGAGTGTAGATCTGTGCCCTTATTTTTCTATCTTTTGCAGTTTTACTTGTTTTCAAGACCTGTTTAGGAATATCTAAAGACATCAAGAAAAAGGGGAGCAGACAGATATGTTTGACAAACAGCTCAGCTCTGAAGACACTGCTGATGATCAGTTCCAGTCCTTGGCTCCTTGACATTTCTAATCTGATTTCTTCTAGAGATAGCATCTTGAGTAGAAATCAGTCTAGTCCTGCCTCAGAAGTGAAGTAGCAGCAGAAAGAAACCTATAACTGCTTCCAACTGCACGTGTCAACTTCTGTGTACATGAGAGTGGTAGTTTGCCTTAGCTTTTTTGTTAAATAACAACATAAAAATTCCATTATCCCCACAAGTGTATTAAAAAGGCACTTAAAGAATGATGTACTTTCTTGGAGGGCTCTCAGGAACCATTGGACAGTGCAATTATCACATGCACAAGATGGCCAGAAACACCGTTTATTTGCTCACTTTTGCATAACCTTTGAGTTTTTTGCATTAATATTTGCTTTCCAGGCAGCATCCCTCACTCAGATTACACCACCCCTTTGTAATTCCCCCAGATGTAACATGCTCCATTTCTATAATTAATAAATGACAATTGCTAGACAAACATGGACTCTGGATGGAATAACTATTTCATTCGGAAGTGTGCTGAAGCAATTAGAAGTCGCTTTCCCTGGGCAGTGTGATTGTAATAGCATAGTTTGCTGTAGTAAATTAGTAGCTAATTATCTTTATCCTGAAACTTTGTGGGACAGTGCTCTGGATCCATCAAAAAGCCCCTATGGTATTCCTGATTTATTGTTCCTGAGTAAAATTTTTAAGGCTTTTTTTCCTTATATTTATAGGTTCTTCCCATAGTCTTTAATTCGGAAGGAAATACAGAAGATCCAGCTAATAAGGTAAAAAACACATAAAAATCCATGACAATGAAAAAAAAATTATTTCCATAAAAGTCTCTCCTTGTGAATACTAATTGGCAATGAAAAAGAAAAAGGATATTTTGTTGCAAAAAGCAGACTGAGTTGACATTGCTGTGTTAATTTATCCAATTGAAAGTGTTGAAATATGCATTCACAGGGTTAACAGGACAGGTTTCACAGTCAGTTAGGACCCTACTGTATGAGTTCAATTTTTGTACAGAAATGTCTGCCACCTAAACCTGAATTTATTTATGAGTCTGTTTTCTCTGGCTAAACTGAAAAAAAAAAAAAAATCATTAGTCAGCTAGTGACATAATTACACTACTTTACCACAAAAAGCAATACTAATAAAACAACAAGCACAATGGCACTGCTGCACAGTGACTCTCCTCATTTCTTGTATATTGAAAATATTTAGTTTAGAGAAGACACAGTTTCTTACTACTGCCAGAGAAATATCTGTGAACAGTGGAGCCCTTTCATCCTTTATTTTCTCCTAAGGCTTTTTTATTTTGGACAACTTAATTCATATTTTTAAAAAATTAAATCAATACCCACACATATGAGTAAGGTGAACTGCCATTAGACACTTTTACTAAATAAATACAATATGGATTCTTCCTAATAGAAATTCTCAGATGTTGAAAGCTTCTGCAACAAAATGAATTGGTACCTAACAAGAAATTTGCAACTGAATAGGGGCTTCTAACTCTTATTCTATTTTATGTCATCTAGTTAATGACTGTTATTCAATCATTCTTGCTTCTGAAAATGTGGCCTCTGCAGTTCAGAAGAGATTCAGCAAAGAAAGTCTGTGAGTTGCTTATGGCAATTCCTGTCCCATCTGTAACCAATTTCACAGGTAAACAAAAATTCCCTCTCCACAGGGGATGGAAAACAGAGTGTGTGTATTTATGTGTTTCTATTATGGATCCTATTACAATTTCAATATCTGAAATTCACTGTTCTTCTTCCTTCTCTCCAAGTGATTTAGAAAGTGTGAAGAGACAATAGCGACCAATTTACATAACAGCAACCAACAGACTGAATTTCAACATCTTACTGAAACAGTCATAAAAATTGTATTACATGCAAAAAATAAAATCAAGATAATTACATAAATCTTAGAAATCCATGTTAATAGTGAATCAGTTGGGATTTACATTAATTTGCTTAAATCTTCAAACTACTTTGCAGCTTTTTTTTTTTGTTTCCCTTTGTAGCTGAATTTCCAATGCCTAATCCAAGAACCAGGAATATCCAAGACATTTCAAGAAGTTTCTTCCTAATGTATCTGTGTTTCTCTGGGAATTAAACTTGTCCTGGGTTTCTAGAGCAGAGGATGCTCCCCTATCTCTGATCATTTCCATCTCAGCTGCTGCCCATCCTGGCCAAGGCATACCTGGACCTAATGGGAATGTTCACTCCTAAACTCAGAGCACCTCTGATGCACCTTGGCTCAGGAGCAGTTCCATAAAAATCCAACTTTTCCCCTGAAAGCTGAATTTACTGTAGCTTTCCAAAGTTGCCCAACAATGTGCAAACCAAACTGTCCAAGACAAAAATGTGGAATGTGACCCTTGGTCAGCCAAGTCCGAGAACCCGCTGGGCGAACACCTCAAGCAAATATCACTGATCACTTGGGAATTTAGATAAGAAACCTGACACCTATCAATAGGACTTTTTTCCTAAGACCCAGCTGATTTTGAGCCACTTCAGATAAATGCCAAGATGAACAAGATGCTTATCATCTTTCATAAACAGTGACACATGTCACTAAAGATGTTTAAATGTCTACATATGTGCACAAAATCACATAAAAATGTCTGTGTTTTATGCAGATGTTTAACTCAAAACTAATTATTCAGCAATTGCTTCACATCAAAAGCTGAAGTGAATGAATTCTGCATGCCACTAAAGAACACTGACAAGCATTTTGAGTGCCAGCTCTATAAAATATGTTTAATAAACAATCAAATATACATTTTATTCATTATTAATCCTTTCCTATGTATTGATATAAACCTCTATGTAGGTTGATGACAAAATATTTTTAAAATTTTTCTTTAGGACCATAGTATTCACAGAATCCCAGAACAGCTGGGGCTGGAAGGGATGGCTGACCTGGTCCATCCCCTGCCCAGGCAGGATCTCCTGGGGCAGTGGCACAGGAAGGTGTCCAGCTGGGGCTGGGATGTCTCCAGACAGGGGCACTCCAGGCCCTCCCTGGGCAGCTGTTCCAGGGCTCTGCCCCTCCATGGAGAGAAGTTTTCCTCCTGCCCAGCTGGACCTTGCTGTGCTTTATTTCACGGCCACTGCCCCTCACGCCGGCCCTGGCAGCCCTGGGCAGAGCCTGGCCCATGGCCTGGCATCCCTTGGAGGTGTTTGTATGGATTGCTGGGATCCCCTCTCAGCCTCCCCTTCTGCAGCCTGAGCAGGCCCAGCTCCCGCAGTCCCTGCCCAGCACAGAGATGCTCCAGAGCCCAAATCCTCTCTGGGGCTGCCCTGGCCCCTCTGCAGCAGCTCCTGGTCTCTGCTGTGCTGAGGAGCCCAGGGCTGGCCCCGGCACTGCAGAGGTGCCTCAGCTGGGCAGGGAGAGGGGCAGGATTCCCTCCCTTCCCTGCTGCCCACTCTCTGCTGTAGGATCCCCAGCACCTTAATTCTGTTTTTTGCCACAATGGGAATGAATCAGGATGTGATGTACAAACCTCACCTCCACCAGGAATCAGCTCCTTTCAGGAGCAAATTCCTCCCTTCTGTACTTGTCTCCAGTTCCCACTGGGGTGGCCTAACCCACCTAACTCATAGCAAGCTCCTTGTGCGAGTCAAAATGTGCAGTGAGAGGGCTAAAATAGTTCATTCTGAAGAACATCTTCCTTTCTACTCATCCATGAAAGAACATCTGCTCTTAAAAAAAAAAAAGGGAATACGATTGTGATAAATTCCACTAAATGTATTTCAAAAATATTTATAATACCTTGGATTACTTCTGATGAGCCTGACTTAGAACACAAGTGAATTTTTATGTGGGAAAGACTAAACAATGACCAAAAAAGGCACATTTGCCACTAATTCAAATATTTATATTTATATGCTTGTATGCATATTTTTTTTATTTATAAATCAAATAAACTACACTTATCAATGAAAGCATCCTGTTTATATCAATATCCTTTCCTATTTTCACTGCCTTTACCATTATTGACTGAAAGATATATAAATATTTCCTGTGGATGTCTCCTCCCCAGACCCCAAGCTTCCTGGATGACCTGCAACCGAGAACAATGTGCAGCATTTTATATTATTTATATTATTTATATTTGCATTTATATTTGCATTTATATTTGCATTTAGATTTAGATTTAGATTTAGATTTAGATTTATTTGCTTTTATTTTTATTTTTATTTTTAATATATATGTGAAAGACAATCTGTAGAACTTCAAAAGAAAAGTGGAAGCAATGCAACTCTATTTGTACATAGCAAAACTTAAATATGAGCCAAATGTTCTTTATAATGTGATTTAAAATGTAATTCAAAATTATATTCTGTGCAAAGGTGAGGACCTTCTCTATTTAAAGCAAATTAATATTTTAAATCACATAACAAAAATTATTTTGACATCAGAAAAAAGTCTCTGCCTCAAGTCACTACAAAATCTCCAGCTAATAAAGAAGAAAAAGCAAAAATCCTTTGCACTTTCCTTACTCGAAATTAATTTGAAGGTTTTTTCCATGACAATGGTACATGATTTAATTATCTAACTAAATTTAGAAAATATAAAAAGTAAATGTTCTATCAAACATATCTGAAATATTAAATCATGGGACACTCAAGATTCATGTTAGGGAAAAGCCACAAGCATTCAGGTATCTCTCCATGCTGCAATCAAAAGATTTGACTTCCAGCTGCATGAACAAAATAAATTCCCTTGCTCATCTGTGATTATGATGAAACAGCCTAGAATGAGCAGAATAATTTGCTCAAGAGAAATGAGATTGTCAGGAGCTGCAACCAAGTACAGAGAAAATGCTCCTTGTGAGGGGGAAAGTGGCAGCCAAGCAAATTATGTTCCTGGGTGAGGAAAATCCCCCAAAATGTTGTTGAGGAATCATCCCAGCTGGAGAAATGCTGCAACACCAGGTTGGGTCCAGGGGCTCTGTGTCAGCAACCTCGGGAAGCACATGGAGCAAAGGAAGGGGAACTCTGCATTTTGTAAGTCAATTTTTCCATTACAGCCACTCATCCTTAATCCCTTAATCAGAATTCAAACAGACCAACAGGACTTTTACACACAGTCTTTATTAAATCATACAAGTGAACCTGAATTTCATGCTTCATCCTAAACTATGACAATCAGTCAAAATAAAGTGTTTATGTTAATGTTTTGTAATATTAGTATAATGTTTACTTCAGAAAAGCACAAGATTATAATATCAAGGAAATTTTTAGCACAGGAAATTTTTCTACATATTCGTGTCATGTAAACTTCAGTTACTAATTTTTTTTTTATTCTTCATCAGTCAAAAATATTTTTTCATACACAATAAATATATACCCATACACAATGAGAGAATGTCATTACATATTACAAGAATTGTACTGCTGTATCACACATTTTTAAAATGTTCTTCCAAGATTTATATTGTTGTCATGCTCTGAAACTTAAGTANTAATATTTCTTTTAAAATAATATTGTGCATAAGGTTGTAACTTTGTGTTAATGGTGCCAGAATGAATATTATAAGTATTTTTTTTAAATAATTCATTTGTATTGAAAAAAACTCTAAATATATCAGTTTTTGAAAGCTGTTTGCCTGAGTTATTATTAGTTTTAATAAATATTTTTGAGCTACTTGTTCTGTTTACTTTCAAAAAAGAACACTCTTGGAACCTTTTGTCACTTTAGAAACAGAAGGACTTTCATTGCTGTCTGGATTTGTCCTTCTGTGTCATTTTTTCCCCCTTTTGATGGCAACTGGAATGGAATATTTATGACCCAGTGATTAGGCCTCCTGCTAGCACTGCATTTATCCTTTAGCACTTAATCAGGATGGACATATTTAAAACATCAAGCCTGAATCTTGGCCTTCCTGTAGCCAAAAGACATTTTTCCACAGATTTAAACAAGTTAATGGCTCCATCCTCTGGGGAAGGTTTTTGAAAAAAAAAAATTTTTGTCACTTTTGAGCACTTGGTGGCTACCTAGCATTTTAGATTCAAGCAGGTTACAAAGGACAGTGCAAACATCTCCAAAACTGTCCAAAGCAAAACCAGAGTGACTTTCATGTTCTTTTCCAGATAGTCTTTACTTCTTTTTGCAACTTTTCGAGTTTCAGTTCATTTTACATCATTTTTCTCAACTCTCCCTCAAAAGTATTATTCTTAATGGATTGAAAATAATCACTTCTGCATTATTCTGCTACACCCAAACTTTACTTGGATTTTGATACTAAGACTGACTCTCCCTTACCTCTTTAACTGTTTTCTTGTATCCCACCTCCACAGAATCATGGAAATTATGGAAAATTATGGAAAGATGAGCAACTGAGCAGTGTTGTTTTTGATAGATTCATTGCAAAGTACAACATTTATGGTTATTGATAAACGTCTTTTGATTTTATTAGCATTCTGAATTGTAACTATGAAAAATANGTAATGTCCTATATATGATTTTTTTAATTTCAATTTGGTTTAAATTTTACTTCAGATCTTTGGTTTAGACCAAAGAGAGAGGTTTCTGAATCCTAGACTAGATCTTAAGCTAGAGAAACTCATTTCACTCTTTCTATTCTGGGTATATCAATGGGATTTGATAGATACAAGACTAAAAGCAACATCTAGGATTTAAAAAAAAAATAACAAATTTATCAGTGACAAAGACAAATGCAAATTTTGTTTCAAATTACCTCCCTATAAAGTTCTTCTCTTGGGTAAGCATTTTTTTCTTTATTTTTTTATATTTTGTGTAGAATTGTTGGCCAGCTTCAGGTAATTTGATTTGCTTTTTCACTGTTTTAAGTTAAATTTTAACTTATCTGGTGCAGCTCTGTTTTTAAAAGCACACATATCAGGTTACACACTGGCATCATATGATTCTGTATGTTTAAAACAGGCTGTTATAAATACCTGTTATAGGTAGAAAAATACAGATATTTTTACTCCAAGTGAATAGCAACCACATTTTTGGTGCACAAAGATTGTATGCAGCACTACTTGACTTATTTTGGCCCAAAGGTGGAAAGAATAAGGCAAAGGTATTTATTAATATCTTTGCTATTAGCATTCTGTGTCAGAGGAAAATGAGAAAATAAAACCCGTGCCAATTTTAGGCAGCCCAGCACGGAACATGAACAGTACAGAACATTATAGAACAGCAAATCTGCCTCTTGTAGTTCAGGGCAATAACTCAGCCAGGGGCATGGAGGAGGAGTTTATGGGTTCAGATGCTGCAGCCAACTAACAAAGAACAAAGTTTGTGTTATGTGAGATATTTCCCCCAGCCTCTGAACTACCCAAAGTCTAGATATCTGTCTGCCAGTAACTGGAGAGGATGACCACTAATTAATCAAGATGAAAGATTAAAGACCCCATCATACTGTTTGTTTGGTAAAAAAGAATAAACACAAGTTTGCTTAAACAAGAAAGGTTAGGTTGCCTACCATGAAATTATCATTCTTTCTAGCAGAGGACCACTAAACTCTTCAAGGGTAGAAGTAACTTGAAGCCTCATTAAAGTAAGGCTCTTAAAATAAGCATCACATGAGATTTATTGTTAAATAAAATTTTACTATTACTTGCACAAGTACAACTTTTATTTACAATATTTGTAGCATTTTCTATTCAGAAGCAACTATTATTAAAATCTACTGACTAGAGTTTTTTCACAAATATTTTGGTATAGTACTTTCTTTTAAATTCTGACTAGATAGCTATTAACTGAATGGAAGCAGAATAGTTGCACTAATATTATTTCTCTGCATCGAGTATTTTCATCATAAGTCAGTCAATTAATTCAGGGGACTCAGCAAGGAACTTCATGATTTCTGTTACTGGCCCCTAATTTTGGTCACTCTCTGCTTTCAGACTGCCCATATGGAGAACTACCACACCTAGGAGCTCTCAGGTCTTCACACAAAGTTTTTGATTGATTGTTGTCAGATAGGAAGGCTGTAGGGTACCATCCTTGGAGATGTTAAAAATCTGTCTGTAAAGGGTCCTGGGTAACTGCACCTGAATGTCTCTGCTCCAGCACAGAGTTTGAGGCAATGAGCTCCAGGAGTCCCTTTCAACCTCAAATATTCTGTGATTCTGTAATCCTTGTGACATCAGGGAGAACTTGGATCAAGATCATACTGTGATATTTTTTACATCCTTGAAGAAAAATTTAACATTTTCCTTAAATGGTTTTAAATATAGAGCCTTGACAGAACAGTAAGTTTTTGTACAGAGGCAGGTTCCTTGTTGCAGTTTCATTTCAATAATTTTACCTCTGCCTACATATTCTCCATGACTGAATTACAAATGAGTACGTTAAGGTATATTCATAACTATCTGAGTAACCAGAGTCTGAACAAGCCACATTGTACATACTGAATTTATGGGGGGAAAAAGCAGAAAAGTATCCTTTCTGTATCATATTCTTCTTAAGTCCTAATCAAAATGCACCTCATTGAATTCAAAGTAGCTTTTCCTGAAAGAAAATAGTAAAACCATTTCTGAAAATAACCTGGGAAAAAGGAATCTTTTATCTGACTACTAATATATGTTCTGAAGAGACACATCATCATATTAGATCTTACCATTCCTTATATTATTCCTAAACGCATGGCTTTCTCCATATTAATCCACTAGTAGCCCAAAAACATTAAAAATTTTTAAAGAATTAACAAATTCATGATTGTATAAGAAGCAACCACCAACTTTTACGTAAGTTACTTATTATGACATTATTTAGTATCCTATTATTACTACCCTAGTATGTTTCTCCTGTTTTCCTCTCCATCTTACTTTTCCTGGAACAAACTACTCCCAGTGACTTTAAACTACTCAGTTCTGAAGGCCAGAATAATCACAGGAATTGAAATAAAAACAAAATATAACTCTATGATAGGAGACATAAGGAATTGTGAATCAAAGGGGGCTCTCAAGTAAAAAGTGAAAACCAGTAACAGAGACAGTCACTACAATGAGAAAGCACACTGAAGAAAGCTAACTTTATTTTTTTTATTTCCTTGCTCCAGTTATAGCTTTATGGTAATGATGATGTCAGCATAAGAGTGAAGGTTGCACAGTTCAACCAGAAAACTTCCTTCCCTACTAGAGAGGTCAGCTCCACAGGAACTTGGAAATATGACTCAAGATACACAGAACTTGGTCAGATTAAGCTAGCTGGCAGAGTCAACCATGGGAAAAATGCAGAAAATAGTCACATTTTAATGAAAAGTATTATATATCAGCTTTAAGTGGAAAAAACATTTCTTAGAGTGCTTCAGGTGATGAAGATGCAGATTCCTTGCTGGGTGTTTAGTATTCTTGGTGGATCTGTGAAAAGTCTCTTCTTCTCACCTTAAGGCAAGACATCTGTAATGCAGACATTCAGATCTGAGCTAGTTATCTGGATGTCTTTTACAATTGTTTGAGAAAAATAAGTATAATTTATTTAACCTGTTTTAACACACCTATTTAAGGACAAAATTAACTGTGCTTTCCAAAAGTTCTCCATTGGCTGAAGCAGATACATGTGTTATCAGACAAATTAATACAGTTTTCAAAGCATAAACTGATAAATCTCACCTTGCCACCCAAATTTTCTCTTGGTCTTTTTCCACAGTTATCCATTTAAGCTCTAAGATTCCTGTGGCAACTTCTAAATTAATGAGATGGTGTCTTGAATCGATCAACAAACTACCATGACAGCAACTTTGAACAAGTAAGGCCTTCTCCCACTTTTGAAAGATCAATATTGTTAACCTATTTGGAAATTATTTCCTAACTGCAGAGCTGGGATAATTTTATAAGTTCCGTGCCTTGAACAAACTTTGGATCTTGGATGGCTGCGTGGAGGGACACTCTTGGTTTCTGGTGCTGTTTGCACACACAGAATGCTCGCAGATTTCCCAGACATCACTGGTGCTCTCCAGCATCAGACATTCCTACAGCTCTTGAAACAGAATTTTGGTTCCTCAGACAACTCTTTTCTAAAAATGTAACAATGAGGCTTTCT
>VZTB01001757.1:0-14236 GCA_013397245.1 Thryothorus ludovicianus
TGGGCTGGTGACAAGGTGGGGGTGAAGCACGGCTGGGACTCCATGGGCTGGGAGGGCTTTTCCAACCCCAGTGATCCTGGAATTTTCTCTTCCCGTGACATCACACATCCAATATGCCTTTTGTCTCCTTTTGCCCATCAGCCCTTGTCCCCAGCTCTGTTACCCAGCACTGACCATCCCAGCATCCTTCTCTACAACCAGGATTTTCCCAACAAACCCCATGTTAAAAACCCCCAAAAAACCAAAGCAGGGATCAAACATCACCATGAATCCTCAACTTCTCCCTGCTCTTCCTGCCTGGAATATCCCAGGCAAGGAAGATTTCCAGCATGGAGCAGGAAGGTGCAGTGTAAACAATGTAATGAGTTTAGTGCCAGTGAGAATAGCCCCGGCTATTCCATCTCTCTTCCCAAAATGAGCGAATCCTTCTGATCCAATTTACTGCCGTCATTAGCAGGGCTTCCAGCGCTGCTGCCGAGCCTCCTCGCACCTCTCCTTCCCATTTGGAGCTCCCAGGCTTACAATGTTATTGTTTTAATCTTTACATTGCAGGAACAGTTTGGAATTGGGAATGAGCTTTGTCTGGGGGGCTGCCTTGAAATGCTCATTTTCACCTAAAGGGCTGCAGACACTGGAGTAGAACAATGACAAATCAACTTTCAGCCCCAGCAGCCATTCCAGGGAAATCTCTGGCTTCTGGGGGTCCACGGTTTTGTTGCAAGGTTCCTTCCTGTACTTCCTGAGGGCAGCCAAGCTGGTCCAACTGTTCTGGGCAGTGCTGAGGTGACCAAGTGATCTTTAGCTGGGAGGTTTAGAGTGGCAAAAACGATTGCATGAAGAAAAAAAAAAATCTAAAACTTAGAGGTTATGATTTTCACCCAGAAATACAAAATTTCTGCCTCAAATTTGGTGTTTGCTTTTTTGAATGAGTTTAAAAACTGCAGAGTCTGAAGTTTGGAGGGACTGGATAAACAATTGGAGTCAGAACAGTCTGGTACCCATCCTTGCAGTCTGTTTTCTGTGGAGGGACAGAATCTGAATATTCCTGAAGGAATATGTAATGAATATCCAGAGAAATCCGGTTTGCACTGTTGGTCTGCACGGTGCCACTGCTTCAAAACTGCTGGAAAAACCACTCCTGGAATGGGTGGGAAATCACAAAATCATGGAGTTTAAGAGCCCTCAGGAGTCTTCAGTCCTGCTTTCTGCTCCAAGCAGGGCCAGATTCAAGCTCGGCTCAGGTTGCTCAGGGCATTGCTGTTAGACTTTGGAGAATGAAGATCGTGAAGAATGAAGGATGAAGATATTAAAGGATGAAGATATTAAAGAATGAAGGACGAAGGTCTTGAAGGATGAAGATCTTGAGGGATGAAGGATGAAGATCTTGAAGGATGAAGGTCTCAGAGGATGAAAGAATCATCTTGGAGGATGATATTGGAGGATGAAGATCTCAAAGGATGAAGATGTCTCCAGTTCTTTGTGCTGTTGTCCTGGTACTTGACCATGGGAAAGAACCTTCTCCTCAAGTTTTATGGCGTTGCCCCTGTGTTTGTGGCTCCTGCCTCATGAACTTTGGTGGGAACTTCCAGAGGAGATTTTCTCCACCTTCTCCATAGCCCCACAGGGTTTCACTGGTTCTCCAGGGCTACATTTTATTTCTGCTGCTGCAACAGTATCTGTTCAGCTGCTGTTTCAGCAGCAGAAGTAATTAAAGAGGAGTTTTCCAGAGAAATCATCTTCCATCTTGCCATGCTGGAGGGATCCCAAAACGTGACACCAAAAGATGGGAGGACTTCCAGAAGCACAAGGGTTTCCTGGTCATCTTAAAGGAGAGATTTGATTCTCTACTGTTGGGCTTTCCCAACTCTGGGGCTGCTCTGGAGGTCTCTGCTTGGCTGCTGGCTGCACACAGAACCCTTGGATACCCAACCTCGTGTGGGTATCACCATCCTCTTCCTCCCCCAGGCACAACGCTGTGCCCAGGTTTGCATTCCCATTTGGCTTGGAAAAGCTGACTCCCATGGAGCCAGTTCTTTTCCAGCCAAACTCATCAGCTCTCATTTGTCTGCCCCTCCTGCCCTGCCTTGGAGCCTCCACCTTCTCCTGGATCGAGGTTAAACCCTGCAGCTGTCCCACAGAGCCTGGGAGCAATTTCCAGGTCCACAGCCTCAGATCCCTGCTTGAGCAGGACACAATTCCATTATTCCATCTGTTCCAGCTCTGCTTCCCGTTCCCTCCACTGCTCTTTGTCCAGGCAGAAGCTGAGGGATGTCCAGGCAGGTGAAAGTGCTGCTGGTGTGTGAACCAGAGGTCCTGCTGGGATGTAGGGAATTCTCTGTCCCTCAGGGCTGGGAGGATCATCCTCAGCACTTTCCAGGCCAAATTATCAGATCAGTGCCAGGTTTTCCTGAGGAGAGCCAAGAGTATTTATCCATGACCTGCAGGGGAGTGCACAGTCTGGAGAGATAAGAATTAAAGAGGATACAAAGCCCAGCAGGAAGATAAACGTGGCCAGGGCAGCATGAATCACTTGGAGGTTGAATTTGTTCCAGGAGCTCAAATTTTGGGTCAATGCAATGAAGATCCACACTTCCAGGAACAAAGATATCCACATGCTGCTGAACATGGATTAGCGAAGTGTAGGGAAGCAGGTGGGACTTTCTGACCTGGGAGTTCCTAAAGAAACAAACTTCTCAGTTCTGTGGGGCCATGCATTGCTTTAAGGAGAGCTCTGGGTGTGCTCAGTGTCCAATTCCAGGGTCACACTTCATGAAAACATGGAAAGAATCAAAGAATCCAGGAAAGAAGTATAAAAGTCAACAAATTTTTAAAAAGACAGCAAGCCAAACACCTGCTTTTCTAATGAAAGGCTTAATGAAAAACACTTTGAATCCTTGCTTGGCACAAGGCTGGGAGTCCCCAGCAGAAGAGAATTTATTTGAGACTCGAGAGCTCTTTAATCTGGCGATCAAAGGTGTAACAAGATGTGGTGGCTGGAAGCTGAAATTAGACAAATTCCACCTGCAAAGGAGACACATTCCAGCAGGGAAGAGAATTAGTCATAAACAACCTGTGGAGGAGGTGGGTGATCCTCTGTCGCTTGGAGTTTTCCCTTGAAGTTGGATGTGTTTTGAAAGGAGCTGCCCTAACCAGCTGGAAATTGTGGGGTGGACATGGGGATGAGCTGGGAAAAGTTTCTGGCCTTGGGAATAAAAGAGGACAGAGCTCCTTCAGGATCACTGATCCCTGACCTCCTGCGTGGGGACGTGGGATCATCCTGATCTCCTCTGCTCCAGGAGCCACCCGACCACACCTGGCTGCAGCTGAGTTACCTTGAGGTGTTCACAGCTTACTCCACTGCAGGGAATGGCTCTGGAATTCTCCAGCTCCAGGAGTGCCTGTGTGATCCAGACAGATCTCCTGCTTCTCCCTGTTCAGCTCTTTTTCTGGGATTTCCTTCTTTGCCCCTCTGGCACCTCTGGCACAAACCTGCTTATCCCAAAGCAGAGCTACTCCAATTCCCTGGAGAAATTCCCCTTCTCCAGGGAAAGCAGGGATGTGCTGGGTCCTGCACACCCCAGGAACACCGAGGGATGTGGGATCTTTGGGCTCACGGCAGGACAGAGCTGAGTGTGACCCCAGGCAGGGGACTGTCCCTCCTGCTGGGGCTGGTTTGGGATCCTGGAGCACTCCCGGGACAGGGAAGGGACAAAGCCAGCCCCATGTGGCTCAGCAGTGGCACAGAGGTGACACAGCAGGAGTGGCTGAGGACTCTGCTGACCTTCCTGGCTCCAATATTGGTTTTATTTGGATTTGCATAATCCAGCGCAGCAAACAACAGGGAGATGGGTCTAAATGAGGGGCAAAAAGAAGGAAACACAAACAGATTTACCTGAAATAACAGCAGCCCTCGGAGCTGCCACCTGCACTCCTGAAGGGCACAGCCTGGAGCTGGGGGGAGAGTCGGGAGGTGAGAAGGGGGAAAATGTGGGAGAAAAGCAGAATTGCTTCCTTAGGGATGAGATATTCCAGCTCTTCCCAGCTGGGAGGGGTTGTCTACCCCAGAAGCATCCCCTGGGTTGATCAGGTGTGGGATGAGGCTGAGCCCAGCTGCAGGGAGGGTGGGATGTGGACAGGGGATGGAGGTGGGAATGTGCAGGGCAGCCCCAGCAGGTCCTTCCCCAGCTCCTCCTCATCTCTGCCTCTTCTCCTGTTTCCCTGACTCCAGAAGGAACAGTGGGAACTGTGATGGGAGCAGAAATTCCTCTCTGAGATGAAGACTGAGCAAATCTGTGAGCAGGGAGCAGCTTGGAGAAAGGGTCAGGGACTCGGCACACATTGTTGGAATCCCAGGTCACGTTTTTTTAAAGAGATTTTGAGAGTAAATTTGTTTTAATTCAATGCCTTTAAACAAACCCAAACACGGCGTTTCATTGCAGATTTCACAACAATTCCACCCCAAATCCCTTGTGGCAGAAGAGACCTGAATAAACGCCTGGCTTTGGCCAGCGGGGTGTGTTTGCTTTTATCCTGGCTGGGAATGAAGGAGGGCAGCACAAAGCTCTCCCCCAGCAAAGCGAGGAGCAGGGACTCAATCCTTGGAATGTGCTCCTTCCCAGGGAAGTGGAGCCGGGCTGAGGTGCCTAATAAGGGGTATGTTTTATAAGGGAGAAGGTTTTAATGGGGTTGAGTGGATCTAAGAGTCTCCACTGTGCCATAAATTCCCCGAGACAAGCTTTGGGTGTCACCTTGCTCCTTGTGATAATGAAGGGGATTTGAATGGGATGTAATGGAGTCGGGAGCTAAGCTATGGCAGCCATTTATCCCAGGAATCCACAGCAGTGCCAGGGAAAATGAAGGCTTTTTTAGATATAGATACAGATGGATTGGAAATGGACTTGCCTCTCACATAGGAGGCTCCTTTATCACCAATAATATCGGGACAAATCCTGCCTGGCTCTTGGCACAGCCTCTGATTGCATGAGCAGAGCTGGGAGTTGCTTCCAGCCAGGAGCTCGTTCCCAGCACAGCCCCTGGCACAGGGAGAAGGGTGCCAGCTGCTCTAGGTGTGAACACTGTCAGGAATGGCATTTCAGGAGCAGAAGTTCCAGCTCTGCTCCCATCTCCCCCCACAGCAAATGCAGCTCCTTGCTCTGCAGCTCCCCGTTCCCAGCTGGGGCTGGATGCAGGAGGGCAGGAAAGGGAAAACTCTGAGGGAATGAGGAAAAGGCTCAACCCTCAGGGACAACATCTTATCTTTAACAAGGGGGGACAGTTTGAAGGTAAAGAGGAGAGATTTAGGAAGTTCTTTCACCCCTGGCCATGGGCAAGGACATCTCCCACTGTCCCAGGCTGCTCCAAGCCCTGTCCAGCCTGGCCTTGGGCACTGCCAGGGATCCAGGGGCAGCCACAGCTGCTCTGGGCACCCTGTGCCAGGTCCTGCTCACCCTCACAGGGAACAATTCCTGCCCAATATCCCATCTAAATCTCTCCTCTTTTACTTTCAAACCATTGCCCCTTGTCCTAGCACTCTCTGTCCGTGCAAAATTCACAGGGAGGATTTTTTCTTAGTATTCCATCTAAACTCAGGCTCTGGCAGTGAAGCCATTCCCTTTCATCCTGGTCCTTGTAAATAATCTCTCTTCATTTTCTTTTGGCTCCTTCAGGTCCTGGAAGGTCACCATGAGGTCTCCCCAAAGGTTCTCACCTCCAGGCTGAACAATCCCAACTCTCCCAGCTTTTCCTCATGGGAGAGCTGCCTCATTCTGCTCATCATGAGAGGGACTGGAAGAATTTTAGGGCCAAATCCAGCCCTGGAGGTGCTGCTGTGGCCTGGACTGAGCACAGACCCTCAAATGAGAGCCCCACACCCTGAGGGGACCCAGCAGTGCTGCCACAGAGGGAAAATCCCTCTGGATTTGTGGAAAAAGCTTTCCCCAGCACAAATCCTTATTTCAATTGCACTAACCCTGTGTGCAGGTGAAACAGAATTGGCCTCCTGGCAGTTTTGGGAGGTACAAAAGGCTCCCCTGCAGTATTTGGGCTGTGCTCAGGGTAGGAGGGGGAAGCTCCCAGTGCTGTTCTGTCACTGCCTGTGGGGTTTCTCGGGTGTCAGCTCTGAGGGATGTAAATGCTGCAGACATCAGGTTATTCAGAATTTGGCTCATTCCCTTTTGATCTCATATTTGTGTCTTTTCCAGGGCTCAGGATATGTTTATTCACCCCACCCCCTTCATTTCTTTCTTCCTTTCTCCTTCTAACTCTAAACATCCCTTTTAGCTTCTAAAGATAGGGCAATGTTGTGCTAAGGAAACAGTAATTCTGCAATTTGACCTAAAAATGGGCATGTTTGGAGTCAGGCACTTCTTGGAATGCGGCTTGGGAATTAGACACAACTTCCAAAAGTCCAAATGAGGCCTTTGTGCCAGGCAGAGAGGCAGGTGACCCAGGAACACCAGCCTGGGGGCTTGGGCTGGAGTCCAGGAGTGAGCAGGAGGGTGGGGTGGAGGTAGGATGTGCTGTGATGGCTTTGATGGCTTTAAGGAGTGTCATGGCAACAGTGGGAGCTGGATAATTAATATTGCACACGGAATTACAGCACAGGCAGAGCTTTAAATAAGCAAAGTGCCCCTGTGTGGGAGCCTGCTCTCCCAGCTGGGTGGGGATCATGGTATTTTGGGATCACAGAGCCATGGGAAAGGGCAGGGCACCTCTGTCCACGCTCCAGCTGACCCTATTTCTGGCACAAAGGTTGGCTTGGGGACACGAACCCACGGGAAGGAGCAGGGCACTGCTGGGAGCAGGGAGGGCTGAGCTCCCAGCTGAGCTTCCCAGCAGGAAAAGTGGGATGGCAAAGGAAAAATCTCTCTGGGATGTGTCCTGCATGTGAGGGGAGCAAGCCAGGTGGGACATTTTTGTGCCTTGCTCTGATGGGAGATTTCCAGGAAGGGGGAAAGAGAACAGGAATATTGGAAAGGCCCTTTCAAGAAATGTTCAGGGGCGTTTGACTCCGGTCCTGCAGTTCAAATCCGTGAGCAGGCACAGGGTCACCACTCCTGCACTCCTCCTGTGCAGGAGGACAATCCCAGCTGTGCCAGCCTTTCCTGCCAGCAGAGCTGCTCCATCCCTCTGCTCACCCTGGTGCCTCCTCTGGCCTGGCTCCAGCAGCTCCAGCTCCTTCCTGTGCTGGGCTCTGGGGCAGCTCTGCAGGTGGGGTCTCACCTGAGCACAGGGACAGAATCCCCCCTCCCCTGCTGTGGGCTCAGCCTGGGGCTGAGGGGGCTCTGGGTGCTGGGGCAGGTCTGGCTTCCAGCTTTGTGCACAACTGGAAAATAAACAGGGATGTTCTGAAGGTTCTCCAGTGGTCAGCACAAGCACAGGCTTGGGGGTCTGGAGCTTGAGGTGTCACCTCCAGCAGGANCCAGCCCTCCCCCCTTATCCCCCAAATCCTTCTCCCAGGGCTGCTCCAGCCTGGATTGATCCCAGCCCATCCCCTGTTGCTCCCTTGCCCATCCTGATTCTGGATCCTGCCTCCAGCTGAAGGCTCCCTGCTCCTCCGGAGCGAGCAGCGCTTCCAATCCCTTCCCAAACCGCAGCAGGGATGAGGGAAGAGCGGGATTTGCTCCCCGGGGCACAGGCGGAGTTTTTAAACCGAGCCAGAGCTCTCAATCCCCGCGGTGAGGTGTGAACAAACAGCTCCGATGTTGGAGCCCCGGGAAGGAGCCCCGGAGCGCGGTGGGGAAGGTTCTCTGGAATTACTGCCCTGCTGGACCGGGAGGCTGCGAGCCAGGGATGCCGGGGCTCTAATTGCGGCGGCACTAACGAGGGGCTGGGGAGCGGGTAGAGATAATAAACTAATGAGGGGAGGGCCGGAGCGGGTCTGAGGAGAGGCTGAGGAAGCTGCAGGTATCGCACAGGGAGGAAGTGTGGGCCGGGAAAGGGCCACGGAGAGCTCGGGCAAGATGTATGGCAGGAACGGAGCACTTAACGCTGATAATAATTGGAGCTTGAGGGTGTGCTTAGTATATGAATAAAGTAATTAACCAATTAAAAATGCACAGGAGACGCATGATGGAAAATGATAACCAACAGGAAAATGATGGATGCCCTGCACGGGGAGCTGGAACGTTCCCGGAGTTATCACGGAGTTCTCGGTCTGAGCATCCCCGATTCCGGCACGTGGAGACCCGCCGGGTGCTCTTTGATCACTGCTGGCCCTGCCACCTGCTGAGCTGCCTGAGTGACAAATTGCCCGGAATGAATCCCACCCCCCCTGTTTGCGAGGAGCAGGCTCTGGGAAATGTGTGGAATCTGCACGGGCTGGCTTGGGAATGGCCGGGCATGTGGCAGAGCCCTGAGGGGCAGCTGCTGTCCAGGGACAAGGAGGAGCAGCCAGCACCGGGTGCCACATGGAGAAGCCCACAGAGGAGCCAGGGGGGTGGATCTGGTGGTTCACGATTGGATTTTCCTTTGTTGGTGCCTCTTTTTAAGACCACAGACAGCACCGGCCACAAAAATGAAGATTTTACAAACTGTCAGTGCCTTATTTTGAATGCAACAGCAACAACCTGCACCTCCTGTGTTTGTATTTCATGTTTTATGGTCACAATTTCCTTTTTCTTCCAGATCCAGCCCGCTGGGAATGGAGGTGGAGCCAGCCAGAGCTTGTCCTGCAGGACCCTCCATTCGTGGAAAAACTGGGAAAGTCTTAGGAAAGAAGGTGAATCTTTGTGGGAAAGATTTAAAGGACTGAATGACAGACTGGAAAACCACATTTCCCTGTCCCTGTATCCCTGCCACAGCTCTCTCATCTGTAGCCAGGGACTCCTGAGCTCTGGATATTTCACTGCTGATTTCTGAGGGGCTCCTCATCTCCTGGATGGGGCTGAGACCTGGAATTGCTGAAGGCTGAGTGGTTGTGGAGTCAGTGGGGGCTTTGCTCAGAGTGCACAAACTCTCCATGGAAAAATACCCTCCCTCAGCAGAAAAAAAAAAAAAAGACAACAAAACAACAAAAAACCAAAATACAAATAACATGAAAGAAAAACCAAACAGGGACCAGATGCCTCGAGCTGGTATCTCGTGGTATCTCACACTAATGGATCCAGTTAATCTTCATAAAGCCCTTCACAATGCAAAACCCTGTGTAAATGAGTTCCTGAGGATCCCAGAGTGATGGGTTTGGGATGGGAGCAGGTGAGGACATTCCCATTTCTGGGCTGGCTGCAGCTTGGAACAGTAAATAAAGTAAATAAAGCAAATAAAACAATAAGTAAATAAAGCAGATGCTGAATGACAGAAAATGAGGAAAAAACCAAAAATAGGAGCTCACTCAGGTGCTCCACTCCTGCAGGCAGCTGGGCTTTGAGCTGGATTGAAACCTGCCTGCTCCTCGTGGGTTTTGCTCCATATTTAGGGTGTGCTTGCCTTGATGGCAGCAGCCAAACCCTGCTGGATGCCAGCTGCATCCCTGCCGTGGAATGGGAGAGCAGGACAAGCCTCATCTCCCTGCAGGGCAGCCCTGGGAGTGTGGGGGTGAGTGAGGGTCACCAGCTGATGGATGCTGCCCAGTCTGGAGTCACCATCCCTTGCTTTGGAGCTCTCAGGATAATTTTTTGCTTTGTAGAAAAGGAGATTTGAGCAGAGGACAGAGGGGCTGTGGCTTTCCCAGCAATGAAATATCTTGCTAAGTACAATAAATGTGCACTAAGCTGATATAATATATCCACATATCCTTGATTTTCTAGGCCTAATCCGGGTGCAGCCCCCATCTCCTTCCAGATCTGAGCCTCTGGAGCTGCTGGAGCTGAGCTGTGTCCCAGGAGGGCCGTGCTTGGCATGCAAGGAGAGCAAACCTTCCCTGGAACCTGCCTGGGGAGGAGGAACAGCCAGGCTGCCATTCCCAGGGCAACTGAGGAAAGCAGGAACCTTTTCTCTTCTCACCCTTTCCACTCTGTTCTCTCACTCATCTCCCTGTACCTCCCTTCAGCTCTCTTTCCCTCTTTCCCTTTCTTCTCCATGGGGATGACCAAATTAGAGACTCTGTTTCAACCCCACCCCTCCCCCAAGTTTTCTCCCAATAAGACCTGAATCATTTTTATGGTTTTATTTCTAATTAATCAGTTTCCCTCTGCCCAGTGGAGCCTATGGGGTGACCCCAGACCATGTAGAACTCTAAAGGGACACTCCACATCAGCTAAAAATTGAGATTCTCCTTGATTAAATGTTGGAAGTTCATCTGCCACTGCAGAAAACATTTCCCTGCCCTGCCAGTGAATGAGTTCTGTCCCTGGAATAGATGAGTGGGGATCCACAGCTTCAGAGCATGCTGCAGATATTAAATCCCATTGTTTCATGCAGCACTGGGAAGCTCTTGGGTGCTCCAGCGCCAGGCACAGCGTGAGCACAAACTCGGAGCAAACAGCTCCTTCCTGCAAGCAGGCAGGAGCAGCTTAATGGAATTCTGCTCCTGGCAGAGAGGAAGTCAGCCCGACCCCCTCATTTTCCCTGCCTTGAATGAGTTTCAGATCTGTGTTATTGAAAAGGGAAAAGGAAAAAAAAAACAAAACCAAACCCTTGAGTCAAAGAGAAGAGGTTTGAGTTCCCATCCTGATTCAGAAAATCGCTTGAGAACACACTTCACTTCCAGCCTCACATTCCTGCTGCTGCTTTGTTTTAAAGGGATTCAGACCCCGATCCAAGGGGGGAAAATCCTTTGTGGATCTGGAGTAGTGCTGGAAGAAAGATTGCATTTCTCTTACAAAATCCTCCTTCAAGTTGCCCTGAGCAGGAAGATTCCTCTATCCCTTCAGCTGATGCTAAAATGGCTTTTTCCCTGACAAATCCCAAAATCTCCTTATCCCTGTGGAGCTGAGTGCCCTCTCCCTGCCCCAGGGCAGTGCTGGGGGATCCAGCAGGATCAGGGCGTCCTTTGGATCTCCTCTGCAGCCCTACAAACTCTTCCCCTGATGGTGAGGGGTGCAGGGAAGATGCAATGCCGGGGAATGTGGGATCCTGCCTGGCATTCCTGCTGGGAAGCACAGGACAGGTGCTGGGGGCTGCAGTTCCAGGTGTGGCTCCGTAAGAAGAAGTGTGTGTTATGTTAATGTTAACAACGCCCATAAACGTTCTTGCAAAGGATAAGGGGCTCTGAAAGGCGCAGAAAGGTTTTGTGGGATCCCTGTCCCTTGCACAGCCTCATCCCCATATCTCAGAGCGTCCTTGGATAGTGGGAACGGAGCCCTTCCCTGCAAACCACCCCACATCCACGCTCCTTTCCCTTCTCCATCCCTTTTCTGCTTCATTCAGGGGATTCAGCACAAGGACAGGGCGCCTCGTTTTGCCTGTCCTGGGGCACCTCCCGCTCCCTCGAGGCAGAATTCCCGCCCCTGCTCCTCTCCCGCGCCTCCCGAGGGAGCGGCAAATCCCGAGCATCGCCCGCTGCAGCCGCATCCCACCGCGGGCACGGTGGCCAAGTGGTTCCCACAGCGGCCAACCCTGCGAGAAGGAGCCGATTAAAAATCTCCATTGTGAAAAAATGTCAATATTTACATTCTCCCAGTGAAGTTGTTCTTTTCCCGACTTTCTCCCAGAAGTGCCTGTTAGAGTGTTTTGAAAAGCCACGGACCTAAGAGCAACACAACCCGCGACTGACAGAATTAATAAAAGAGAGGCTGGGACTTAAGAAAATAAGATGATATTAACAAGATAATTATCTCTCATCAAATTAGTCCAGAGGGAGCCGAGCCAAGCTCCACTCAGTAGCCTGGAAGGGAAGAAACTGGCAGGGGAAGCGATTTGTGTAACAACAATAGGAACACTCTGCCCTTCTGGAGGAAAGGGCTGCGAGCAGCGAGACTCCGCCGCGATAAGCGCTTCAGAAATGCAGATAGAGGGAACCTTTTGTCTGCGGAGCTGCCAGCGCTTTCCAGGGAATCGGCGCGGCTCCGCAGCCTGCTGAGGGAGCTGGGACCTGGGGGAAGACACGGGGAAAGAGCTGGGATCCAGGAGTGGCTGTGCCACCAGGGATGTGCCATTGGCGGTGTCCCCATCCACCCCCACCCGCCTTCCCCTGTTCTCTGCTCCTTCCCTGCATTTCCCCCTCTGCTCCCTGAATCCCACTGAATTTATTTCCATTCTGCTCTGCTCTGGGTTTAACCCGGATTCTGCCTCGCTGGAGAGCTCGCACGGAACCCATCCGGTTTTTTATCTCCCCCTTTTGCCACCACAAAACGCGGGGGTAGAAACCCCCGTGCGAACGCGCCCGGCTGATCCTGGAGGAGCCGAACATGCCAGGGGTGATTTGGGAAAAGCTCTCCCGGGAAATTCGGCAGCGGGAGCGAGTCCGTCCGCCCGTGTGCCCTGCCCCGAGCAGCACCAGCAGCCTGGAAGTCAAGGGGCAAATCCCAGCAGACAGCTCAGAACGATTTCTATTCCTACATCCAAATATTTCCCAGGATTGGACCCTAAATCCTCTCCTGGGGGAAATCCCTGCCCGGAGCTTCCCCCTCGTACCACCGACGAATCTCTAGGAGTTTATAAACACTCGGTTCCCTCTGTGCTCTCAGGCTCTCCGAGCCATGTGTTTGTCATTACCGAGCTGCGTTTGGGGCGGTTTAAATCGCTTTATTTCCATTCTTTGTCGCTGTTTGTGTGGCAGCCGCGTCTCTCGAAACACAAAGCCCCTCGGGGCTTTTGGTGTGCTCGGTTTCGTCACCTCCCTCGGAGCCTCTGCCTTTGTGTGCTCCCCTAGATGGCAACTTAAGACAAGCATTTATCCAGCCGGGAGTGGCTCGGGAACGCGGGCTGGGCACAAAGGCGTGGGACGGAGCAGGGGACGGCCGGAATTGTGATGAATTCACCCCGGTGCTGGCGGGGACCAGACCAGCGCCAGGTTGGGTGAAACCTTCTCTGCGGGTGTCTTTGAGTCTCTGCCCGTTTTGCTGCGCTGGGGATGTCACAGAGCCACAAACCCAGGCGGCGTCTTTGTTGTGTTTAATCGAGGAGTGGGAAATCACGGGATCATGGAATCCCAGACTGGGTCAGGTTGGGAGGGGCTCACCTGGTGCCACCTCCGTGCTCCAGCAGGGCCATGCCAGAGCTCAGGGCACAGCAATATCTGGAATATCCCCAGTGAGGGACATTCCACAGCCTCTCTGCACACTCTGCTCAGGGCTGGGCACTGTCCACTGCAGAAATTCTGCCTCCTGTGCAGGGACAATTCTCGGGATCAGCTCCTACCCATTCCCCTGGTGCCATTGCTCGGATGCTTTTGAGATCCAGACCTGGCTGTGCTCCTGCTCGGCACTTCCAGGAGCTGCCCCCGCATTCCAGCTTTGGCTCCTGCAGGCAGTGGGAGGTGACAGGTGTCCCCTTGTCCCATGGCAGGGCCCATGGGGATTTCTAACTTCACCCCTGCTGGTGCAGCCTCCTCTTGCTCTATCCACCCGTTCCTTCCTCTCCTGCTCATCCCCGTCCTGCCCTTCCCTGAGCTGAGAATTCCACAGGATCAATTGTGGGGCTCCACCCTTGGAGCAGATCCCCAGAAATGTCCAGAAAATGGGCTCAGCTGGGTTTTGCAGGTGGACCCTGGACCTACAGAGCAACAGCCTGGAGGCCACTGTTCAAATCCTTCAAGTGATGAGGTTTGTGCAGGTCCTTACTGGGAATTCAGGGATCAGAGGGATTCTCACTGGGAATTCAGGGATCAGAGGGATCCTCACTGGGAATTCAGGGATCAGAGGGATCCTCACTGGGAATTCAGAGATCAGAGGGATCCTCACTGGGAATTCAGGGATCAGAGGGATTCTCACTGGGAATTCAGGGATCAGAGGGATCCATGCCCTCACTGAGCAGCAGGAGAGGGTGACAAGCTCTGGGCAGCCCCTCTGTGGGGACACACAGGCAGGGTGGTGGGGACACTGCCAGATGTTGTCCAGCTGCAGAAAGGCAGCCCCAGCTCAAGGTGTCACCCCCCAGGTGTTCAGAGTAGCCACGCTGGCATGAGACCTTCACCTGAGAGCCACCCAGTGCCACCACCTGAGGGCCACTCAGTGCCACCATCTGAGAGCCACTCAGTGCCACCATCTGGGAGCCACCCAGTGCCACCATCTGTGAGCAGAGACTCAGTGCCACCATCTGGGAGTCACCCAGTGCCACCATCTGGGAGTCATCCAGTGCCACCACCTGGGAGCCACCCAGTGCCACCATCTGGGAGCAGAGACTGTGCCACAACCTG
>VZTB01001757.1:14299-46249 GCA_013397245.1 Thryothorus ludovicianus
CTGGGAGTCACCCAGTGCCACCAAGCTGTTGTGGCCACGGCTCTGAGCCCGGCGGAGCATCCTGGTAAATATGCAGATGTTGTGAAGGGAATGAATGAGGGAATGAGTGAATGAAGACTTTTGGCTTCTGCTGGCTCTGGAGGAAGCCGTGCCCTCACCGAGCGCCAGCCTGCCCAGGGCTGCCAAGTGCAAAGCCATCCGGAAAAAAAAAAAGAAAACAGAGAAAACGAGTCAGTGAGGTAGAAAATGCCTGGGCTGTTGTGTGAAATTCCTCTGCACCAGCCCTGTCACTCCTCCTCAGCCTTGCACCGGCTCTGCCTTTGATGGGCATCTCTGGGTGTAATTAAAGGTGACAGAGCGCTGGGGACACGGTGTGGGGTGGGGCTCCCGGAGTGGCACCCCGGCCACCTCGGCTCTGTCACCGTCCCTCCGCTCTGTCTCCTGGAGAGCTGCCAGCCACTTGCCCCCGAGATCACAGCCAGGGCAAGAGGCAAAATGTTTGGTGCCACTTCCAATTAGTAAATTATTTTATCTCCTGGTTCCCGGCTCCAAATCCGTTATGGCGGCTGGGAAATGCCTCCCGTGGCGGAGGAGATGGATGCACAGGAGATTTTTTTAATTTGAAGGAGGGATGGAACATCCTGTTCCTAAGCCAAAGTGCTCTCCAATCCCTTCCCTGCATGAGCTGCAGCCCCCAGCCCCGCTGGGATACTGGGAGCACTGGGAAACCTGTGTGCTGAGGCAGGGTTTGTGTGTTAGTGGGACTGTGGGTAATGATCCCTTGCCACAGGAACTGCTCCCGGCTCCCCACGGAGAAATCCAACCTGACACGGGGAGCCCGGGCCGGGAGAGCCCCCCCAGAGCTCTGGGACACACATCCTGGATCCCTGTGGGGGAAGCAGGGCCTGGCATGGAGCCTGGATCTGCATCTCCTGATGGGAAGGGGGTTTAGCCTATGGAATTTTGCACCTGGACTCCCAGGCAACAGTGACCCTAGACCCCAGAAAAAGGGAAGAAGAACAAATTCCAGAGGGCAAAGACGTTGTTTATCCAGAGGTTTAGACATGCAGGGTGAGGAGATGGAGGAGTGAGAGGGCAGGGAATGGGTCTGGAGCCACCTCTGGAGCTGCAGCTGCCTGGGGGCTCTCCGGTGGGCTTGGCCCTCTCCTCTGGCCCTACAAAAGGCCCGGGATGACTCCACCTCCCCCTCAAAATCCTGATTTTCCAGCTCCCAGAGCTCCAACACCACGTGCCAGGCGAAGGTCCAGCAGTGCCAAGTGCCTGCCCCGGTGCAAAGCTCAACTGCCAGCGCTAGGAGGGCAAATATCTTAGGGAAAACCCGGACAGGAAGGCTTGAGGCTATTTCCTGTTTGATAAAGAGGTTGCTGAAGGTCTCGGAGCACATTCCAAGTTCACGGCAAGGTTTTGGCTCCTTGGAGTGGCTGCTGAGACCCATCAGGGGCCCACAGCTCCTGGGAGCTGTGCAGAGACTCCCTGGAGCAGAGATGAGGCTCTGCACAGAGCCTTAAACACATTGAAATGAGTGGCAAAGATAAAAGAGCAGAGATAAGCGATAAGAACTCGCAGATGACAGCAGCGCAATCTTCAGAGCTGCAGCAGGAGCAGGAAAAATGGCCGTATTCAAATTCCCGGAGTATTATCTGGGAAAACAAGGAGTAATTACTCTGGCAGGAGATAACTCTCCCTTCCCTCGCCTTGCTCTGCGCACGGAGCTCCAGAGGAAGATTGGGTGACCTGCAAGTGGCACCTCACACAAAAAGAGGCTCAGGGCCCTCCCCGTGAACAGGAGCAGAGGCAGGAAGGCTCCGCTTTCCCTGGAAGTCCCCGGGGTTATTCCTGAGCTTGGAGCTGTGTTGATCCAAGATATCTGTGCATTGTTCTCTGCCGGCTGAGACACCCCGCCCTAACCTCGGCGGGGTTCGGCACTGTCCTATCTGCATCTCCATCTCTCCCCGGGGTCCTGCTCCCGGCAATAGCCAGGATGCATCCTGCTCTTGGCTCGGGCGCCAGCTGGAGCTGGGAAGTGCCAGGGAAGGATTTATTTTGTCACCAGGGCACGGCAGCGGTTACAGCTGCCCTGGTTGCAGCCTCCAGCAGCGACAAGGAGGCTCCTGTTTGAAGGCTTCCCAAGGCACAGATCCCATCTGCTCCTTTGTGAACTGCTCCCTGATGGATTTGTGAGCTGCTCCTTTAGGGAATCACCTTCCGGGCTCACCTGTGCAGGGCCACAAAGTTCCTGCCAATGGCACAAAGTCCTGCCACCCCCGTGCCACACGTCAGGGATCCCGCAGGAAAGGGTTTTCCACGGCGGTTCCTGCTGCTCCCTCCTTCCATTTGATGTCCCTGGTTCTTCCTCACCACTTCACAGGGAAAACCCATTCCTGGGTCATCCTGAGCCTGCTTTTAGCCCGCTCTCCTTTGCTCAGCTCCTTTCCTGAAAGGCCGTTTCATGTCCCCGAGCTCTTCCATCTCTGTCCTCTGCCTCTGGAGATCAGAGCCGGGAATGTAGGGGAATACTCGGGACACGGAGCTTTTTTAATCGTCCAGACCCTCCTTGGCTCGACCTCTGAGGCTGCAGAACCCTCTGGAGGAGCCTCCTCCACCGCTCCTCTGAGGGCGAGTAATGAGGAGCACCAGGACTTGCTGGAGTCATTTCTTCCTGATCCGACACAGGAAGCCTCGGGAGTGTTTTGGGAACTCCTGGAGCCAACCCTGTGGCCCATCCAGCTGGGAACGACACGCCGGGGTGAGATGAAAAGCGTCAGGGTGCATAAAGAGGCAAAGCAGAGCCCTGCCAGTGCGCAGTCATCGCGCTCGCCTGTCTCCTAATGTCTGCCTTTGAAATGCTAATGTACTTTTAAAGTAGGTAATTTTCATGTAACTTCTACCTACAGGACTCAAAGAAGGTGTTTATTACAATCCTGCCTGGCCTGGGGCACAGCTAATGAATTCCAGAGCCTTTCCATGACCGAATTTCAGCCTGGCTGCCCAGTCCGGGCTCCTCCCTGCCCTTCGGGTTGGCGTCCTGGCACACGGCAGGGCTGGCACGACACTCCCGTGCCCTGCTGTGTTGGGATGCCAGCGCTGGGATCGGGAGAGGAGGAGGGGCAGGACCAGCCCTCCCTGACCCGCAGCCCGGGGGGTTTCACTGGACTGAGCAATCAGCCCTGCCGCAAATCCCAGGATCTGGGGAGCCGTGGGTGGATTTTATTTCATCCCAAAAGCGGGATCTGCATGGTGGATGGCTTGGAAAAGCGGGCAGCGCCTTGCTTTCCATCCAACAGCAGCTCCATCAGAACATTCCCAGAGCGCCATCACAGCCCAGGGAATATTTGACGGCTGCTCCAAAAGCCAGCTCCCTGCTCCAAGCTTCACCTGAATGTTGTTTTTCCTGGCGTGCTGGACACGCCGGGAATGTGTCAGAGTCAGGCCGTGGAGAAAGACGGGAGAGGTTATTCCATGAGCGGCTGGAGTCAAAGCGTCTGGGGGCTGCCCAGCAGGTCCTTCACAGCCCGGGAGGCAGCTTTGGGGTGGAGCAGGGCTCCGTCGGGCTCGGCCGGTTCGGGAGGCACCGGCCGGGCTTGGGACATGCAAAGAGCCAGCCCCGGGCTCCGTGCGGGATCAAAAAGCCTGGGAAAATGAGCGTCGGGAAGGTGATGATGTCCTGCGAGCAGCCCGCTTTGAAGAGGCGCTCCCCAAAGGGGCGGCTGGGGAGGAGGACGTTGAGGTGCTCCGGGTGGAGCTGAGGTTTGCCTGGAGAGTCCCGCGGCATTCCCGATCCTGGGTATCTCCCAGGGATGTGGCTGGGGCTGAGCCCCTGCCCGCCCTGCGGAGTCGGGCAGAGCTTTCTGGCTGGCTCGGCTTCGTGTCCCGTTAATAACGGGCCTGAATTCCGTGTTCTGGTGTGAATTGTGTGCACAAAACACAATTTGCTTTGCTAATGGTATTTGGCCATTTTGGTGCTGGGGAACTTTTCAGAAATCATTACCATGCACTCGGCTCTTTAGATTTTTTTCCTCTCTTCTGAGGCAATTTGTCAGAAGGGATTTTTTGACAATTTCACTGAACCATGCTCAAGAGCACATTAACCCCTCCAGAGCTTTCTCCTCTGTTCTGCTTTCCCTTGGATTTGTTCCTGCTGCCTTGGCGAGGGGCAGTGGGGACCTGCAGGAATCAGTGAATGTGTGGATAGCTCTCAGCTCATGAGGCTCCACTTCCAAAATCCCCCTTGACATCCCCAGCGCATCCAAATCCTCAGCTCGGGGGATAATGAGTTTCTCTCATTCCTCAGGGACACCTAAACAAGGGGATAATGGCAGCAGGACTGGGAGGGATGGCTCCAGAAGCACTGAACTGGGGAGCACACCTGAGCACCAGTTGCCTCCCAGTTCCTTGAGGCTGGAGCTGGAGAGCTTCCTGCTCTCATCCCCCAAAAACCTCTTACATGAGCCTCCTCTCAAGGGATTTAGGAGATGTGGGATTTACTGGGTGGAATCTGGCCTTTAGGCCTAATCTGAAATGGGAAAAGTTTCAGGATTATCCCAGTGGCTCTGATTTTCCTTTCGGGCCTTGCAAGTGTTGAGTAATTCCCACTGTTGGGGAGGAGATTTGAGAATCCCTACCAGCCTCAGACACATTCCAGGGCTTTGCTGCTCCATGCAGGCCAAGGCTTTTCCTTTGGGAACACAGGAGCCACTGAAGGTGCTGAAGGTGGGGATGGAGGTGGCCAGGGAGGGAAGGGCTGCTGGAAGCCAACCCCATCTCTCTGTGGGGTGTTGGAGAGTCCTGGAAAGCTGGGAATGCTGTGCCCATTGTGCCTCAGTCAGGGGAGGGAAACAAGGATTTCCCTGCTGTTACTTTGCCTGAAAACCCATAAAATCATGGAATAGTTTGGGTTGGGAAGGACCTGAAAGATCATCTGCACCCCACTACTTAAGGGGCTGTCTTAGCAAACCCTTCTCCCACCCACTGCACGCTGGGGCTCCTGCAGACCCTGCTGCTGCTCTTTGGGAAGATCTTGGAATGTTCCAACACTTCCTGGGAATGTGCTCAGAATCTTCCCAGGGCCCTGTCCTATATCTGCAGGAGCTGCTGAAATTCCCTTGGAGTGCTCACAGCCACTGAAACCCACCCATGCTGCCAAATTTATCCTCACCTGTGTTCCCATTGTCCAGTTCTGCAGCTGCCTTGGAACAACATCCCCAGGAGGATGAGGATGCTGGAGCAGGCACTGGGGACATCCAACCTCAGAACAGCTACATCTGTGGCTGGTTTTTGGTGGTTTTACAGGAGGGACCCTCAGCTGAGCAGGGCCATCAGCCACTGCACAGGTTGGAAAAAATTCCTCCCTAGGAGAGGGAGGAGGTTCTGGCACAGAGTGCTCAGAGAAGTTGTGGCTGCCCCTGGATCCCTGGCAGTGCCCAAGGCCAGGCTGGATGGGGCTTGGAGCAGCCTGGCACAGTGGGAGGTGTCCCTGCCATGGCAGGGGGTGGGATGAGATGATTTTTGAGATCATTTGAGATCACTTCCCACAAAAACCATTCCACAAATCTGTGAATTTGGGCAGTTTAGGAATTTCCATCAAGATCTCTACAACATTCCCCTTAGAGATTGATGCTGTTCCATCTGAGAAGGATGGAGAGGGACTTTTCCCATGGGCAGGAAGAAATAGGACAAGAGGAATGGCTTCCCACTGCCAGAGGGCAGGGACAGATGGGATATTGGGAAGGAATTGTTCCCTGGGAGGGTGGGCAGGCCCTGGCACAGGGTGCCCAGAGCAGCTGTGGCTGCTCCTGGATCCCTGGCAGTGTCCAAGGCCAGGCTGGACATTGGGACTGGGAGCAGCCTGGGACAGTGGGAGGTGTCCCTGCCCATGGCAGGGGTGGGAATGAGATCAGTTGTAGGACCCCTTCCAACCCAACCCATTCCATGACTCCGAGATTCCCAAAGTTCTCAGATGGCTGTAGCATCCCTTCCCCACCTCTCCTGTGGGTGTGCCAGCCTGCTCAGGGCTGCTCTGAGATGACATCAGCCCTCTGATATTCCTCATTATTCCAGGAATTCCAGCCACCTGCCGAGTTTATATTCAGATGAGAACCAAAGGGTGTGGATTGCTGAGCTCTCCTCTGAGGCAATGTTTGACATCTCCAGGGGGTGCTGGAAGGCTCCGGGGCTGTCTCCAGGGGTTTGTCCTTGCAGGTCCTTGAAATCCAGTGTGCTGCCCTGTGGAATTGCTGCTGGATCCAGCCCAGCCAGCAGCTCCAGACTGGGTGAATTGCTTGGAATTCTGCTGAGCTGAGCATGCTGCACTCACCTGGTGATGCCCCGGCTTTATCAGACACTCGATTTTCCCCCGTCCCTATTATTGTATCAAATGTCTTCCTCTTTTGTGGCCCCCAGAATCTCAACATTGCTGGAGTTTCAGCCCCTCTGGCACCTCAGGAGCTGCAGGACGATGATGCACTGAGAGAACATCAGATAAGCTGCCCAGAACCCGAAGCCTCCTCCTCCATCCCTCGGTTTCCCGTTACAAATTCACCAGTTAACCTCTCTGTGATCACATTCCATTCAGGAAAACCAGGCCCCAGCACAAGGATTTCAATTTGTAACCCTCCCAGAACAGTTTGCTGCTGCTGTGGCCACGGAGTTGGGCAGGGAAATGAGCTGGGAAAGCTCTCGTGCCGTGAAAGCGCGGAAATATCGGGAGTGTCACTTCGCTACAGTGTCACTCGCTGAAGGGAACCAAATCCCTGCTGTGGCAGCTCTGGGAGGACAAATCCTGCCTTTCCCCATGAACTTAGCTCTTTGGGATTGTTGAGGTTTGGTTTCCAGCACAGGCTGTGGCCTCTGGACCCCACCATCCCCAGGTGTGACTCTGTGAAAAGCCTGGTGTGGTTTGGGAGCCCCGAGCTGTCCCCAGGGGCCTTGGGGACATCAGGGCTTTGCCTCTTCCCATGGACACCTTGGCAAGGTGACATCGATTAGGGCACCCAGCTCTTTGAAAGATTTACCTAAATTAATCAATTCAGCATTAATCAACCCATTAAGAGATTTCAAACACGATTTAGTGTCAACCATGTCTTCAAATTCTAAGTGACATAGGTCAGATCAAATCCTTGGAAAATCACCTGGACTGAAGGAATTTAGGAAGCCACTGGATTTCCAGCACTGTTCATAGCACCAAAAAATTATTGGGGTTTTTTTTTTTTTTTAGGCTTGAAAAGGCAAAATAATTTAGACTAAACTGAAGACACCAGACACCACAACACAGCCCAGGCTGGCTCCAAACTATCAGCAACCTCCTGCCCCTCTTCCGTGTCTGTTTGGGCCAGTCCTTCTCTGGATTCTGCCCCCACAACACAAGTGGGGGAAAGGACACGGAGATTCTGTTCCCTGCAAAAATTTTGATTTTCATACTGTGGAAGCATCCTGCTGTTGCATCCTCAGCCTGCAAAGCTGAGGGAATGCTCCTGGAGAGCTGAGGGGATGCTCCTGGGAAGCAGCTGCCGATATTCCTTGGCACGCACAGCTGGGATGAGGGTCAGGGACCCTCTTTGTCCCAGCTCCTGTTTTCCTGATGCCAATCACAGCACGCCTGCCTCCAGCTGCTGCTGCCTCTTTGGATTCCTCGTGCCTTCCTGGATGTCCTCTCAATCCCTTCCTTCCTCATCTCTTGTGTCACTTAACTTTGATCCCTCCTCGCAGCTCTCGCTGCCCACTTTTCCATCCACTCATTCCCAGCTCCTCTTAATTCAAGAGGAAGCACCTGGCAGAGGAGCCCACCCACAGCATTCCTGTGCCTCCCACCTGCTGGCAGCTCCTCCCTGCCCGTTTTCCCTCAGGGAATGGCAGCCCCCTGCCCTCTCCAGGCAGCTGCTCCCTGTGACAGCTCGAGCTGCTGAGTTGCACAGTCAGGCGTTTGTCACTCGACATCTTGATCGCTGTCACTTGGGTGATCCTGAGAGCTGCTCCCAGCCACGTCCCACTCCCTTGGGATTCTGTTGCATCCTTCCCGAGCCACTCGTGCAGGGATAATCACATCAGCGAGCTGGGGAAGGGCTGGACAGGGAGCAGAGGTTCCTCTGGCCAGCGGTGAGTGATTAAGGAGGGCGGCAGTAATTGGGGTGATGTCCCTGTGCCTGTCCCTGGTTTTCCATGCTGATGGTTGATAGCTGTGGGCAGAGCTGCTCTCTCAGGAGCTCCTCCATCTGATAATGCACCACAGGGGAAGGTTCTTCCCTTTGTTTGCCTTAAATGAGTTGCAGGATAATTTCATTTTGTTCCTACATAACGAGAAGTCGGGAATAATCACTCGCTAATCACTTTCCCCATGTTAGGCCTGGCTCTGCAAAGCTCTCACCATGTCCTTCTTCACTCGTCTCTCTTCAAGGCCACAGCTTTTATTGTTTGTCTCCATGTGAGAGAATGTCAGTTCTTCCAGCTGGGAATGATGTTCCCCCACTCCCTGGTGCTCCCTGAGGTGCTGCCCTCACCCAGTGCCTCTTCCAGGTGTGTCACCTGCCACCCTGGAGATGTCACAAGTTCAGCAGGGCTCTGTTCTGTGGAGAAGCCTCCAGTTTCCTGGTGGGAGAGTCAAAACAGAGCCCACAGTTTCCCCCACCCTTGTTTGTGTCTGGCTGCCAGGAGGGACCTGTGCCCAGGGAGAGATCCCAAAAGCTGTAGAAACACAGAAAATCACCTGTTCCACCCCCTGCCATGGGCAGGGACACCTCCCACTGTCCCAGACTGCTCCCAGCCCTGTCCAACCTGGCCTTGGACACTGCCAGGGATCCAGGGGCAGCCACAGCTGCTCTGGGCACCCTGTGCCAGGGCCTGCCCACCCTCCCAGGGAACAATTCCTGCCCAATATCCCATCTGTCCCTGCCCTCTGGCAGTGGGAAGCCATTCCCTGTGTCCTGTCCCTCCATGCCTTGTCCCCAGTGCCTCTCCTGCTCTCTTGGAGCCCCTTTAGACCCTGCCAGGGGCTCTGAGCTCTCCCTGGAGCCTTCTCCTCTCCAGGTGAACGCCTCCATCTCTCCCATGGCTCCATGGCAGAGGGGCTCCAGCCCTGGGAAGATCCCATCCCTGGATGAACAGCCACAGGACAATCTCCCTGGTGACTCTTGGGTCTCCAAGCACAGCAGGAGGGTGACTCCAGCTCCACAGGGCACTGCCAGAGCAGGTGCCAGGGAGGGAATGAGGACCTGCAGCTCTCCCTGCCCACTGCAGGGAAGCCTGGAGCCAATTCCTGCCCTGGCTGTGCCCAGACCGCTCAGGCAGGAGGGACAATGGCTCGGAAATGTGCCTGAAATTGGGAATTAAAGCACATTTGCTCCTCTGAGAGGGAGCGCGGGATCTCCCCTGGGAAGAATTCTCTCTCCCTCTGTGCTGGGTTGTCAGCCCTGGTGGCACCGCAGGGGTGACACGGCAGGGTTGGTACTGAAACCTGCACAAGGAATCGTGTCTGAGCAGGGTGGGGGTACCACAGGAATGTCCGCTTCACTCCAAGGTGATTTTGCTGGGAATATTCCCAGCAAATTGCCGGGATAAGGGGTTTGGTAAAGCGGCCCCATGGGAGCTGGAGGGGGAGCAGGGCTGGAGGGGGTGCTGAGGGGCAGAGAGGAGTTTGTGCCACGGGGCTGTGAGGGATGTGCTGCTGCTGTCCCTGTGGGAGGAGGGACAGCCCCTGCCCCCGTTCGTGTGCAGGGGGGGCTGTGCCTGGCCAGACCAGGGCAGGGCTGGGGGGCTGGGAAGGACTGAGGGGGTCCCAGACACCAGCCAGGGCAGGAGGAGGTGGCAGTGCTGCGAAGGTGCCTTTGGGGCACAGGGTGGGAGTGAGGGCAATTCCCAGGACTGGCTATCCTGGGGAATTTTGGTAGGGAGATTTGGGAATTTGGCCAGGGGTGATGGGATCAAATCCTAACCGGAGCTGCTCAAAGAGCCCTCAGGGGCTCAGCTAAAGAGGTCTGAGGAGACACAGAGTCATTTTTGGGCTTTAAATGGGCCACCAAGGCCGGAGTGAAGGGAGATGGCAGCACAAACAAGGTGGCACTCCAGTGACAGCCATAACCGTGTGGCCACACCAGCAGGACTCTCATTGGATTTCTTTGGCAATTTCTTCAACTGGATTTCTTCCAGGGGTGCCTCCTGCAGGTTTGAGGAGCTGGGCAGTCCAGGGAGGTCTGCCGGGGTGGGATTTTTCTCTGCCTGCTCATGCCAGCAGTGCTTGGAAGCTATCGATACCTGATCAATAACGAGCTGCAAAGCCCTGAGCAGGCTGGGGGGAATTTCTGATCCTCATGTGGGATAACAACCGTGTCTAGGCCTGGCCGCCGGCTTGGCTTCTCTTAGATTTTGGATTTTTGTGCAGGTTTTTTTGGGTTTTTTTTTGTTTTGGTTTTTATTTTTTTTGTTTTGTTTGTTTGTTTTTGTTTTTTTTTTTTAATTTCATTGATTTCCTTTGTTGTTAATGGGCTGCTCGGTGCCGGGCAGGGAAGGAGAGCGATTGTGGGAATTCTGTGTCCTCGGAGCGCTCTCGGGGGGTGGGGTTGGTGGGCAACAAGCAGAGCTGGAAAGGTCACAGTGCAGCCTCTGGGCACATCTGTCTGGCGTGCAGCCTCTGCCCGCTGCCAGGCAGCTCCTGCCAGTCCCTGGGCACTGCCACTGTCCCCACAGCGGGCTGGGACACTGTCTGCAGCAGAGCTGGAGCCAGCATTAGAGCAGGATTAGGGCAGGAGCCAGCACAGCAGTGAGAGCCAGGGCTGCTGTGCCCGTGGCAGCTGCAGCTGGTGCCAGAGGGCTCCGGATGCCACCCCACCACCCTGCTGGTGGCAGCTGGGCTTTGGGGTGTTCTGGGCTCTGAGCAGATGGAGCAAGAGGTGGAAATGCCCCCTGCCCTCCCCTCTCCCAAGCCAGGACAATGTTTTCACCCCCTGTGCCCGGCACAGCGAGCTGGATGTGGGGAATGAAACCTCTGATCAAACATGTCCCCATTCTCCCCCCTCAAAAAAAAATGTCTAAAATGCACCCTGAGTCAACAGAGGGCTGAAATTCTGCTTTCATCAGCCGGCAGGAGGCACAGAACACACCTGAGGTGCGAGTCCAAAGCAAACAGCAAAGGGCAAAGTCGGAGCTGGGTGGATTTGTTTGCAGAGTGGAGGGTTTGGGCCCAGGGGTGATGCCACAAGTGAGCTGGGAGTGTCCTGGGGCTATGCAAATGCCAGCAGGAGAAGGAAACACGGTGTGGAAATGAAGAGGCTGCTGGAGAAGAGGGAAAAATGTGCTGGGTTTGCCAAGATAGGATGTGAGAAATGGCACAAAACCCTACCCCTAAGTCCCAGGAGGTCCGGGCAATCCGGGATGCTGCCCCTTTAAAATGTGGGGGGAAAAGACCCAAATGAGGAGCCAGCTGAAAATTAGTAGAGCAGAAAACTCCAAATGATGCAGAGCTAATTCCTTAAGTGTCAGACTGGCTGCCAGACCCTCCGCTCCTCAGCCTGCCGGCCCCGCAGCACCCCCGGGCGAGCAGGGGGGGCTCCAGGGGCCACTCGCTGCCCACCGGGCCCGGGCCCAGCCCCTGGGGTGCCCTGCAGCCCCCTGGGTCACTCCGTGCCACAGCCGGGCTCCTCTCCCCGCCCACAGCCCAGTAACATCGCCCCCACCTCAGCGAGAGGGCAGGGGAAGTTTTTTAATATATTTTTATTGGCCTGTAAATTTCTTTTCTTTCCCCACCGGCTCGGATCGATGTTTGCAGTTTACTGAAGTCCCAGGCACACAGATTAAATCCTCTGCCTCTATTACGCGAGATGGGCTTTTATTCTCCCTCTGATCACTCGGAAATAAACAGTGGGAGAGGAGAGGGGGGCAGGCAGGAGGCGGGGAGAGGGCGAACCAATTTCAGACCTGTTTATTCCCTCCCAGCCCCGCAGCTCCCAGTCATTAAACAAGTCACTTATCCTGCAAGTTGCTCCAGCCCGGCCTTCCCCGTCCCCCTGCCCTCCTGCTCGCTCTTCCCTTCCCCTCTCCTCTCCCCTCACGCTCTCCCTCCCCCGTCATTTTTAAAAGAACAATAATAATTAGGCAGAGCAGCCTCTAACACAATTGTTTCAGCCTGAGCAGGCAATTAGGACAGGCGGAGCGAGGCTAATGAAGGGTGCATTGGTTCCCCCCCGGCCGTGCCCCCCACATCCCATCAGACGTGTGGCTGCTCCGCGGAGCCGCCGCTCCTGACGCGGGCAGGGGCTGGCAGCCAGCGCTGCCCCGGGCCGGGCACGGGGCACGGAGCCCGGCTCGGTCACCCGGGGCGAGCAGCGGGCAGGGGGCACGGAGCGTGGCTCGGTCACCCGGGGCCAGCAGCGGGCAGGGGACGCGGAGCCCGGCTCGGTCACCCGGGGCCAGCAGCGGGCAGGGGATACGGAGCCCATCTCAGCTGCCCAGGGCCAGCAGCGGGCAGGGGACACGGAGCCCGTCTCAGCCCCCCGGGGCGAGCAGCGGGCAGGGGTGGGCACGGAGCGTGGCTGAGCTACCAGGCTGTGACTTTGGCACGGGGACACGAGTGACAGCGAGGTAGAGCCAGGCATCTCCCGGGGCTCCTGGGTGCTGCTGGGCAGGGCAGAGAGGCCGCGCTGGGGCCGCCCAGCAGGCAGCGGGAGAGGAGGGGACGCGGGCAGGCGGGTGACAGCGCAGGGAGAGGTGACCCCGCCAGGGATGCTCCTGCGCTGGCTGCGCACAGACACGGCGCCGTAGCCGGGGCCAGGCAGCTGCGCTGAAATATTCATGCCAAGCTGGCTTTGAAGGCAGCAGGATTTCTTGGAAACTTGCTGCGCCTCCTAAACGGAGCTGTCTGCTCGGCGCGGCTGCCTGGGCGCGACGGGAGCGCGCGGGGTGGGGACACGCCGGGAGGCAGGAGCACTGTCCAGCTCTGCGAGGGGACATTCCAGTAGTGTCTGAGGGTGTGGAGCACGGCCACGCTGCTGGTGTCCCACGGGGACAGGGTCCAGCCCTCGCCGACAGTGCAGAGCCATAATCCCCTGGCAGGGATGCTCTGGGAGCAGCTGGGCCCGAGTTAGGGAAGGATGTGAAGGGATGGCAGCGTCCCTGTGCAGGGTGATGGACAGGGAGGTGACAGGTGACAGGGAGGCATTGGAGGCAGAATTCCCCCACAGGTGACCCCAGAGGTGTTGTTGTGGTGGCTGCAGGGTGGGGGACAGCGGCTGTGACATTCCAGGAGCTGCTTCCTGCACTGTGCCCAGGAGTTTGGGATTGGAGCCCAGGGCTGAGCCCTCTCCCTTCCAGGGGGCTGTGAACCCCCCAGCACTGGACTGGGGCTTGCCCTGGACCTCTCAGCTCCTCTGATGCAAAGGTGGGGCTGCAGCCCTGGGTGTGGCCTGGGGAAGGGGACACTGGGAATTTGGGGTTCTGTCACATCCCCTATGCACCCCGCTGGCCCCAGCTGGCCCCAGGCTGCCCCAAACACAAATATCCCTGGTTTTTCTGAGGTGCTGGGATCTTTTTGCCCCCTGACACCTGGCATACACGGGTAGGGTGGCACTTAGTGGCACAATGACAGAAACCCTGCCCTCTTTTGGCTCAGAACAGCCTGGGTGCTGTCTGTGCACAGCTCCTGCTCTCCCCGCTGCCACACATCCCAAATCCCGCTGTAATTTGCTGTCCCTCAGGCCACTCCCTATTACTGCTCTCCAAATGTCTCTCTCCCAGTCTCCATGGTGTTAAATTATATTTCCCCAGCTGGATTACTTTGCATTTGTTCAGAATGAATTTCATTTGGCTATTTCCTTCCTAGGCCTGACCCTTCTTTCCCAGTGCATTATCTTTTAGCTCTTTGTCCTCACCAGGATTTGCAGCACCTTCCCATTTCATATTCTCTGCAAATTTAATTAACAGGCTCTTTACCCTCCCTCTTTCAGATCAAATGAAGATGTTAAAGGAGAGCAGACCTGGCACAGATCTCACCACTAACCACTAACAACAATACAAGTACCTTGCACTTAAATTATGCACTTTCCATCAGAAGATTTCAAGGGCCTCTGCTGCAGAAGGATAATTATTAAAGCCGGGAACTCCACTCTGCTGGGGAATTTAATATTTGAGGTCTGCCTCAGGGCATGTGTCTTGTTGACTGTTGTGTTACCACTGGCCTTGACAGGCCTGGGATCGATGGCCCTGCGGTGCTGTCATCCCTGTCCCTGTCCCTGTCCCTGTCCCTGTCCCTGTCCCTGTCCCTGTCCCTGTCCCTGCCCCTGTCCCTGTCCCTGTCCCTGTCCCTGTCCCTGTCCCTGTCCCTGTCCCTGTCCCTGTCCCTGTCCCGCTGCTTTGGCCCCACAGAGCTTCCTGGATGAGGGACCCTCAGCTGGAACCCCAAGCAGTGACCTGGCACTGGTTCAGTAGTGTCACCTGAGAAATGCATCAGGGGAATGCTGAAATTTGGCTGGATTGGGAAATCCAAGCTCCTTCAGCCTTGGAGTGAGCATGGGATGGGGACAGAGGGGCCCTGGACAGGGTGGGGACATGTGGGCCGTGATTCACCTGCCCTTGGGCCACGGGAAGAGGAACCCCTGGGCTGCAGGAGCTGGAGAAGGGGCAGCCCCTGCTGGGAATCACTGCCCTGGGGATGAGCAGGGTCCCTGGGCCGGGGCTGAGTTCTGAGGGTGGGACAATCCCACCTTGTTTTCCCTTCAGCACAGACTGGAAACTTCCCCTGCACCCTGCACGGGGATCACAAGGTCTTCCCATGGGAGTAGAGAGTGGCCAACCCCCACAAACCAAACAAAACAGCTGTGGCATAAAAGGGGTTTGCAGGACCGAGTTCTTCATGCAGCAATGGCCTCTCTTTTTTCCTGTTTTCCAACATTTAACAGCTGAATGTTCTCCTCGTGTCAGTGCTACCTGTGTGATGAATAATGCACACTGCTCCTGCTCTGTGTGACTGCATTCCCAAATCCCAGCTGCATTCTGTGCCTGCACACAAACCTCCAACCAAATCTGCTGCTGGCACCTCCTCCAGGGCCACCACTGTGGACACAGGATCCTGCTGGGAGTGTGCCCTACAAAAGGGATTTTCTGTGCTCACTGCTCCAGCTTCCTGATCGAAAATTGCCCTCAGACCACAGGAACTGCCTGTACAAGCTGCCAAAAGGAAAATTCCATGGATACAGGGGTGCAAAGAGGATTCAGCATCCCTGTAGAGTCTCTCCCTAAGACTGGACAGCAGGGCAGGAAAAAACCTGGCTCTTGGAAGGTGCTTATTTGTGCCTTCCTGGTAATGCTCTCAAAGTCCCCTGTGCTCCAGGCTCCTGCCTTGCAGGAGGAATTCTGTTATTCCCTGGCTGTGCAGTCCCTGAGCCTGGCATTAGTCCCTGTGGCATTTTTCTCTCCTGATAAGTCAGCTCATATCCTTGATTTTCACAGCAATATTTCAGAGAGGCTGAGCAGGAATTCAGCTGCTGTTCACAACAAAAGGAAAATAACCCCCAATGCCATTCTAAGGGAGTATTGATATGGCACTGAACAGGGGGAAGGGACTGTGAAATCCCAGCTGGAAACTGGGACTGTGAAATCCCAGCTGGAAACTGGGACTGCCCTCCCAGCACTGAGCTCTCAAATGCCCCCTCCGAAGAGCAGTGGGATTAAGAACCCAAATTCCTCATAGGATTAACTAGGAAAGAAATGAGTTGACAATGCTGGGAGCTGAAATTTTGGTGGGCCAGATTTTCCAGAGAAGCTGTGGATGCCCCTGGATCCCTGGCAGTGCCCAAGGCCAGGCTGGATGGGGCTTGGAACACCCTGGGGTAGTGGAAGGTGTCCCTGCCCAAGGCAGGGGTGGGATGAGATGGGATTCAAGAATTCCAAACCTGTCTGGGACTCTCTGATTCTATTCTATTACCTACCCCAGGTAGTTCCTGCAGCACTGGCTCTAACCCTAGTTGATAACTAATGAGTTAACCCTTAATCAGCAACTCATATTTCCTTTTTTCCAAATGGCTTTCCTTGCTCTGCTGCAAGGAGTTGGGACCCTTTGCTATTTTTCCTGCCTTTTGTTTAAGCCAAATTTTCAGCGCCTCCCAAATTTTCACTCAGGCAGTGAATGAGCTGAGATGATGAGAGCCAGTCCCTCTAATCTTCTCCCCCCATTTTCCCATCTTTTCCAGCACAATCCATTTCCTCCACGCCTGCAATCTCCACCCTCATCCATGGTCAGGGCCACTCTGGCTCTCATGCTGTGCTGGGGATGGGAGACAGAGCACATCAAAGCCAGAATTTTCCCCTTTTCTTGCTGTTCTCTGCACAATTTATTATCAGGGAGCTGTGCCAATCTCGTGCTGCCAGGGCTGGGAAGGCACTGCTGCTGCTGCTGCTTCAGATTAATTCAATCCAGGTAAAGTTGTCTGGGCTGTGAATTGTCCCTTTCTTGGTGCCAAGTCTGCTTGGCCAGGTTATCACTCCTCAGAGCAGCAGCAGCCAGCTCCTCCCGAGGCTGGGAAATGCACGTGGAAATAGCCACAGCTTTGGAGAGGAGAGAAATTGGAAATTAGGGAGCTGGAGGAATGAGGTGGGGAGCCCCCAAAAGCTCTTCCTTGCTGAGTGAAGAGTCGCTAAGCTCAGCTCTGTGGGAATCTCTCAGATTCTCAGTGCCCTGAATTCCAGTTTGTCCTGGTGAATTATTATTCCAGCAATAAAACCATTCCCCCTTTTCCAGGCCTCAAAGCCCTGCTCAGGGTCTCCTGTGACTTTTATCTCCTGAGGAGAGGAGGTGATGGGATGGTCCTAGGGGAGACAAAGGGATGCATTTGTGTCCCTGAGCTGGTGTTTTCCATGTCCTGCATCCCAGGAAAAGCTGCCCAGGCACAACTGGATGCTGGGGTGTCCCAGCAGTGAGGCCATAGCTGTGTCACTGCCAGAGGGCAGCTGGAATTTGGGAGCAGCTGGCACCCAGAGGTGCAAAGTGCCGCATGGGAATGTCACTTGGGGTGTCTGGGCTCACTCTCACACCTCCCAGTGAGGCCAAGAAATTCCTTGAATTTAAGAAACCAAGCCTTTCTTGGTCAGGTGCAGTGAAAGCCTCCTGGATCCCTTCCCTGGATCGTGTCCCTTGGGGAGGCTGTGCTGGGGAAATGGGGAACTGCTGCGGTGTGTCTCAGATACCCCAGGCTTCACCCAGATGATTCCCTGCCAGATTTGTCAATCATTCCTCCTTTCGACAGCCTGATCCCTGATGAGTGCTGCCAGTCAACTCTGGCATTCCAGAGGGGCATCGAGTGGTTGGCAGAATTCAGAAGATGCTTTCCACCCGTAGAGGGACATTGGCCATCCAGGTGTCCTCTGTCCCTTGGGACTTCCCCCCATACCTGGTTGGTGTCACCAGTGTTCCTTCCCTCCCCCTCTCCCTGGTTAAGAGCCCTGGCCTGCCATGCGAGAATTCTGTTGGAGCAGTTACTGGACTCAGAGGCCCTTGGGCCAGGAATAAAACCCTGAATCCAAACCCTCCATCAGAATCAGCTCCTTTCCTTCACCCTTGCTTTGAAGACTCTCAGTGGAAGGTAAACCTGAGCTCCTGCATGCCTGGACTTCTCTCCAAGCCCTCAGCTGTAACATCCAGTGAGCCTGAGGGACCACTGGGGTGAAAACAGCACAGAGCTGCCAGACAGGCAAACAGCAAGGGCACAGCTCAGGCACAACCTCCTGGGAATATTGGACCGAACTCCAATAGGGAATGCTGTGGGTTGAGTGGGAAAACATGAGTGAGAATGGAAAGCACCAGTGGGACCATGGAATGGCAGAGAGAGGAGAAGGTGGACGGGGCTTGGAGCAGCCTGGGACAGGAGAAGGTGTCCCTGCCCATGGCAGGGGTGGAACGAGGTGAGCTTTCATTTCCTTCCATTGAATTTAAGTTCCAACCCATCCCATTGTCCTGTAATTCCATGATCTCTGCTTGCCATTACGAATCAGAGCAAGAATGTCCCCGCCTTCCCTGCCCGAGGATGGAATCTGCAGAGCACTTCGGCCTCTCCTCACCCCGCACTCCGGCAGGGACCCAGCACTGGATCTTCTGTCGAGCCAGAAGCTTTGCGTGCGCTGCCTTTCCTCCTCCCCTCCTGCAGGTGTTGCGGTGTCCCTGTGCCCCTCCCTGCTCTCTGGCAGCTCGGCAGCAGCCACTTTTCCACCCCTGTGCAGCCGCTTACCCCGCTCAGCACCGTGTCACCGACACCGGCGCTCGTGTCACCTCCGATCGTGGCCACGGCTGCGCCGCGCGTCACCTCGGCACAGGAGGAGGCAGCCAGGCAGAAAGCACAGCAGATGTCAGCCCTCCTCGTGTTTACAGGGGAGAACATCCCCTGGCGCCACCAGGGACACGGGCAGCACGGAGTGATCTCCTCCCCGGGAGCCCAAGGACGGCCCCGCACGCACCTGGAGCATCCCCGAGCCTCGAGCCAGGAAAGGACTTCAGCATTCCCATCATCCTGGCACTCAGGAGGGAAAACACATTTCTGCAGAGCATAAAAGCACCTGAAAGCAGAGTCTGGCCTGATCTGTGTGGTCCTGAGGAGACTGAATTGCTGCGAACTCTCCAGGGAGAGCTTGTCCCCTTTGCCGTGTCACCAGAGCCTGGGACAGCTTTTCAGCACCAGCTCGCTCTTGGATGTTTCTGTCACTCAGAACTGCTTCTCCCGCAGGGTTTGCCTCTTGTATTCCCACCTCTGCACAGCTCTCCTGGAGCCCCTTTAGGGACTGGAGGGGTTCTGAGGTTTCCATGGAGCCTTCTCTTCTCCAGGTGAACATTCCCAGCTCTCCCAGCCTGGCTCCATGGCAGAGGGGCTCCAGCCCTGGGAGCAGCTCCGTGGCCTCCTCTGAGCTCATCCAGCTCCAGGTCTTTGCTGTGCTGGGACCCCCAGAGCTGGAGGTGGGGTCTCACAAGGACAGATAGAGGGGAACAATCCCCTCCCCTGAGCTCCTCATCCATGAGCTGTTGGTTCTGTTCCACATTCCAGTGGGAACCCGCGGCTCTCTGGGATTCCAGGAGGCGTGAGGGGCTGGGAAGGGTGGCAAGGCTGAGCTGGTGCACACCTGTAATGAGGATGATTGAAGGCTGAGTGCAGGATGATACAGAACAATATCAGTAAGTGGTTTTAGTGTCAGCAATCTTCAAACTCGCTGTCAAAGGGAACATTTAAACGATTTTCCTGCTACTCCAACGCATCCAGGTTATATTTATATCCAGAGAAAACTGGTGCTATAAATGTCAGCTTTGGAGAAGGGCTGGCTGCATCCATCAGAGCAGGAATTAGGAAGGAGGGAGGAATGATGTATCATTGCCAGCTGATGGACCTGTCTGCAAGGAAAATCCCTGAGGCCTGATCCATGGCGGGGAATGTCCCAGCCTGGGAATATCCCAGCCCAGTCCCAGTGTTTGGGACATCCTCTGTTTGTGGGGCAGCAGGAAAGGTCCTGAGCTGGCCAGAGCTTGGAGCTCAAGGTGCTTGAATTGCTCAAAGCCAGATTTTAGCAAAACACGGGAGAACTGTAAAAAATAGGGAGAATTTTGTTTTGCCAGAGTGAGAATAAAAATAAAAGGGGTTGTAAAGAATCTTTGCACTGCCCACTGTCCAGGACTTTCAACTTTCTCCTAGGCTGGCTCTTGGGGTAGTTTTGAGTGGTTTCCAGCCACCCTCTGTGGTGTTTTTTCCATCTCCATCCTGGCTGGGAATCTGTTCCCTGTCCTTCCTCACATCACTGCCCTTGGCCAGGCATTGCCCTTTGGAAAACCCTGATCCTGCTGCCATCCCTGCAGCTGGAGAGGAAACTCAGTCCTTCTCCATCCCAGGGGATTTGACTGCACCCTTTGGATCTGTGCAGAAAGTTCTTGTTTGGGCTGGCAGGATTTCCAAAGTCCTGGTGGGCACTGAGAGCCCCTGGTCCTAAACTATCCACTCTTAGGAGTCTCCCTTCTCCTTCCAGCTCCATCCGAGCTGGATTCCTGTTCCCCAAAAGCGGGGGAAGGCCAGAGACACCTGGGAATCAGTCAGAAAGGGAGGATTTGAGGAACTGGAGCAGCACAGGAGGTACAGATATTGGGAGGGTGAAGAGGCAGAACTTGGACCTTGTCATCCCCCCAGGAACGGCCTGGCAGCTGCTTTTGGGGGAGCCAGAGCAAGCAGGTGTGAGGGTGTGTGGGGAGGTGAGACACACACAGGGAATTTCCAGAGCTCCGTGAATTCTGGGAAGGCAGAGCTTTCAGAAGGTCCTTTAGGATCTCTTGGGTGGTGGGGGATGATCCTCCAGGAATTTGCTGAGACTGTTGGGAAGGACATCCTGCAGCTCAGAGTTTGGACACCCCACACTAGGGAAGGCTGGAAGCTTTTATCCCACGGCCTTTTCCCAAAGCCCAGAACCTGGAATTCCATCACACCTGGAGCAGGGAGGGCGCCTTTGAGAGGTGCAAACATTGGAATTTAAGCACTGAGGGAGTTCAGGTCTCACTGATGACAGATGATGGGGATGCCCCCATCTGATGCCACCACCCCACCCTGGGCTAGGGCTGCTCCAGAGCCCTGAGCCAGCACAGACCCTCCCGGGTGCTTCAGCTGCTCAAAGCACGCTGTGGAATTTGCTTTTTCCCAGCAAACTCCCGGCCAAATCCCATCCTATCTGCCCTTTTCCAGGCAGGATGAGGCTGGAATAAATGGCCTGTGGGCTGCTGCTGCAGATCTGACAGAAATATGATCATGTTCTCAAACATAACATGGGGCAAATTGGCCCTGGCAGGTGAAGCAGCAGGACAGGGCTCCTGCTAAATGCAAGGACTCGCTGAAATCCCGCTAATTGCTGGGCGAAAAATACAGATAAACAAGGGATAAACATTGACATTCCCGAGAACCTTTGGCGTATCAGCGGGAAATCACTCCCAGCTCGGTTCACAGGTTCTGCTGACAAGTCCAGGAGCAGGGAAAGGTCAGCACTGCAGGGGGGAGGGCACGGGGGGCTTCCAGTGGCAGAGGCAGCGGGAGCCTGTGCCAACCCCAAACCCTCCCCCATCCCTCCCTCCATGGATGAACTCGTGCCTCCTGCTCCGAGCCATCTGCCCCTACAAAACGCTCTGGGAACGGAGCCCAGGCAATCCCTGGAGCTGTGGGAAGGGAAAAGTGAGGGCTGGGGCAAACGGCAGCGCTGCAAGAACCTCCCCTGTGCTGAGCACCAGATTTCTGCCAGGGGGAATCGCCACTGCCCACGTCCTGGGGATGCCAGCTGGATCCTGCCTCCATCCTGGCCAAGCTGGAATGGAACAACCCTGTTCCCATCACAGCCAGACTGCCCCAGCCTATCCCCTGCTCCTCCACCGCACAAAGTGAGGGTAGGGAAATCAGGGGTTGGGATCCCAGAATCCCAGAATGGTTTGAAGTGGGAAAAGCCCATCCAGTGTCACCCCCTGCCATGGTCAGGGACACTTTCCACTCTTCCAGGGTGCTCCAAGCCCCATCCAACCCAGCCTTGGACACTTACAGGGTGATCAGCTTGAAAAAAACAAACGAGGTGAAAGAGCAACTTGGTCAGCCTGGAGAATAAAACTTTGATTACTGGTTCAGGAATTAAAGCAACACAAGAACCAGAGTCAGATATTGGTAAATTCAGAATAGATGGAGAGGTCTAGAGGGCAATTAACCCTCACACCCCAGGGCTGGGGCAAGTTCCACTTCCTGGCATCTTGACTCCTTATTTTTCCCTCATGGAAAAACACACTTTAATTCAAAGGTTTGTTTGAGGGAAGGGGCAGCACCAGGATGTTCTGTGAGGCCTTCAATGCTCCAAGCTGCCCTTGGGCCATGGATGGATCATCTCTGCATTGATCTGAGGTAAAATAATTTAGAAAACAGTTTTTAGTCACTGTTCCCCACACTTGGGCTGGCACTGCCACTTTGGAAGGGAAAAGGGATCTGAGGCAGGATCTGGGTCCTGCCCATGCCCCTGACCTTGGCAGATGCCTGACAATGCGGGAATTTGGGGGTGAGGCACATCCTCACACTTCCTCTGCTTCCTACTCCCAGCTCAGGATATTTTTGGGACCTCCCTTCTGTGGGGCTGCTGAGGAGGCTGGGGCACAGGGATGGAGGGCAGGGATGGGGCACAGGGATGGGGCACAGGGATGGAGGGCAGGGATGGGGCACAGGGATGGAGGGCAGGGATGGGGCACAGGGATGGGGCACAGGGATGGAGGGCAGGGATGGGGCACAGGGATGGAGGGCAGGGATGGGGCACAGGGGAGGGAGGNGATGGAGCACAGGGATGGAGGGCAGGGATGGGGCACATGGATAAGGGGCAGGGATGGGGCACAGGGATGGAGGACAGGATTGGAGGACAGAATGGGAGGACAGGCTGGGTGTCACAGGATCTCTCTCCAACAGGGAATAGGAATAAAGGCCAGGCAAACAGACACGATGTTCCCCTCTAATCAGCCCCATCATCCTCCAGCCCTCGGCTCAGGCACCTCCTGGGCCAGGCGTCATTAGTGGGTTGCTAATCACCCTCTTGGGCTCCTCTCCATCCCGTGTGCCCTTGAACCCGGGGGTGTTTAACCCACCTGCGTTCCCTGCACCCCTCGCCCTTCCCCTCGGCACAGCAGCGAGCTCAGCAGAGCCCGGCTCTGCTTTCCTACAGCACCATGGAATCCGAGACAGCACCGAGAGGGGCGAAGGATTCCTGGAGCCTGGGAACATTTGCATGGCATCAGATAGTGCTGAGGGTGGAGAGGGAGGCTTGAAACCAGACCCTGGACACTCTCCTGCATTCGGTGGCTGCCAGGGTCAGGTTTCAGCAGCAAAAAGCAGAGGAATTGTCGCTGTCCCTTCAGGACACGCAGCACCACCCTGCCCTTCCCCAGCAGTGCGGACACTGCCCCGGCACTGGGATATTCCCAGCAGTGTTTCCCACACCTCCACCCTGCCGCGCTCCTCCTGTGCTTGGGTTTTGGTATTCCCAGCCATCCCAACCACCCCACCAGCACTGGGAGCTGCAGGGCATCCCAATCCCAGCGCTGTGGGAAGAACAGGCTCCCCGGAGCTCCATGGGGCTCTGGGTTCACTCACATCACTCTGCTCCGAGTGGGAGGGGAAGCTCAGCCCAGCTCCAAAGAGGCTGCTGGAGACAACCAGGATCCCAAGGGATTTCCTTCTTTTGCTGCTGGACCTTTGTCTTGTTCATGGGGCTTTTGCCTTCCCAGTGCCACAGAGAACCTGGGCACTCCCAGGCAGCCCAGGGCTGCCAGCCCTCAGCACGGGAATGCTGCAGGGATTAGTGCTTTCCCTGACCTGAGCCGCTCACCGAGTCTTATTTTTGTTAGGGAGAGAATGGATTAGGGAGTCCTATTTCTTGGTTGTAATCCTATTTCCAAAGATACTGGGAATCCCGTGGCCCTGAGCGGGGAGGACCTGCCTCCAGCTCCCTTCCCAGCTGATATCCTGGGCACCACCCTTCCCGGGGCTTTTGGCACCCACAGGTGCAATCCACAGGTGGAAACACCCTCCCTTCCCTAGGAAATGCATTGAAACAAATCTTCCCACACCACGGCTCAGCTCTGGAGCTGTATTTTTATTTCAGGCTCTGGTTCTGACCCAGCCTGAGTAAGGAATGCTGGCCCTGCCTCCACAGAGGCGTCTCCCACCTTCCCCAAACCTCCCGGACTCAGGGATTTTTGTCTCCTTGAAAGTCCTGCAGTGTTTTATCACAGTCATTCCCTTCCATCAGTTGAAACATCGGAGGAGCAAAGTTGGAGCACATCTCTCACCCCTCTCTGCTCCCCCTGTGTCCCATCCCAGGTTTCCCCAAGCTTTTATCCTGAATTTCCCTCCAGCACACCCACCCCATGGCATGCTGGTTTCTGGAAGGGCTCACATTTCCTGTCATCTGCTCTTTCCAAAGGGCTGGAAAAAATTGGGAAACTCAGATGTCTTGTCAGCCACAGGAGAAGCCACAGCATTGCTGGGATTGCAGAGCATTCCACGGGGAGTAGCAGCGATCCCAGGATTGTCCCACAGAACCTTTCCTGGCCTTTCCATGGTGCTCCTTGCTCAGGGCTGGGACCCACAGCTGCAGGGAGAAGTGAGGAGCTCCAGACACCTCTTTCCATGGAATTCTCTTTTTTTTGGGCAGGAGGGGGTTACTGCCATTGTTAATCCATGGGAAGGAGTGTTTATCCATGAGAAGAAGTGTTTTCCAAAGCTCTGTCCTTCAGTGCAGCTGTCTCGGTGATGTTCTGATGCTCATTTAGGAGAGGACACTCCAAGATGTTTCCAGAAGGATGGGCTAAAACCTTCCCAAATCAAAAGTCCTGGTGGTCCTCAGAACCCGCCAGAAATCCCTGGATACAGGACAACCACCATGCTGAGACTGAGAAGCCCTCAGGATATGTGGGGGCACAGGATTCAGGCCCCTCCACTGGGATTTGTTGGAATTCTTGTTGAGGAATGAGAACGTGGCAGGACTGGCTCAGAACTGCCCCAAACCAGGGAAATTTCTCCCAGTGGATCTTGCTGGCTGCTCTGGGAAATCTCATTTTCCATCTGCCTGGCAACTGGGAGTGTCCCAGTGCAGGGCAGGGAGTGCTGAGCCTTTGCAAAGCATGGAGGCCATGCCTGAATCCCATAAATCTCCCTCCAGGCTCCAAGGCAGGTGTGAAATACAGGATGCTCCTCGTGTGTCCTGGAGCTGGGCAGGATTTACTCCACACCAGGCTCTGGATGCACATTTCTTATCTCAGCCCCGAGATTTATGGAGTCCCTGAGATTTATTCTGCTTGTAAAACGCTGTTAAATGCGGGGCTGAGTTGTGCAATGGCCATTGTTTGGGAATGCTTTGTGTCTGCTGGCAGAAAAACGGGCACAGCCCTCCCCGAATGAGCTGCCGGGTGGGAAAAGGCACCGGAGGGATGTGAGGAGCCGGGTGCTGCTGCCAGGGGGGTGGAGAGGGGCTGGGGTGCACCAGCATCCCATCCTGGTCCTGCTGAGCAGGGATATGGGTGAGTGGGGTGAAAATCCCAGTCCTGTGATGCCGGGGATGCAACTCCATCCCTACCTGCTCCTGCTGAAAGGGACATTTGGGCAAGGGGGTACTGAGTCAGAGAGGCCAAAAATGGGGAATTCTTGGGGAAATGGGTGGAGGCAGTGGGAGGCTGCTGAAAATCCCAGTCCTGTGGTGCTGGGGCTGCACCACCACCCTGCTTCTGCTGCAGAGGGACGCTTGGGTAAGGGATTACCAAGGTGGATTGGCAAAAAAATGAGGAATTCTTTGGAAAATGGATGTGGGAAGTGAGAGGCTGGTGAAAATCCCAGTCCTGTGGTGCTGGGGCTGCCCCATCACCCTGCTCCTGAGGCAGGTGGATACTTGGGGGAAGGGATAATAAACCAAGAAATGGGGAATTCTGTGGAAAAGGGATGGAAAGGGATGGAAGGAGCCAGAGGCCAGCCATGAACCCAGCCTGGTGCTGCATCAGCTCAATTCTGCGGCACAGCACCCACTCAGGGGAGGATTCCCATGCAGGCCGAGGGTAGATGGGCAGTGTGAAGAGCTTCCCGAGGCCCGCCTGCGGCCACCCCGCTCCCCGGGCGGGGCTCAGGCTCTGCCAGGCTCGGCGCTGGCTGGGGGAGGCGGCGCCGGCGCTGGCGGCAGAAAAGGCTCTTTTGATGGAAACGAAAATGTTCGCTTTTGAAAAACCTGGAGTCGGGGAACGAGCCTCGGGGTTACCATGGAAACCCAGGGCTGAGCCGTGCTGCAGCAGGAGCCGCAGCCACGGGGGCTCCGGGGGCTCGGGGACACCGCGGGCTCACCGGCACCGCCGGGCGCATCCCGGGGCGCGCAGGGAAAGCACCCGCGCCTGCCAGCAGCGCCGGGAAAAGGGATCGGCTGCCGGGAAGGGCTTGGGTTATGGGCTGGGAGGCAGAACCCGGCCGTGCTGAGCGGAGCAGGGGCCACCAGCCCGGTGTAAACAAATCCTGCGGAGTGACAGCAGCGGGAGCTGCAGCCGATTGGCTCCCGCTCCTATCTCCGGGAAGATCGATAGAACAAATTAGAGCGGGCAGAACAATGCGAGAGAGAGCCCTGCAAACCCCAATTACCCCAAAGCTAATTAATGTGTTTTTAAACAAACATTATGGCAGCGCTTCAAACAGCGCTCAGGCGGCCGCAGAAGTTGCACGAGGGCGGCGGAGCAATTCCTTAGCCCGGGGCGATGGAGTGGGAAGGATCCCAAAACAAGAGTGGGGAGGGAAAACAATTGCTCGATCCTAGCACAGCTGGGGGAAAGCGGGAGCTCTTTGCAGCGCACAGCACGGGGACTGTGCTCCCCCAGCATCCCGCAGGGCTGTAGATCAATAGTCCTGGAGAAAAACAGGGTACGGGGAAGAAAAGGAGGAAAATGCACCGCAGCAGCTCACTCAGCCCTTCTAGGAAGGAGCAGACAAAGGGATGCAAAGCCCAACCTTCCTGAAAGGACTCTGACCCGGAAAGCTGACCCCTGAACAAAACGGGATCCTTGGGAAAACAATGCCACTGGAACACGGCGCTGATTGCTCCCGGGACTGCCTGACAATGCGGGAGCGTTATCCCAGGCCGGGGCTGAGGAAAACACAGGAAGCCCGGTACCCTGGACATCCCTGCACACCTCCAGGACATCATCCTGCCTGGACACAGCCCCGAGCAGCAGCTGGAACCCCCCCTCAGCCACAGCACCGGGGGACATTCCAGCAACAGGAGCACAATCCATTAAAGCCCAATTGGATCCTCCCTGAGAAGAGGCAGCAACCACATCTCCAGCTCCAGATGTTCAGTTACAGACCAGGGGAGGTGTTACCTGCCCTGGAGATTGGGGGGAAAGGGCTTCAGGGAGGAACTGGGAGAAGATCATCTGACAGCCCTGAATCCACACATGGATCCATCAGGCTTGGGATGAAAATATAGAGGCTGAACCCAGGCCCAGGGCGTGCATGGTGCAGGCACCTGGAGCTGGGCATTGTACAGGAAACATCCAGTGAGGATCCTGGAAAACTTCCAAGCTCACAGCAGCTGAAAGGAGCTCCAGGAGAGCTGGAGAGGAACTTGAGACAAGGAATGGAGGGACAGGACACAGGGAATGGCTTCCCCTGGACAGAGGGCAGGGCTGGATGGGATATTGGGATGGAATTGTTCCCTGTGAGAGTGGGCAGGCCCTGGCACAGGGTGCCCAGAGCAGCTGTGGCTGCCCCTGGATCCCTGGCAGTGTCCAAGGCCAGGTTGGACATTGGGATTTGGAGCAGCCTGGGATGGTGGAAGGTGTCCCTGCCATGGCAGGGGTGACACTGGATGGGCTTTCAGGTCCCTTCCCACCCAAACCATTCCATGATCCTGTGATTTCCCCAGACTTTCCTGGCTCCTGCCATGTGATTCACAGACAACTCCCATGAGGGTTGTTGTGTTTTTTGCTCAATCCAACTCGGCAAGTTTTTCTCCCAAGAATTTGTCAAGGCTTTTAGCACTGACACACTTTTCCAGACTGAGGGTGGAGTCTGCGGTTGAAGAAGGAGGATTCTGGAATTGCCCCATGTTGGTGGCCCCGGCCCTCAGCCAAAATGTTCAGATGGCAGCTGAGCCCCTGCTGAGAGTCCTCTGTCCCTCCTTACTCCAGCAAGGCCTTGTTTATCCCTGGAAAAGCAGCTGGAGGATCTCCAGGAGGGATTTCACTACCCAGTGATGGGTTGGATCCAGCGCAGTCCTGCAGCCTGGATGAGATGGAACACAGGGAATGCTGGATCCAGCCCCAATCCTGCAGCCTGGATGTGACAGGACACAGGGAACACTGGATCCAGCCCCAATCCTGCAGTCTGGATGTGACAGGACACAGGGAACACCGGATCCAACCCCAATCCTGCAGCCTGGATGTGACAGGACACAGGGAATGCCGGATCCAGCCCCAATCCTGCAGCCTGGATGAGATGGAACACAGGGAACACTGGATCCAGGACCAATCCTGCAGCCTGGATGTGACAGGACACAGGGAATGCTGGATCCAGCCCCAGACCTGCAGCCTAAGCCTGAAGTCCCCTGGGGTCAATCCCTACTCAAACTGGGTCAGTGTTGGAGGCACCTCTCCTCTCGGCTCTCCTTCCCTCCTGGAGGTCCTTGCCTGGTGCAGGGGAGCACCCAAGCTCCAGAAATCCCATTCTGGGGCCATGCCTCCAATCCCTGGGGCATGGGACCACCCAGCCCCCAGAAATCCCATTTTTGGGTCACACCTCGCTAAAAAAGCTCCCTGCCAGGAGATCAAGGATAAATTCTGAGCTCCAGGCACTGCCAGCACAGGCACCCACCCCCACTCAATGTCGGTGCAGCTTCTCCTCACTCCCCAATCTGCCGGTCCCAGGCAGCCCTGGGGTCCCCATCCCTCCCATCCTCTCTCCAGCTCGGACCCACAGGGATGGGAGCACGGGCAGGAGGTGGCCCCAGGCAGGCGGGGGAGGTGTCGCACACCTCGGGCTCACCACGCTCGCTCGTTCCTGCTCGATACAGGGGAGCTGTCAGGCGCTTAATTAGAGCCAGCGCCGCGTCCCGCTGCAGTCGATTAGCAGGGTTTGAGCCGAGTGCTCCCTGTTTGGGGTAACTGATGGGAGCAGGCCGGGAGAGAGGCAGGAAGCCCTGGGAAGGAGGATTTTTCCTCTGGCTGGTGTGGGAGAGTGCAATCCCACGCTGTTCCTTGCCGACTTTCTCAGCGTCTTGTTCATCTCCTTCCCTCCTGCTCCTGAGCGATGGCCCAGGCGGAGCAGGAAGCAGCTGGGGTCTGGTTTACCTGGGACAATGCCCTGACAAAGCCCTGAAAGGAGCAGGAAGGAAGCAGCGCAATGGCCCGAGGCCGGACAAAGGGTCCGTGCAGGAAGGCACCCCTCCCTCCTTCCCATCCCTACCGTGTCTGGGGACCTTCTCCAAGCATCCATCCCCTTCCTTGGACGCTGGCCACACCGGAGGAGGGGATGTGAACATCCTACTCCTCATTTCCCTGTGCTCCAGGTGCTGCAGGATTCCAGCTCTGGGAGCACAGGTGAGCAGCCCAGCCCCGGGGCTCCCCAGGGAGATGCTGTTCCACCAGCTAATCCTGCAGGAGGCTCCTTGGCAGAGACGTGGGAGCAAGTGGTGGTGGTGCCCTGTGTGCAGAGCCACACAGGTGGCACTGTCCCTTCTGTGCCACTCTGCCATGAAGGGTGATGAGTTGGAAGCACAAAGCAGGATAAGCACCAGGGGAGGTTTGGACTGGATATTAGGAAAAATTTCTTCTCCAAAAGGTTTGTCCAGCATTGGAATAGGCAGCCCAGGGATTTAAAAGGCATGTGAATGGGGCACTTGGGGACATGGTTGGCAGTGGCCTTGGCAGTGCTGGAGGAATGGTTGGACATTCCTCCGTTCTCTGAGGTTTTTTCCAGTCTAACTAATTCCATGTCTCCCTGTGCTGGATTCTCCCTCCTGCAGCCCCAATGGGCACTGCAGTCCCTGTTCACGTCCCTTCCCAGGTGGCCTCTGCCCAGTGCTCCACCTCATCCTCCCTCTTTTGTTCCTCCTTCTTCCTCCCTGTTCTCATTCCTGCAGATCCACAAGGCTCTCTCTGAGCTTCTGAGCCACCCCCAGGGGCCTCTCCCTCTGCTCTGCTCAGGTCTTTACTCCTCAAATTTCCTCTTAAACACTGGCAAAGCCTCCCGAGGAAACGCAGTGCTCCAGGTAGGGAGCCTGTTCACCTCTGCCCAGGTTCCCTCCTCCCCCTGCCTCCCCTCTGCCCCCCAGGTGCTGCAGAGGTGGGAATTCAGGTGTTCGCCTGGATGGCTCCCAATGAGGAGCATCAAACGGAACGGAGCACAAAAGGCACCTGGGGGGAAATAAAAGCTCCTGATGCATTGCTAAGAGGGCTGAGGGGGGAGCAGCGCCCGCCTGAGCGCGGGGAGGGAGCAGGGAGCAGCAGGATTCCATCAGGATTCACCCGCTCCACGTCGGCACAAGCAGGCGCTGGGAAGCGACGGATCCAGGGGTGGTCTGGATCCGTGCGAGCAGCGCCTGCCCCGGCCTGCCCCTGCCTCAGGACACGGATGCAGCCCGTGGTGGAGCAGAGCTGCTGCTGCTGCCTGTGGGAATCTCCGATTGCTTCCTGAAGCGTGCTGGGATAAATGGCACCGTGGGAATTCAGAGCGGGAAGCCGGGGACAAGCTCAGCGTGGCTCTCAAAGGCTTGGCTTCGCTGGGATCGGCGCTGGAGGACTCCAAGGACATGTCATTATCCTCTGTGGAGAGCCAGCAGATATTTGCTGGGATTTGTCCATCCCTTCAGCCTCGCATTCCCCTGGGACAGCTCTGGCTGCTGTTTCCTGTTCGGAGCCGGAGCAGAGGACGAGCTGGGAGCACACACGGATCAAACCCGCCTGCAGTGCCCCGGAGCGTTTGCCAGGGAAGGATGGCAGTGCCAGCTGCCCTCCCTGCCCCATCACGCCTTGCTGGGGGTCAGAATCCGAGATCCTGAGTGCTCACATCCAATTCCTTCAGCAGTGCCCGGGGCCTGCGGAAGGGACTCTTCCAATGAAGCTTCCAATGCTCTGAGCCACTCAGCCTCAGCCATGGTCACTGCAGAGGTCACTCCATTCCAGGACATCTGGCCCTGTCCTCAACCTCCTCCAGCCCAATGCCACCCCCAGCCCCTTCTCGGCCCTGCTTCCCACCCTCTCCTCCCCTCCCTTTGCTCCTGGATGGACCAGCTGCTCCTCCTCCCCTCTCCCACAACCTCCCCCACAGCCTGCTCTGACATCCAAGCGCTATTTAATGTCTGTTTTGCTGCTAGGAAATGCAGTTTGGTGGCTGGAGATGGGGAGGGAACCACGTGAGCAGCAGCAGCAGCAGCAGCAGCATCCCCACGGATCCCCGGCAGGCACCCAGCCCCTTCCCTGGTGCTCCAGGGAGCGAGAGGCAGCCGGGGCTCGGAGCATCCTGCCTGCCAAGGGTTAATGCCTGCTGCAGAGTCGCTGATTCCTCCCTCATGGTGTTTCCCATCCCTCTGCCTGGACAGCCCTTGGGAGTGGAGTCAGCACCCCCAAACCCCTCATCCCGCTGTCCATGAACTCAGGATTCAGCAGAAGGAGGACCTGGAGCAGCGTTTTCCCCAATCCAGGAGCCCTGACCGTACAGGCAGATTAATTTAGCATGAACAAAACGCTCTCGAAACACAAATGCCCTGCAGCGACAGGGCCCAGGCGCTGCTCAGCTTCGAGGCTGGGATTTGGTTGGGAGCAGGAATGCTGAGGCAGAGCAGCGCTGCCCTGGCTTTGGGTGCTGAAGCCCCTGGGAAGCAGGCAGGGATGCAGGAGGTGGAAAGGGTCACCCAGGGAGCCTGGGAGAGGGGCTGCAGGCGGTCCCTGGTGGGAGTAGAGCACGGAAATGGGAGGCAGGAGGAGAGGGATGCTGCCAAGAGCTGTCCCAGCATCCCCGACACGGAGCGGAGGGGACAAACCCCGGCGGGAGGAGCAGAGCGCGGGCTTTGCCCCAGGGGACACCCAGAGCTTCACTCTGCCAGGGCCGTGTCCAGCTCCGGGGGTGGAGCAGCGCGAAATTCTCGCTTGTATCACAAAATCGTCATCCCAGCACGCAGGGCACGGCAGGCTCTGGGCAGGGACGAGGGGAGGATGTGACAGTGCTGCAAACCGAGGGCAGCGGCTTCCAGCGTGGAATCCGAGCGGGATCAGCCCCGGGCTGGGGCAGGAGCAGCGCCAGGGCCGGGGAAGGAGCTGAGCCACTGCTCAGCTCCGGTTTGCTGGGCTAACCGAGCACTGCAGACACAGCAGGAAGGGTTCACTGGGGGTCCAGGCGTGTGACAAGTTGGGAGAGTCGGGGGCTTCCAGCCTGGGGAAAGATCCAGGGAGATCTTAGAGCC
>VZTB01001758.1:8860-24044 GCA_013397245.1 Thryothorus ludovicianus
GACGGACACATGGACACACACGGACACCCCCACTCACCTCCGGGACCAGGTCCTCCACAGCCCCCCCTGGGGACGCAGGGATGGACACACAGGGACGGACGGACACAGAGGGAAGGACGGACGGACACAGAGGGAAGGACGGACGGACACACGAGACTGGGCCGGAGCTCATTTGCCCAAGCAGGAGTTTATTGGCCGGAGCCGGGGACCCTGCAGCCATCGGCCATGGCCTCGGGGGGCTGCGGTGGCTCTTCCCAGGGGTCTGGAGCCCCCCCGCTCCCCAGTGCCCCCTCCCCGGGGTTTGCTCCCGGCGGGAACAGAGGCCTGGAGCTGCCGGCAGAACACGGCCGGGGAGGAAGCCAAGCTGGGATTGGGGTCCCTGCCCCATCCTCGGGGTCCCTGCTCCATCCCCAGAGGGGTCCCGCTCCCCAGTGGGGGCGTCTCCTGGGGATGCTCCTGCTTCCCCATTCCCAGGGCGTGCAAACAAAGCTCGTCCTGCTCTTTCCTTTGAGGCTTTAGGACGAAATTTCCCCTCTAGGGGCTTTCTCGGCTGCCTCTGGCTCATCCCGGTCCGGCGGCAGCAGCGCACGGGGCACGTCGGAGCTGCCGGGGCACCGCCCGTGGCACCTTCCGGCCGGGATTTGGGGTGTCCGGACCCGGGGGTGCTGTGGGATTTCGGGGGGAGCAGAGCACGGCACCCACAGCGGCAGCCTAAGTTCATCCCCCTGGCGTTTCCCCTTCCCAGCATTCGGGAAAAGAAGGGATTCGAGGCAGCCCGAGGAGGAATCCGCTCCTGGGGAGGGCAGAACCCGAGCGGCGACGCCGAACCCCCGCTCGGCGACAAGCCGGGCTGGCTTCTCCCTCCTTCCCGAGGCGGGGCTCAGGAGATCTCGTTGCCGAACACCTCGAGCACCAGCGGCGTGAGCTGCATGCTGTGCTCGGGCTGGAAGGCGAGGCAGCGGTACTGCCGCGAGTGCTCCTCGCTCAGGCTGCGCAGGTCCGCCAGCTTCTGGATCATCCTGGCGTACAGCAGGCGGCCGCCGGGCGCGGGGTGCCGGGCGCGGATGTAGCTCTGCAGCACCTCCGAGAGCCGCTCCTGCAGCGCCTCCACCCGCAGCGGCTCCCGCACGCCCGGCCGGTCTGCGGGGAGCGGCGCTCGGGGTGGGCTCCGCTCGCGGCGGCGCCGGGAATCGGGGCTGCTCCCTCCCCTTGGGGGGTTTTAGGGTCTGGGGCTGTTCCCTCCCCTTGGGGGGGTTTAGGGTCTGGGGTGATTCCCTCCCCTTGGGGGGTTTTAGGGTTTGGGGTCGTTCCCTCCCCTTGGGGGGTTTTAGGGTTTGGGGTCGTTCCCTCCCCTTGGGGGGTTTTAGGGTCTGGGGTCGTTCCCTCCCCTTNGTTTAGGGTTCGGGGCTGTTCCCTCCCCTTGGGGGGGTTTAGGGTCTGGGGCTGTTCCCTCCCCTTGGGGGGTTTAGGGTCTGGGGTGATTCCCTCCCTTCCAGGGGGTTTTAGGGTCTGGGGTCATTCCCTCTCCTTGGGGGGTTTTAGGGTTCAGGGTGATTTTTTTAGGGCCAGCTGTCCTCAGGGGTTTTCCCTCCCTTTTGTGGGTTTTTAGGGTTTGGGGTTTTTAGGGTTTGGGGTTTTCCCTCCCATTTGTGGGGTTTTTAGGGTTTGGGGTTTTATTCTCCCATCTGTGGGTTTTTAGGGTTTGGGGTTTTTAAGGTTTGGGGTTTTTAGGGTTTGGGGTGGGTGTGTCCCTTACCTGGGGACAGGATGCAGATGGCCATGAGCAGCACGTGCTCCTCCTCGTGCAGGTTCAGCTTCTTCAGCCCCACCTGGAATTTCACCAGCGGCTCCAGCAGCTCCATGCTGTGCCCGGCTGCGGGGAGAACGGAGCCTCAGAGGGGCTCTGGAAAAATCTCCTTCCCTCTGGAATGGGATTTTTCCCTTTGGAACTCAATTTTTCTCCCTCTGGAATGGGATTTTTCCCTTTGGAACTCAATTTTTTCCTCTCTGGAATGGGATTTTTCCCTTTGGCACTCAATTTGGAACTCCAGGATTCAGGAATCCCAGGATTCGGGAATCCCAGGATTCGGGGCGGGCGTTTCCTCACCCTGGGTGACGTCGCTGACCCGGTATTTGAAGTCGCTGCTGCCGCAGGTCCAGGACATGTCCTCGAGGGTGAAGGACTGGTTGGAGCGCAGCATGATCACCTCGATGGCGCTGCACTTGAGCAGCACGATCTGATCCTCGGCTGAAAGGTCCCTGCGGGAGGAGCCGCCCTCGGGATGGGGTTTGGGGACACAAAGAAGAAAACCCCAAACCCTAAAAACCCCAAACCCTAAAAACCCACAGACGGGAGCAGAAAACCCCAAACCCTAAAAACCCACAGACAGGAGCAGAAAACCCCAGACCCTAAAAACCCCCGGAAGGGAGCAGAAAACCCCAAACCCTAAAAACCCAAAAAAGGGAGGGAAAACCCCTGAGGACAGCTGGCCCTAAAAAAAGGGAGGGAATCGCCCCGAACCCTAAAACCCCCTGGAAAGGAGGGAATCACCCCGAACCCTAAAACAGGGGACACGAGGGGACACAGAGCCAGGAGGAGCTGCCCCCCCCCCCAGGGGGCTCANCGGGAGGAGCCGCCCTCGGGATGGGGTTTGGGGACACAAAGAAGAAAACCCCAAACCCTAAAAACCCCAAACCCTAAAAACCCACAGACGGGAGCAGAAAACCCCAAACCCTAAAAACCCACAGACAGGAGCAGAAAACCCCAGACCCTAAAAACCCCCGGAAGGGAGCAGAAAACCCCAAACCCTAAAAACCCAAAAAAGGGAGGGAAAACCCCTGAGGACAGCTGGCCCTAAAAAAAGGGAGGGAATCGCCCCGAACCCTAAAACCCCCTGGAAAGGAGGGAATCACCCCGAACCCTAAAACAGGGGACACGAGGGGACACAGAGCCAGGAGGAGCTGCCCCCCCCCCCAGGGGGCTCACCCGGCTCTCAGCTGGGGCTCCCTCCCCAGAAATTCCCATCCCAGGGGTTTTTCCAGGTGTGGTTTTGCCCCAAATCTTGGAGGGGACAGAGGCTGAGGCCCCTCCCAACCCCCTGAGGTGCTGCAGGAGCTCCCTGCTGGAATTCCAGGGTATTGGGAAAAGAGGAGAACCCCAGGCAGGGGGGAGAGACAGAAAATGGAGCTGGGAAGAAAAACAAAGCTGAGGAACGGCTGGGAAGGGGAAATGGGGCAGGATGTGAAAGGCAGCAGCGGATTTGGGATCCAGGGCCTCACCTGAATCCCGGGATCATCTTGGCAAAGCCGATCACCTTCTGGATGCTGTAGCTGACCAGGTCAGCCAGGTGTGGGAGCATGGAGAGCTGCGAGAACTCCAGGTTCATGGAGGAGCTCTCGTCCTGCTCCTCGGGGCTGGGGAACGGCGGCGGCTCCGCGGAATCTGGGAAAAGGGGAAAAGCTCTGAGGGTCCCGGGGGGCTGCACCGCCCCGAGACCCCCGGGAGGGGAGAAAGGGTCCTGGAATGGGAGATTTGGGGGGAGAAGGGGCTCTGGAATGGCAGATTTGGGGGCGAAAGGGCTCTGGAATTTGGGGGGGACCCGCTGCACTTCTGCCGTTGTGACCGCAGCAGGGGTGGGACGAGGGGGCCTGGGTGGTTTTGAGGTTTCCCACTGGGATTCAGAATTTGGGATCCCAGTCTGTGAACGTGGGAGGAGGAGGAGGAGCAGGGCAGACCCTCACGGTGGGGATTAATTTGGGCTCTGGCAGAGCCCTTCCCCACCCCTGGAATTTGGGGTGCTTTGAGGTGTCACCTCCAGCCCAAAGCGAGTCCTGGGGCCCCTCCCTGGACCCCAATCCCAGTGTGGGGCCAGGAGGAGCCGGGGCACACCTGGGAATGTGCTGAAGGCCTCGGAGCAGAAGAGATCCGAGGAATCCTCCGAGGACAGGTCCTGGGTGAGCAGGGACGAGGATTTTGTGGCCCCTCTGCTGCCGAGGTGGCTCCTCACAGGGGGCTGGGGGAGAAAACACAGAAAGCTCCCTGAGGACTGCGGCTGGCAGAGGGAATTGTGGATTCTGCGGGGGCACTTCGAGGGATAAAGGAGATTTTTGGGGGGTCAGTACCCGGAATTTGGTGAAGTCAGCGTAGGTGGGGTCGTAGGTTTTGCGATGGGCCTCGAGCAGGATGTCGATGACTTTCTGCTGCTCCTCCGAGAGTTTGGGTTTGAGGCTTTCCCTCAGCGCCTCCTCCTCCTTCCTCTTCAGGATCATCTCCCTCTTCCTCTGCACCTCCTCGTCCGTCAGGATGACTGGGAATGGGAAAAGGACGGAATTAGGGATCGAAACGACCCCTGGATGCCACACCCAGGCCCTGCAAAAATCTTTTTCCGCCTAGAAAATCCCTTTGTCCCCCCTTTTTCCCCTTCCACCACAGTTTCCCAGGAGGTTTCAGGTGAGGCTTTGGGGTCACCCAAATTCCCCAAATTCCGATCCCCAAAGCCTTGGGGCCTCTGGTTTCACCCAGCTCCGGCTCCTCTGGGCTCCCAGCTGCCCCCAGGGGTGTCGGGTGCTGCTTCAGGGCGCTTTTAATCTGATTTTTAAGGTCAAGGCACAGCCAAAGCTCCCCCGCCCTCCAGGGCCAGGGATTTATGGCTTTTATTGGGGTGGCGGCGGCCAAAGGTTGGGCTCCACGCAAGGCTGGGCCTGTTTATTCAGGGAAAAGGAGCAGCCAGGGGCAATTTGGGCTCAAATCTTCGCTTTTTTATCAACAACTGCAAGCCCCAAGCAGCCTCAAAGGGGAAAAAAATCAGCGGGGAGCTGCAGAAATCTCTGGGGTCTGCCGAGGGGAGAGGGACAGATCCCCCAAAAGCAGGAGCTCACTTTCCTCATCCCTTTCTCCCCAGGGGCTGTTCTGGAATTCCCTGGGTGCTGGGGCAGGTGCTGGGAGGGTCAAGGTGGAATTCAGGGCGAGAGTTGGGCGGGAGGAGCTCGAGGAACCCTCGGCCTCCCCTCCTTGGGCCGAGGGCGATTTTCCATTTTCCATTCTCCAGCCTTGCACAATCTCAGAGGGGACACCTCGGAAAGGCTGAAAGGTCGCTCCCACCTCCACCCTGGGGAGGCAAATCAGGATTTTGCCATCCCCTCCCTCCCAGTTTTTTATCACAAAAAGCATCTGAGCTGCCTGCTCAGGGTCTGCACAAAGAGCAGGAGCTGTTAAAAAATCCGTGGAGAAGGATTTTTAGGGGTTATTGGTTATCCAAGGGATCCTGGGAGGACAGACACCTCCCTCTCCTCAGCTCCAAGCAGCTGGAAAAGGGCAGGGAAATGGGAATTGCACATTTTCTCCCAGCAGGTGGGAAAGGCCAGATCCCCCCACCCCCTACCCAAGGGCAGAAGGAAGGGAGAATTCCCAAATCCCAAGGCCTGGAGGGGGATTGTCCCTTCCTGCCACCCCTGGCCTGCTCTGTTTGTCCCCAGACGGGCAGAAAACCACAAATTGGGGCTGGCACAGCAACGTGGTGACCGCGGCTGCCACCCCCTCCCCGCCCTTGGCCGGACAAACTCCGGCCCCTCCTGACCCCAAACTGGGGCTGGGAGCCGGGGGGGGACCCAAACCCCGAATTCCAGGGCTGGGGAATTCCAGAGCCCCTGGCACGAGGGGCTGCCCTGCTCCTCTTCCTCTGAATCCCAACACCCCGGGGAAAACAGGGCCTCAAAACCTTCCCGATTCCCCTTTTCTGCCTAAAAATAACCCCAACCTTTCGTCCTCCCTCGTTTTTTTCCAGCAGCAAAGTCCATTTGGAGCTATTTTTAGCCTCTCTGGGCCAGTTTTGGTTAATCTGGGCAGGATTTGCTAACGGGGCTGTTTACACGTTAACTCCTGTGGGGGAAAACTTGGAGAAAACCTGGAGAAAAACCCCCTGGAATTGCAGCCCAGGAACTTTTCAGCCCTTGCTGGGTAATTAATTGGCTGGTGGTGCAAATTAAAGCACTTCCCCTCATTAGGGGTGAGGTGGATGTCCATAACAAGGGGCTCCTCAAAAACCAGGGATAGCTCCCCAAAATTTGGGGACAGCCGGTGCGGGGTGTGGCCTTTTCCTCTCTCATCAAGCTGCCAATCCCAAAGAATAAAATCCAGGGATTTCCATCAGGATCAATGAAAAAAATTAAGCATTTTTTTTTCTCCCAAGCAGCTCCAAATCCTGGTTTTCTGGAGGCCCTGGGGTGACATCAGGCTCTGTTTGCTCCCTGTTCAGCACATCAGGGCAAGGGCCCTGCTTCCCTATCCCGAATTTCCAGCTCCATGGACACCCTGGCCACAATCTCCCAGCAGAAAATGTTTGGTTGGAGCTCTCCAGGAGCACCCAGCTCCTCCCCAGCACCTCAAACACGTTTTATTTTTAAAAGCCACTTATCTCTAAATACACCCGGAGAAAACAAACATTTGGGCCACATTTGTGTGTTTGGACTGGGCTTAAAAACCGCTTTAATTCCCTTTACTGTTGACTTAAGGCCCCGCTTTATCCCACATGGAAAAAAGGCTTGGAAAAAAAAAATCCCAGAGGGAGAAGAGGAAAATGCAACCCAGCTCCACGGGCATGGGGAAGCTCATCCTGCTCTCCCCGTGGAGCCTGGAAAATGCTGGAAAGGAGAATTTCCAGAGCCATTGGGAGCCATGGGGATGATTTTCCTCAAAAAAAACCAACAAAAAACCCAGGAAAATTCACGAGAAACCAACGGGATGGGAAGGAATCATTAAACCAGCTCCTCTCAATCATTACCCACTGGCTCCCCTGGCCCAGCCACGGCCCTGGGACGTTCCTGGGACATTCCCGGGGTCATTCCCAGGGTCATTCCTGGCCGGACACTCACATTCCTTCATCATGCCGATGTCCACGCAGCGCTTGAGCCGGCAGGCCTGGCAGTGCCGCCGGTTGTCCTTGGTGATGTGGCAGTCCCCATTGAAGGGACAGGTGAACATGGCCTTCTTCTTCATGCTCCTCCTGGAAAAAGAGCAGCCAAAAAATTAAAAAAGAGGAGAAATAAAACCCCTCTGGGGTTGGATTCTCACTGTTCTGGCTGATGGTCCCAATTTCAGAGCTTGGGGCGCGGCTGGGAAAGGAGAATTTCCCCCCACAGGAGGGAAATTCCGAGGGGTTCAGCCGTGGGTTTATCCAAAATGGTCCTAAATCCACCGTGACCCCCCCTTGCACTAAACCAGGCTGCTCCAAGCCCAGCCCAGCCCGCTGGGTCGGAGGTTTTTGGGTGTAAGAAGGGATTTCTCAGGACAGGAGGGAGGAGGTTTTTGGGTCCAGCAGGGATTTTTTGGGCCAGGAGGGTGGGAGGGCTGCAGAGGAACCCCCCTGGCAGCAGAATAAACCCAGGCTGGGGTTGTGTGGGTTAAACCCAGCTGCCCTGAGCCCGGCCTTGCTGGCAGAACTGGCCCGAGCACATTCTGGGTGTGCAGAGAAGAGGAATCCTCGCTGCAGGACACAGAGAAAGGAGCCCGAAAATGACAGCCCTGAAACCACAGAGCCAACAGGAGCCACTGGGACAGAGGGTCAGGGCCAAAACCACCCCGGGGAAAAGGGTCAGAACCTCCCAGGACAAAGGGTCAGAGCCAAAATCTTCCTGGGAATGAAGAGTCAGAGCCAAAATCTTCCTGGGAATGAAGAGTCAGAGCCAGAATTCCCAAGGACAAAGGGGCAAGGCCAGAAAATTCCAAGGAAAAATGGTCAGAACCTTCCAGGACAAAGGGTCAGAGCCAAAAATCTTCCTGGGAATGAAGAGTCAGAGCCAAAATCTTCCTGGGATGAAGAGTCAGAGCCAGAATTCCCAAGGACAAAGGGGCAAGGCCAGAAAATTCCAAGGAAAAATGGTCAGAACCTTCCCAGGGCAAAGGGTCAGAGCCAGAANGAATGGCTGCCCCATCCCTGGAAGTGCCCAAGGCCAATACTCAGATAAAAAAAATGTGTTTAAAAAAATCAAATCTGGGTAAAAAAAATATTAAAGAGGGGTAATATACATCAACTACGGGTTAAAATATCAAATACGTGGGAGAAAATATTTAACAATGGGTTAAAAAAAAAAAATAAAATCTGGGTAAAAATCATCAAGATTCCTCTGTCTGCAGCCTCAGGAATTAAAAGCTGGTTTGAAAAAGATCAATGTGAACAAAGTGGCTGTCTTTACCTGCCGGGAATTTGGGATTTTTTTTGGGAGTTCATCCTGGAAAGGTGGATTTTGAAGCCTTGTTTTCCCCCATTCCTCCGAAACCTTTTGAATTTTGCTTCCTCCCCATTTGGGACAAACAATCCCAGCAGTCAGAATTCAGCCCCGGACACCCCAAAACTCCCAATTTTGGTGCACAAAAAGCTCCTTTTTTCCAGGGAAAGGCTGGGAATGCACAAACAACGAGGCCTTGGAGCACAGAAAAAACATTCCCGGGGCTCGGGAGAGGCCAAAATTCTGGGTTTGGAGTGGAAATTGCAGCTTGGGTGGCTCCAGAGGCTCCCAGGGTGACACCGGAGCCGGGCTGGGCTGGAATTCCATGGAAACCTTCCCGAGCCACCCATTCCCAGGAGGATTTGGGATCCCAGGGGCTAAAAATAGAGGATTCCAGTCTGGAATGGGAATTGTGCTGGGAGGTGGGGAGGGCTCGGGGGCAGAATTCCCAGGTGAAACAGAATCCCCCTGGAAAACCTGGATTTTGGGAAGAGCTGCTCCAGGGGACACCCTGCCCTTCCTCATTCCCCAATCCCAGAGCGTTTTGAGGAGATTTTAGGGCTTTTTGGTTCTGGGGAAGAAAAAAAAAAAAAAAAAAAAAAAAATCCCAATTCGTGACCCCTCAGGGGGGGTTTCCCCTTACTCCCTTCTTTTCCCAAATCCACAAAAAACCCTGGAAAAACGGAGGGAAAAACCATCCCAATGTTCCAAACACAGAAAAAATAATAAAAAAAAATCAAATTATTTCCCCCCTTAAACCACAGGAATGCGGCTCTGCCCGGAACCCCCCGGGCCAGTTTGGGGATTCTCTGGGATTCCTGGCAGGGTTTTTTGGGTTTTTTTTTGGGATGAGGCTCCAGGCTCACCGGAAAAAGCCCTTGCAGCCCTCGCAGGTCATGGCGTTGAAGTGGAAGCCGGTGGCTTTGTCCCCGCAGACCCCACAAATCCTGGGAATGTTCCTCTCGGAATCCCCGGCGGGATCGGCCACCGAGGTGCTGCAAGCGCCCGGATCCATGGCTGGCAGGGGGGAAAAAAATAAAAAAAAATGGGATGTGTCACGAAAATCCGGGATTTTTCTTTGAATTCCGCCCGATTTGGGGTTTAGGACTAAAGCTGTCCCTAAAATTCAGGGGTTTTTTTTCCTTGGATTCCTCCTGGTTGGGGCGAGGGGTTTTTATTCCCGTTAAAACCACCCCTAAAAATGCAGTTTTTTGGAATTCTGGAGTGCCGGGAAAGCTCTGGGGTTGGGAGAGGCTCAATTAATGCCTCGCTAATGAGGCAAAACAACCCCAGGGCTCCTTAAAACTTCCCGGGTGCCTCTGGAATGATTTTTCCTTTTAAAAAAGGGGAAAAAAGGGCTTTTTCCCCATTCCAAACCTGTGCATTTCCAAATTCCAGTGGCACCTTTAAATTAAATTCCAATAAAATCTCCATTAAATAATTCCCTCTGGTTTTTGGGCTGTTCTCCAGGGATTCCCGAGGGGAGTTTTGGGTCAAGATCCGGATTTTTGGGGCTTTCCCTGGAATTCCCTGGGACAGCATTCTCCTCTCCCACCATCCCCAACCAAAGCCTGGATTTTCACCTTCACTCCTTTAATTCTTTTGGAATTTTGCTTTCATTTGGATTTTTCCAGCTGGGCCTCGGGGTTGGGCTGGAGGATCCCTGTGGGGGGGGGATCTTTTCCCATTTTTTTGGGAAGATCCCATGAAATCACGTTCCCAAAAGAAAGAATTCCCACAGGAGCTGCTCCACTGGCACATCCCAGATAAAGAAAAATCCGAGGGGAGCCGGCAGAGGGAAGGGGTGAAAGTTTCCCAACGGAAACGGAGCAAAGAGCAGGGACAGATCCAACGGCCCAGGAATTCCAGCTGGGAAAAACGAGCCCAGCAACTCCAGAGCTCCCAGCCCTGGCACAGGAGGGAACTCTGGGATGAGGAATTTGGGATGACAGATCCCGGTTTTCTCCCCTAGCCCATAAAAACCTGGGAATATTCCAGGTTAAACCCTTGGATTGCCATTCCCAGTGTTCCAAACACATCCCACTATTCCTTCTAAGTGGGAAAATCCAAAAAATCCAACAGAGCCAAGCTTTTCCCGGGATGTTCCCAAAAAAAAAAGATCCCTCAAGCACCACTGTGGTCACTCCATGGATAAGCTTTGCCCCTTTTCCAAGTAAAAACTCCAAAAAAAAAATCCAGGAATGGGAATTTTCCCACGGAATCTTCCCTAGTGTCCCCCAAACCCTTCCTGGATTTCCTCCTCCAGCCCCAAATCCTTCCCTTTGCTCCTTTATTCCCTAATCCCAGTCCAAGAAATTGTTCTTCTCGTATCCCAAAAAAAAAATAAATAAAAATCCAGGGAATGCTGACAGGCAGAAGCTGCCCCTGCTTGTGGCAAATTCCAGAACTCCTCCGGAGCTTCTCCCTGGATTTCGAAATATTCCCAAACAGGTTCTGGCTCCGTCACCCTCTGGACAGAGAAAACCACCCCAGGAAAACGCAATTCCCAGGAGTTTTCATCATGGATTATTTTTTTTTTTACCATTTCCAGCCTATCTTGGGCCTTTTTTGCTCCAGAGGGAGGAAAATTCCAGCAAAACGCTCCTGAAATCTACCCTGAAAACAGGGATTGGAGCTGGAATTTGGGGAATTTCAACCTTAATTCCCTAGATTGGAGCAACAATTATCTGAAGTCGCTGGGACAGGACTGCTGGAAAGGTTTGGGGTGGATTTTAGGGAAAAATTCCTCATCCAGAGGGTGGTCAGGCACTGGGAAAACTTCCCAGGGAATGGGCAGGGCTCCAAGGCTGCCAGAACCCAAGGAATTTTTGGAAAACACTCATGGATATTTGGGATTTTCGTGTCCAGGGCAGGGCTAGGAACGGGGCAGAAAGGGCCCAAAATTCCGTGTATCCTGGATTTCCTTTCCAGCTGGAGCTTCCCAGAGGGATATTTCCAATTTTAGGTGGAAACAAACCCAATTTTAGTCATGTAACCTCTGCTGTTATCCCCAAACCAGGAATATTTGCAGCTCCAAGGCTTTCCCAAAACACTCCAGTGCCCCTGAAAGCTCCCAGGGACACAAACCCAACCCAGTGCCTGGTAAACCTTCCCAGAAATTGCAAATTGTCCTCGGGAAAGGAATTTGGGGTGGGATCACAGCCCCCTGTGCTGCTCAGAGACCCCAAGCCAGGTGATAGCGAGGGTGACAAGGACAAGCTGGATCCCAAATCCCGGCTGTTCCCACCTGTCTGGACAAGCCAGGAGGAAAATTCCAACTGATCCCAGCACGTGACGGGGCCCAGCCCTGCCCTGCTCCTTCCCTGGCAATTCTCCTGCTGCTGGAGCTGCTCAGAAATTGAGGGAACTTCTGATTTTTCCCCTTCCCGAGAGGAGCTGCAGCATTCCCAGTCCAGCTGGAGCAGGAATTGCTCTTCCCAGCTGTTCCTGGGCTGCAAAAAGACCCAAAAATAAGTTTTTTTGGTTTTTTTTTTTTTTTTTTTGTGCTTTTGCGCAAGCCCTCCCCTGNTTGGTGCTGTGAGCAAAGCCCTGCCCTGGACCTGCTCCTCCTCCTTCCAGGATCCCAAATTCCCCTCGGATTCAGGAATCAGATCCCACCTCAGCCTTTTCCCCGCCAGCTTTGGGACACAACCATTCCCAGTCCTTTTGTCCCCAACTTCCCTGGTTGGAAATGCCACCCCTGGGAGCAGCAGGGAGAGTTTTGGGAGCAGGGAAGAGAATTACTCAGGGATGAAACAGCCCCAAAATCCCAATTTTTGGGCTCTGTCCCAGGGGGGACAGAGCAGGACAGGGGCCACCCTGGGCATAGCAGGACACAAATCCAGGTTTTTCCGTGGAATTCTTGGAGTGTCCCAGCCCCTCAGAAAGGGACTGGGGAGCCCAAGACTCCCCCAGGCACAGGAATTGCACCAGAACGCCAAGAGGAAATGGGAAAAGATTGCAAAATTCCCAAAAAACTGCGCTGGGAAGGGCTCTCCCTAGGGAAAAATTCCCAAAGCAGAGGTGGAAGGGCAGCAGCAGCCCCACACTGTGGAATAAAATCCTCATTTTGTGCTGGAAACAGCCCTGGGAAGGGGTGGAGCTGCACAGGTGAGTCCCAGGTGAGCGATTCCCAGGAAATCTGGGATCTGCTCAGGCCAGGGGACACATCCTGCTCCAAAACCAAAGCTGGGAATTTCTGGAGATGGGGAGTTTTTGGGAGGAGAGGTTGTTTTTAGGGGGCTCTCGGGGTCAGCAGGGACAGGAGAGCCCAAATCCCTGTCCCTTCCCTGGGATGTGCCTGAAGGAAAAGGGAATTTTCACTGGAGGTCCCCCCTTGGAGCTGGAAAAGGAGCCTTTAGAGACCCCAAATCCCTGTTCCATCCCAAATCCTGGGATGTGCTCAGCAGAAAAGGGAATTCTCACTCCCCAGAACCTCGACTTGCCCAAGGAAGGAGGAGGAGGAGCAGGAATGATGCAGCGGCTGGAGCTGTTGCAGCCTGAAATTGGGAAATTGGAGCAGCAGCCACGCCTGGGGCATGGAGAAGGTGGGAAAACCCTCAGGAAAAAATCAGGAGAAAAATCAGGAAGGCTTAATGTGCCAAAAGTCCCCTCCTTTCCACCCAGTCTGCCTCTGGGGACGCAGCCCAGAGTCGCTCCAGGAAAGGAAAATCCCTGGCCAGGAGAACCTGGAGCAGGTCCTGGGATTCCTGGGAACGAGGAAACGCCTCTGGACGGCCGGATAGAAACTCCAGGTGTTGTTTTCCTGCTCTTTTCCCGTTTATTAGCGGCGAGAAGGGGGCGAGGGTTGAGCTGATAAGGGGTCGAGATAAGAGCAATGGGCCCGAGGAGGAGCTGAGTCAGCAGAGCCCGGGGGTGGCACTGGGGACATCCTGGCAGTGCCACCCCTGGCAGATTTTTCTTCCATTCACACCTCAATCCAACCTCAATTTCCCTGGATTTTTGCCCCCCTTGCTTTCCCCATATCTGCTCTGGATTTTTGCCCCTCTCACTTTCCCTATCATCTCCCTGATTTTTTTTTTTTAATTTTTATTTTTAATTCTCAGAACTGCTTCCATTCCCATTCCTCTCCTTTTTAGGCTCCTATTTCCATCCCAGCTCACCTCCAAATGGAATTTTACTTCTCCCAGTCCCTGACAATTCCAAAATTTCCCTTTAGGGAACTTGGGCCAGGCTGGCACTGCTTTGGCTTGGCCACAGGAGGTTAAAAATTATTCCCTGGAACGGGATTAGCCATTAAATGGGAAAAAACCCCACGGATTTTCCATTTATCCCTCCCCTAAACACGGCAGGATTCAGGGGAACAACTCCCAGCTGCTTTTTTACCTGGGAAGAAATCTAATATTTGGGATTTTTTGTTATTGCTGGGACATCTCAGTTCTGATCTGGTCACGCCCTGGAGATCTGGGGCAGACATCTCCCATCACCCTCCTCATCAAATTCCAGATTTTCCTTGCTCCGGGATTCCAGAGAGAACCCAACCTCACCCTGGCATTGTTTTCCCCTTTATTTCACCCCATTTCCACCAACCCCGGGGCTTTTTAAACTTTATTTCACTTTATTTACACGATTTTTTGCTCACCTTCGTTTCCCCCCATATTCCGCTGGATTTTTGCTCTCCCCAGACCTTGGCGTTTCACCACTTCCCTGGATTTCTCTCCGTTCATCCTTAGGTTTAATCTTAATTTCCCTGGATTTTTCCTCCCTCACTACCCGATTTCCCTGGATTTAATCTGGATGTCCTGGGATTCTTGCTCCCCTCGATTTCCCCATCATTTCCCTGGATTTTTCCTCCCTCTTCCCCACGTTTAGCCCCCGATTTCCCTGAGTTTAAACCCCGATTTCCCTGAGCTTAAACCCCGATTTCCCTGAGCTTAAACCCCGATTTCCCTGAGTTTAAACCCCCGATTTCCCTGAGCTTAAACCCCGAGTTCCCTGAGCTTAAACCCCCAATTTCCCTACCTTTAAACCCCGATTTTATGAGTTTAAACCCTGATTTTATGAGATTAAACCCCGATTTCCCGGGATTTTTGCTCCGCTCACACCTCTCTTTCCCCATCACCTCCCGGGATTTTTGCTCCCCTCGTTTTTCCCGGATTTCCCACCCCACCTTCCCTGGGTTTAGCCGCAATTTCCCGGGATTTTCGCGTCCCGCCGCGGCTCCTTCCCCGACCGGAGGAAGATGAGTCACGGGCGGCTCCGGGGGAGGAGGAGACGCCGCAAAAACGTCGCTTCTCCCGAAAACCTCTTTCCGAGAAAAAAGAAAAAAAAAAACCAAAAAAACCAACAACTTTTCTCAAAGCTCCAGCCTTGAAAAGGAGAGGAAGGAGAGGCTCGGCCGCCTCTGCCGGCCCCAAACCGCCCCAAAAACTCTTCTGGGATGCCCAGGGGAGGATCCCCGAATTCCCGGCGCATAAAAATCCCCCCGTACCTTGATTTTCCTGGCGCTGGCACGGCTCGGGATCGCTCCAAAACATGGGAAGGTACTGGGGAATTCAAAAGGACGGCGATTAATGCCGTGCCAAGAGGGCTCAGCCCCCCCCAAAAACCCGAACTGGGACCTTGAACGCGGGTTTAAATGGGGCGCTTAATCACGTGAGCAGCCAGAAACCCTAAAATGACATTACAGGAACCCTAAAATCACCTTACAGGAAACCCTAAAGTCACATAAACACCCCCACGGCCCTCAGGAATTCCCCGGGCTCGAAGGCCCCCAAAAAGGGGGAGCCCCAAGGGGGGGGGGGGACAGCAGTGCCTTTCCAGAATGTGGGAATGACCTGGAGCACCCGAGAACTCCCGGGTGAATTCAAATTTCTGGGGTGCTCAGGGCTGACCCCGGACAGCCCCTGACCCCCCTAAAACCGGGAACCACCCCCAGAACGCGACGGGGACACCCCCAAACTGAAAAAGACCCGAATTTGGGCAGGGAAAGCCCCGAGAG
>VZTB01001759.1:3132-39884 GCA_013397245.1 Thryothorus ludovicianus
GTAAAGAGTTGGCTCAAAAAAAAAAAAAAAAAAGCCAAATGATTATTTTAGGCAAATTCTTGCATAAGTTTTTTTCTGGTTTTATATGTATATATATATCTATATATATATATCTAATATTTATAAAATATATGCAATTTAGAATAAGCAGCCTTGGGAGACAAGATGGCAGTGGAAGTCCATATGGAGTTAACTCTTTGTAGGATTAATTTAGTAGTCACAAAAAGGAAGGATCTGATTGCTTTCATTGAGGCAAATAATCCCCTTGATTTTTGGGACAACCTGAGTAAAATGGCACATGCCCCAGGGATTGTAAATTCAGCTGCCTGATCCAGCTGATCCTCCTCACAAATTCCAATATCTGTGGCTGCTCTGGCCTCTGCCTCTGATCCCCAGCCTCTCCTAAACTCAATTTTCCTCCTCACGTTCATGGTCTCTGGAAGTTCCTGTAGGACTTTGCCTTGTGCTCAGAAAACCCCAAGCCCTCTACAAGAATTGTGTTATGCACAAAAACGTGAAATCCCCCTAATATCAAATTTTTCAAAGAAAAATAATTTCCTTCTGGCAAAGCACAGCATTGGATGTATTTATTGGATTGGCTTTTCACCTACTACCGAGAGATGATTAGAGACAAGAATTAAGGAACAAGCCATGGTTTTTCTAATTTAGCTGAGCCAGGCCCTGAATCTGCACTCACTTCAAGTGGTGTAGTGAATGGGAATATTCCCCATTTATTTTGGCTTACACTAAACTGGAATTTTTGCCCCATAAGCTTCCTGTAATTTTTATAAGTGGAAATGCCTTTGTCAGCATTCCCAATATTCCCCCATGGAAACAGTATTAAAAATCAGCACATTTGCCCTACAATCTCACGTTTTTGTCCTTAAGAAATGAGGACTCTCGGTAGATTTTTTTTGCTTGTTGTTGTTCTCTGTTTCTGTAGGAAAATGGCTTAATAAAAATCTCAACCAGAGGCTGGAAGGAGACGCTCTATCTTCGAAATGTTAATTCTCTCCCCAACCATGCCTGGGTTAAAAACAGATATTGAAACAGGGGAATAAATATTTGACAATGCTGTTAAGGCAACTTTGCTAACGATTTTTGAACAACCTCCAACTGAGGTCTAAATGTCTGCAATATCCATAAACAACTCTATACTGTCCAATTAGGGAGACAAAGACGTAGAGTCCTGTCAGGAAGATTTGCATGGCTAAGTGTCTGAGATCACGGGGCCGATGAGGGATCGCCGCCGCTGCCGGGGGATGCGCACAACGGATGACTATCATTAGGATATTACAGAGGCTTACACCTTCCCAATTACTGGCAGGATTCATTAGTTACTGCTGCATTTCCCTAATAGAATCCTCTCTCTTGGCTTATCGCTACCTTCCCTCTGTCTACATAAACCCACAACTCAGCAGTCGATCACCTGTGAAAAATTAGACGCCGGAGCTTCCAGTGGCCTATTTAAAATGAAAAGGGAAGTGAAGAAGAAATAAAGAACAAAAAAAAAAACCAAAAAAAAAAGAAGACTAAGGGCTGGAATGCAGATATGTGGCATCAGATGGGTTTGGAATTCTTTTGCCATCGAACTGTTTGAGGGGAAAAATAATCAGTGGCAGCTGCAGAGAGTGGCATCGTGGTGGGTTTAAAAGCACAATGAAAGTGTTTTACACAGCCCTACGTACACACACGAACTGGAGGCAGATTGCAAAGTGACAATTACTTAAGGCCTGCTAGGCTGAAGTTTCCCAAGTAAGATTGGTGAGGATTCCAGGGGCTCGGTGCTGCTGCAGTTGGCTCAGCCCCATTAAAGATAATGGTGTGAGCATTTCCAGGCTGTCATCGTGTTGCTATCAACAGCATTATCAGTATCAACTGCTTCTACAATTATGCACAATGCACAATTATGCTCTTCCTGCACAAAGACTTAGCAACCACCAAACTCGTCTTCTTTTTAAATACACTGAAAAGAGTGTAGATTTCAATCCTTCATCTGCTCACAGACGAAATAACATTTCCAAATCATCACTGATAGCATTTTTTTCCTCCCATTCTAAGGATGGCCAACTGTTCTCAGCGATTTCTATTACATTTCCTACCTATTATTTCATGTAATGGCATTCCTTAAATTTTAAATTAGCTTTGAAGAATAAAAATAATTGAATTCCTGCTGTTTTGTGTACATAGAGGGTGACAGGAGCTAATGTGATAATTTAAACTGTAAATGAGTCTTCACTTTGTGTTCATTAATTACAGCTAATTACTGAATTACAAACCTTCTTGGTTAGGCACTGTTATGTATTCATGTAGCATGTTGGATTTCCAGCTGGTAGAAAACTGTTTTATAGACTTACAAGCTGACACACCAAGCTAGTGCTGAAACAATTCCGTGGGAGAAATAAAGGGAGGGCGGGGGGCACGCGGCTGCTCCTGCCCTGGGAATCAGGCAGAGAGGAGAAACGGGGCTGCAAACCTGAGCCTCAGGTGTGGGTAATCCCTGTGTGGATAATTAGGAAATATTTGCTGTATTTTGGGAGGCAGAAATGTGAGTTTGAGCTCACGTTTGGAGGAAGAGCCCGCCGCGCTCGCTGCTGTTTTACACCAGAGGTAATTCTCTGGTTTAAGCAGAGTTCCTCCTTCTCAGGGCACAGCAGAGAGGCAGAAGTGCCCCTGGAGATGGGGCTGGTGCTGCCAGCGCTGCTCCTTTGGAGCAGCAGGATGGGAATGGCAACCTGAGCATCCCAGGCACTGTGCACTGTGAGCTCATTGTGCCTCCAGAGCTCTGGGGCTGTCTGGAGCGTTTGCTCCACAGCCTCTGCACTGAATGGCTCTGTCCAAACCTCTCCTCTGGATCCCTTTGGTCTGCGGGGGGATTTATGGGAGCTGAAAGCAGGAGCTGGAGTGTGTCTGTGCAGAGTGAGACAGACTCAGCCGTGGCGAGGTTGTGTGAGCCACAGAGCTCAGTGCCCAGAGACACAGCTGGGGCAAGGGGCAAAACAAAGAGACCCAAACCTCACCTGCCTTTCTGTAAATACACAGACAGAAGATGCAGAGATTTCCCTGTCACTGGCATTCATTTTCCAGCATTTCATGTGTTTTGCTCTCTTTTAACAACACAGGCCAGCAGCCTGTCCAGATCCCTGAGCCCACAGCAGCCCTGCTCCAGGTAACCCAGCAGGGATGGCAAAAGCTGCTGAGTCAAATCATTACCTCAAAACTGTTTAATTAGGTTAATCTGTCACCCACTTGGTCTTCCAGAGTGGGGACTGGGGAGACAAGTGTTCAGTGTTGGGCCTATAGGGCAGATCCTTCTGTAAGGGTTCTGCTGAATAATTATGAATAGCCAGAAATTAAGAGCCAGATCCTCAGCTGATGTAAAACTACGTAGCACCATCAATTTCAGGAGAGTTCTGCTGATTCCCAGCAACCGAGGAACAGCTCAATAGGTCTGTAATAATAAAGACTCTGATGAAAAGCCCCCGAAAGCAGCAACACTAATGTGTGACTGCTCACATAAACATCAGTTCAATGACAAGGCTTTTCTGCCTAAGAACTAGTCTGTGTCTTCAGGTTTCATGATAAGTACTAGGCTTTTGTCCTTAAATAATAATTTTCATCTGGAGAATGGCACAGTGACTTGTTCTAACACCAACAGAGATTCAGCAGTAGGCTTCTCAATGGGATTTGTGTCATGTCCTATTCCCTCATCACCTTCCCATGCTGCCTCTTCTCTTTCAGGGTATGAAAGGAGATGGGGAAACCAGAGCAGAAAAGATGTGCAGGCAGAAATTCCTTTTATTCTGTGGGTAGTAACTCTCTGCTATCATATAAAGATAATGACTTTCATTAATCTTCTGTAGGTCTTTAATCAAAGGGTTTTTTCACTCCACGCAGAGACACTACTTAAATGCTGCTAAATGTTAAGTAAAAATGAGAATTCCTGATATCAGATACACAAAAGTGGTGTGAGAGATAGCACAGAGCAGCCCAGTGCCCATCCCACTGGGGATCAGCACTGGAGGTGAGTGCTGCTCAGGAAGTTACCAGCCACCATTTCCAGGCAGTCTTTGACCCAACTTGTTTTCATGTCTCACTCCTTTTCAATCTCACAGTCTCTGGCATGCAAATCTGCATGAAACGGAGCCTTCCAAATGTGCCAGAGGGAAGCAGGGCCTCACACCTCTTGGCAGATCAGTGCACCTAACGCCCTTTGGCTTTTTTCCCCTCTTTTCTAACAGAAAGGCTGATTACTCCATTAGCTGAACAACTCGGGAGAAATGACAAGGAACTAACAAGAGAGTAACACTGTATTTTCTATTTGTTTTCCTCCCTTGCAGTGGTGCTAATTAGAGGAGTTCTTGATACAGAGCTCTGGGAATGCTGATGAGAAGCACACAAAAGGCTGGAGTGCCTCTTCTGCAGAGCATTGGATGCTCAAACACAGCACCCTCTGGACTGTCACTGCCTCATATTTGGGACACCAAGGCTCTTGATTTTAGAGGTGGGACAGACCAGCCTTTCTGATGCCTGAATCCTCACCTAGGGGTGAGTAACTTCACCTGAACTCACAGCTTATCGTAACAAAATACATTTTCCAGCAGAAATATCAAAGCTGCATGGCAGAGGTGGGAAGGGAGGCAGGAATGAGCTGGGGATGTGTCTCCAGAGGGGCCCTGGGCTCTGTGCTGCTCAAGAGATACGGGTGCACTCGGTGGGAGTCATTGCTCACCATCCTTCCTGCAAAAGCCTCCCTCCCTGGAGCCTGCTGCTTTTCCAGCTCTTTGGGCAGGCCAGCCTCAGAGGTTGGGAAAAGGGAGACACTGCCCTAACCTCCCAAATGCCACCACCAGCAGCTTCTCCTTCAAAGCCTTCCATCCCCTCCTGGACTCGGGAAGGGGTCGTGGGGATGGAGGCTGGGAGGGTAGGACAGCACCTCCTTCCCATTCACCAAGGTTTGATTCCCTTTATGAGCACGATCCGCCAATCCGTAATCAAGGGTTAATTTCACAGCTCACTGCTTCATCTAGCATAATATCCATTCAGACTAATTAAATCTGTCTAATAATGTGAGTGTCTTTGTCTTTGTTCTTTCCATTCTTTGTTTTACACCCTTCACATCTCATCTCCAGAACTACACGCCATCACACTCTGCTTGACAAGCAGAATCCATCCCTAAAATTAAAACATTCCTGACCTATCTGCGATGACAAGGCAAGCAAGCTTCACAGCGCTGCGGCCCATGAAGGGAGCTGACACATTTGTTTTTAATTTCAAAAGAGTAGAAAGTGAAGATCTGACCCTGTCAATCAGGCCCTGTGACAAGTTTAATCATTGCTGCCCCACAAAAATCACGGCTAAATAGGAATGCAAATAATGTATCACAGGGCTCTTATAAATGCTAATCAAGGAGAAGTAATCAACTGACAATTTCACTGATCTCCTTTCTGAAGAAGTCAGTCAACGCACTGTCTCTGGACCACAAAGAGAAGAAAAGACAAAAGGCATAGATGCCGTTTCCCAAAAAAACCTATCCTTTTTCAGGGCTTTCTTTTTCTTTTTTATAGAGAAAAACAGAGAATTCACTCTTTTTGATCCTCCACCGAACTTTAAAGCAAAGCTGTTTCTCAGGAGCTTGAACAGTTATATGTCAAGTGTACTTTATTAACAGTACCCTCCCAACCCAGAGACAGCACTTGGAAACTTCTGCTAAAATAAAAATCTTCATTTGTCTTTGTCATTCATCCATCTTCAAAATTCTTCTCCGTCTTAACAACTTCTGTCCTCTACGGGCAATATATTTAGTGATATATGAAGTTTTACAAGTGGAAAGCTAATAGTTGAGCTCACATTTTTTTCTAGCAGCTCCCCTCCTCCCAAACTGAAAAAAGAAATATCATGCTTGGGATTTATTTCAGTGCAAAGGCTTTCTTCAGCAGCAAGATTTCTAAACTGACTCTCCTTTCATGACCTTTTTAATGTGGTAAAGAAGACACAGCTCAGGTATAATTCCAGTCTTTCACTCACAAATTCTGCATGGCAAGAAATTGTGATTTTACCTAGGTGTGGAACAGAGAAGGGCCCAGAAAAGGCAGATGCACAAGCCCTGTAATTCAATTTACTGGTTTGCTGTGCTGGGTCCTGACAGGGCCCATCAGACCTGAGAGTCGCTGCCCTGGCACAGAACAAAAGGGGATGGTTTGGCCAAGGGTGCTCAAGGCAGGGAGATGTAAGCAGCATAAAGATTGCTCTAAGAGGTAAAGTTCAAAGAATCTGCTTGTTTGAAGTTTGGTTGGGGTTTTTTTGTTGTTGTTAAACTACTTTTCTGCATGGAGCCAAGAGATGAAATAACCTGAGGAAGGCTCCAGCAATAGTTTTGGGCTACCAACAGGGTTTGGAAATAGAGATCTTCCACTGCAGCACAACCTGGTGCTTTTAGCTCATGGCAGTCACCCACAGCAGGATAAAGCAGCAAGAGCAGCTTTATCAAAGTCAAAACTTTGTGCTGAGTTGTGTTTTGTGTTTGCAGGGCTGACACACAGCTCAGAAGGGCCGAGAGCAGCTGCCACACGGGATGGGCAGGGTGCCACCAAACCCCTTCCAGACCCCGCTCTGAATCACCCAGATTTACACATCAGCACATTAAAATGGCAATAACCTTTGGCCAAAACCAAGTTTCCAACTACTAGAAGCACTGGGGCAGCAGCAGGAGCTTTGGTACCACTTCAGTGAGAAATGAGAGCCGGAGCTTCATGGCGCAGCGCTCGCTGCCAGACGGGGAGGTTCCAGCAGCAAACTCTCCATGCAGGATGAGCGTGGAGGGTGGGAGCAGCAAACAGAGAGAGGAGTTGAAAAGCACTTTGCAGTTGTCATGTCACTTAGCAACAACCTTTCCTGCTGCACATCAGCACGGGTGTGCAGGGAGCTGCACAAAGCACGGCACCGCCATCCAGGCTGGGCGAGGGGAGAAGGCCCAGAGGAGCTGCAGCAGCCTCATCACAGCCAGCTGACCTCTGGCATCTGAGACACCTCACATCGCTGTCCTCGGGCCTGGGCTGCTCCTGAGTCAGCTCCTGGATCCAGCCAGCACCCATCTTCTGGGGCTGAGGCAGAGTAAATGACACAAGGAGGAGGAAACCCAAGTTCAGCTCTTTGTTTCCCAGGTTAACTCCTCTGACAGGGTCACTCTTCTATCTGCAGTTTTAGTCTCAAATAAACATTTTATTTTCTTAATCTCTTAATTTCCCAACTTCTTCCCTGTAGGATTCTCACTCTCCTCTCTCTTTAAACGCTGGACTTTCATAGAAAGGTCCAGACTTGCAAGTCCTCAACCACTAATACTTCTTCCATAAGTTAATTCACTGGATCCTGTCAGCTGTTTCTGTCAGGTGGAGAATGTGCCTGGGCCCTGGTCAACAGAGGAGTAGGTCCCTTCCTGCAAGGTGAAGTGTCTGAAATTAAAAGGAGAGACACAAAAGGAGAGACCTGTGCAGGCAACTTCTAAGGAGGATGAAAAGCCAGGCACTTCTCTGCTATAATTGTATCTCTTGTCCTCATTTGTTTAGCTTCAAAGTGTTAGTGTTTAATTATTATCTGTCCCCATCCTAGCAGGGGCCAGCTGAAGGGCTGATTGTGGAGACAACACAAGGAAAGCTGGGATTCAGGAGTTCCTTGAGCTGCTGTCCCACTGCTCTGGAAGAAATGAAGTGGCAGGAGCAGACCTGAGGGTCTGTTGTTTGTATGGTTGCTCTCTGAATATAAAGCTCTACAAAATGTATGAAATATTACATAAATAGAGCAATAGTATGTGCCAAATTAATAACACGCATTATCCAGCAGCCATGCAGTGTTGCTTATTGTACAATCCTAAATCATCCTAATGGGGAGAAGAAAAAAATCAGAATCCATCTCTTTGTGGCTGAGTTCCTCTCCTCACAATTACCAAAAGTGACTTTTGCACACAGAACCGTCTGAGATGTGAGATGGAAATTGCCAAGTGACCAGAGCCCCACTCTCCCAGCCAGGGGCTCTGGGCTCTGCCCTTAGAGCAAGTGCAGCACGATGCCAGTGTGCCTTGTTTTGGGGTCTGATTGCCAGCACCCTGTTAGGCACAGGCACACACCTTCCCCTCCCCAGGCACGCAGCACTTGGGAACATCTGAGAATATCAGTGGTGGCAAAGGTGCCCAGAGCACGCTGCTCCCCCAGCCTGCTTCTGTCCTGCCCAGACACACTCCAAATCCGAAGAGGCCTTGCCAAACAGACAAGAGACTCTTATTTTTTACAGCTGAGTTTTGTTTTTGCAGCTGCCAAGTAGCAAAGAAAAGCAAGTGGAGCAACTGGTGATCTGGCCAGGGGATGTGTCCAGAGATTCCAAGAGGCTTCCCTGGAGGGGAGCAATCACCACCTGCTGCCATCACAGCGAGCCTGCGGCGAGGAGCCAGCACAGGGTGGTGTGTGTAAAGCTCTGGCAGCTCCCTGTGCTCAGCCAAAAACCCAAGGAAATGTTGCAAAGGTGAAGGAGGCTTTGGCACCGTGGGGATCTCTGGCTTCCATCAGGGCTCAGCCCCTGCTGCTGCTGCACAGGGTGAGCTCTGCAGGTCAGTCTGATCCTCTGCCTGCCCTCTGTCGCTTCCTACAACATCCAGATCAGCAAAGGCAAATGAGCAGCCCTGAAATGATCTCTGAGCACAGCCAGAGCTCTGAGAAGGGTCAGCTCCCCCTCGGTGTGAGCAGGGCTCCCGTGGGTGCCCCGGGAGGGGCGTTGGGACTCTCGGACCCAAAAGATGATCACAAAGAAAAGGGCCTGGCTGTTTGGTTGGCTTGCTTGGGCAAGGGACCCTGCACAGATTATTTATGCCTTAAAACCTCCTGGACACAGCTGTGACCATGAGCCCAGGAACGAAAAGAAAGTCTGAGCAGGGCAGTGTGGACTGGCACAACTCACTGCAGTGCAGGCTGGCACTGCCTATGGAATCAAAGACTTTTGGCCTGACCTGAAAGAGGAAATTCTGCAGTAAAAAACCAAGTGTAGAGAGCAGCACCAGCTACAAACTCCAGCAAATGAATGCTATTATCTTACACGGAGAATACATTAATATAGATGACCGTTACATAACACACATTAACATAGAGTAATAATATATTTACTCAATATAGGCATGTTTTGACACAGTGCAAGCTGTGTGCAGTTTGCTTAGAGAATTGGGGATTGTATATTTTTACCAATATACTGAAAAACTTAATTTCCAAAAAAAAAAAAAAGAAAAGAAAGAAAGGGGGGGAAAAGAAAGAGATGGTCTTGACTGGGGGTACTTTGGTACAATTCTATAGCTCCAAGAAAAATTCAGAGGAGCTTTGGCTCCCGTGTCTGGAATAATTGAGCTATCAAATGTGTGTCTGTCAGATGTCAGTCATGTAACTGCACCTCAGCTGCACGTGATGGATTGCACCACGAGCCAAAGGCTATCAGCTCAAATCTGTGTGTGCTTGAGCTGGGAACCCTGCAAAGGCCCTGCTCCTGGGCACTAAAGCACAACTGCTCTTCTGTGTCATTTCGGGACTCGAGCTCCTCAGCTGCGATCTTTTTGTTCCAAACCAAAAGGAAGAACTAAACAATCATGGAAAAATTAAGACTCTCCTGTATTGTGCTACGGGAAACTCATTTGTTGTACAAATCTGCTCCTAGAACAGAAGTTTGGTTGTAGCCATATGAGAATTAAAGTGAAAGTTAAATGGAAGAATTTTATGTGATAAAAGGAAAAAAAACGCAAGCAACAAAACCAAACACAACTAAACCAAACCAAACCAAATTAAAAAAAGGCAGAAAAAAAGCACAAAGCCAGTGGAAAAATAACCTCTGCATTTTATAAGTCCAGGCATGTTCATCATGGCTTTCCTATCACACCAAACTTTACATTGCAAATCCATCTCCCAAGCCTGGATGCCTCTCAGGAGAGGCTGCCTGTGCCAGGCTCTGCTCTGCACAGTGGCGCTGGCCAGCACTGCAGCACCCTGCTTTCCAAAAATAAAGGTTTCTCCTGAAATCCCAGCTCAAGTGACCAACCTGATCTCTGCAGTTTGAGGCCATGGATAGCCCAGAATATTGGTGTGCCTTGAACAAATGCTTCTTTATCAAAACAATACACCAAAAGCAGTCTTGGCCTTTCTTTTCCTTTTACTTTAAGCTGATTAGAAAGTTGGTTCTGTAGTTGATTAAGTTCTGCAGAAACTGGGCTTGTGATGAATCATTAAACAAAGACATTTTTCGTACAGCAATAAAGTCTCAAATGATTAATTAAGGGCACAATGCCAAAACAAGTGTCTTTGTTTAAAACGCAGTGGACAAGACAGGCTTGGGAAAGTTGATGTCTTAAGTAGACGCCACAACATGTTTTTAATTATGTTCAGGAAGAAGAACAAGAATGGGAATTGCCAACTGTTTGGAAAGATAATTTTTTTTTTTTTAGAAGAAAGATTAGAATAAAAAATAACAAACAGAGCATTATTGATTTAACACAAATGCCATTTGTTGGGCCTTTTGTAATTTCCTTATTAGTGTCATCATTCTGGAGTTCATATGCTCCCTTCTGTTATAGCATTTGGCACACATTCAGCTCCCAGCAATATGATACAGTAAACATTCAGTGACTGCTCATATTAAAATGTTTTATTTGTTGTAAGGGTACCACTGCTCAGGCAGTGCAGGCCCTGGATCAGCTGGGCTCGTGCTGGGGAGTGCCCAGCCCAGCCCAGCCCAGCCCCAGCAGCTCCTGGCAGGGCATGGCCCTGCTCAGCTGAACCAGCCCAGCCTCTGCCTGCTCACGCCTCCTCCCCCGGGTCACTTTGGGGGGGATTTTCCCAGGTGTACCTTTCAGACTCGATTTTATAGGATTTCGCAAAGTTTGATTCTAAAGGTTATTTCAAACCTATTTTAACAATCATAGAAACGACCAGTCCTGCGTTCTCAGGTGTGGAAAATGATTTTGGATGCTTCAGTAGAGAGGAATCACACAATCATCTAGGATGGAAAATGATTTCCATCCTAAATCCCAGCCCATCGAGTCCAACCTGTACCAAATTCCCACCTTGATCCCAGCCCAGAGCACTGAGTGCCACCACCAGGAATTCCTGGGACACCTCCAGGGATGGGGATCCAAACCCTCCTGGGCAGCCCCTGCCAAAGCCTGAGCACCCTTTCCCTGGAGAAATTCCTGGTGTCCAACCTGACCCTCCGTGGCACAGCCTGAGGCCGCTCCCTCTCCTCCTGGAAGAAGAGGACAAACCCCACTTTTCTACAAGCCCAGGAGAAAGCTTGAAAATAAATTAAAACCCAAACTTGGCCCTTCTCACACCTGTGGAGTGCGTGTGTGACCTCCTCAGGCTCCTGGTTTGTCCTGCCAGAGGTGGCACACATGGAACCAGGCTGGAATTCCACAGCCTGCTCCTAGGGCCAGATTCACATATTAACACCTCCCATTAACACCTCCCAGCCTTAACGAGACAGAGCCACGAGCATCTTCAACCTGAGGAAAGAGGAGAGCAGACGTCTCAATTTTCTTTTCAGCCCTCCTGCATATTTGGAGATGCAGAAGAAAAACTGATGGATAATTCTTTCTGGTGAACACAGCATTAATTTACCCGTGGATTTGTGACGGAGGGAAAGTTTTTTGGTGTGGATTTCTTTTGCAAACAGAGCCAGGGGCAGTGCTGGGGTAGAAGCCCAGGAAAGGCTGGGCAGTGCAGTGGCTGTGGGGTGATTTAGCTCAGGACAGCAGCCAAAAGCCAAATTTGCCACCAAATCTCCCTCTGGGGCCTGGGCCTGCCCTGGGTGTCCATTCAGAGCTCGGGGCACTGAGCAAACACAGTAACTAATCAGATGCAGCAGGTTGTTAAATCTGTATGGGTGCTGTGAAACTTGTAAGGATCCCCTTAGGCAATAATAAGAGCTGGGTGTGTAAATTCTGCAGGAGAGATCCTAATGGGCCTCGGGAAAAGCAAACAGGTGGCATTTATAGCAACAGGAAGATGTGCACAAACCCCCTGCCATTTCTTCTCAGGCCTCCAATATTTCTGCCCACCTTAAACTGCTCGAGGAGGAGCTGGGGCTCGCACCAAAGGGCCCTGAAGCCCTGGCCATGGCTGGCACGGGGTGTGCACAGGAAAAATCCAACTCAATTCCAGGTGCAAAGGTGGCAGGTCCAAAAGGAACTGCCTCTTAAAAATAGCAGATGGAAAGAATAATCTCCTAAGGTGAGAAAAGAGTGGATGGAAAGAAGATAAACCCATTAGAATCTAAACAGATTGAATAATTTCTGCTGTTTTGACTGACTTTGCAAGGATTATACAATTAATATAATTAAACACTTAATATACATAAAAGAAAAATAAAATTTCTGCATGATTTTTTTTTTTATTTGGCCTTACAAGAAATGATAGTTTTGGTTTCCTTTTTACCCTACATGTAGAGTTAAAAAAGGAGTTAAATAGCACTAGAAAAAGATTTCTCTCATCACCTTGGAAAATGGGACTGAGCTAATTTTGGGACAGCCGTTGCCATACACAAACACATGAGGCAAACATGGGACACCAAACTTTGCTTCCTGTCACCTCTGGAAGACAAAAGGGTTTCAGCCAAGAATCCTCAGCAGGTTTTCCTGGGATGGGAAAGCACCAGTGACACCAAACCTGAGGAAATCAGGGATGAATCCCACGGGAGTACAGGGATAAGTTAATGGAGAAAGAATCCTGCTGGGTGCTGCATCCCCACTGCCCCTGCCAAAGGTGCTCCAGATCTCACAATGGATCCTCCTGAAAGCCAAATATTCTTTCTAGCAGGTTTTTTCACGAGTTCATATGTTTAACCATCAAACCCCTCTTTAAGTTGAGTGATATTTGTTAAATCTCCCCACACCAGCCCTCAAGGATGGTCAGAAGAGAGAGCAGAGAAAGTTTGGAGCAGCTGGAGGCGTTTCAGGTGACCCTGGCTGGAGGATGGACCCACCAGCAGGAAATGTTCCAGGAGCTGTCCCTGTGCCTCTGAGCAAGTCCTGGGCCCTGCTTTGTGCAGCTCTTTAAAGCAGGGAGGTTTCCAGGCTGCTCTTTCTAGAGCCACCTCACATCTTCATTTACCGTGGCCTTACGTGAACCCCCACAATGGAACCACAACAAACCCTGCTCCTCCTCCCTGCTCATTACAGAGAATTTTTCCCATTTTTTTTCAAATGCAAGTCTGGAAGTCAGCGAGCAGCAGGTTGGGAGCCTCAGTCATCTGAAGGTGTTTACAGTGGTTGCTTCCTTTGAAAGCAGAAATGTCCCATCAGAGATAAAAATAGCTGAGGGGACCTGTGGCTCACAGAAAGGTGTTTTCCCCTCATGGGAACAGAATCATTAACTTTAAATAAGTCGTCCTTAATCTCCTGAGCTGCGCAAACAAACAAACAGATAGAAAAAAACCAAGGGAATGTTTTCCCTCTGCCTTTCAAAAGCACAAACAAAGGCTCGTTTGCCAGATGGACGCTTTCAGAGCTCGCTTCCAGAGGGCTGGGGAAGGCTGATCACTCAGCAGCGTTTCCTGACGGGCTATGGGGGAGTTTGCTCAGAAGCTTCGTGGTGCTTTAAGCTATTCCAAGATGCAGAGCACAGCGTCTGCCTTCCAGCCCCCTTGGAGTGGGGGTTTACAGCTCTGGCAGTCAGCTGCACAATTCTGCTCAGGATGCTGCAGTGCCCAGGTGTGGGAGTGGGAAGGCAAAAGTCCTTAAAAAAAGACAAAAAAAGATCAAAATTCCTTATGCTGTAGAAAGTATAAGTGAGATCACAGAATCATGCAGTCATGGAGGCTGGAAAAGACCTCCAGGATCATCCAGTCCAAGCTGTCACTGATCCCCACCTTGTCCCCTGCCCAGAGCACTGAGTGTCACATCCAGCCCTTCCTGGGACACCTCCAGGGATGGGGATCCGACCCTCCCTGGGCAGCTCCAAGGCCTGACCACCCTTTCCATGGGGAAATTCCACCCTGAGCTGCCCTGGCCCAGCCTGAGGCCGTTCCCTCTGCCCCTGTCCCTGTTCCCTGGAGCACAGCCTGACCCCCACCTTGCTACAGCCTTTCCTGTATTTTAAATCCAAATGACAATTTTCTTACAACCTCTTTGGATTTGTTTGCACAAAGTAGAGTCCAGACCCCACCACGCTGAGCAGGAACACTGAGCTGGGTAACTGATGGAGCAGGGGTGCACTACCACCACAGAGAACTTTTAATAACAATTTTCAAGGCTGCGTGGCAGCCCTGGGTTCTCACCTAACAACGCAGATGCAAATTGGCATTCATAATTTACAGGAGTCCTTTTTGTGCACCCCAGCAAGAGGAGCCGGATGCAGAAGGAAAACGGAAGAGTTTCTCCGGATACAGAGAGGATCAAGCAGAATCTCATTAAGGACCACTTCAAAGATCAGTTCTTCATTTCCATACAAACAAGTTTAAATTATCTTGTGTGAATCTGCTGTTAGCTGTTGCACTGTTCCATTATGCATGATTCTTGACTGCTTGTATCGTGCAAATCTGCACAGGGCTCCATTAGTGATTTTCAGTGTTATGCTAAAGCTTGCAAGTGGTCATGTTATTAGGTTAAAGTACTATATTTTGCATATTTATTCTGCCTTACCACATTTATTACTTCTGATACTGCCCAAGCAGAATTTTGCATGCATTTGACCACCTGCCTTGCATGGCTTGTGTGTGACTGCCACTACAACCAGGGACAGCTGGAGAAGGACAGGTTTGCTCCCACTTCCACTGTGGCTTTCCACTTCTGGAAAAAACACAATCCCTGCAGAGAGGCACCGTGGATCTATCAGCCTGCATCTTCAAAATTAATCCTTTTAAATAACTCAAAATAAACTATGTGACAAATTTCATTACGGCATAAATTATTGCCTTTATTACAAAGGATTTGTTTTTACACTTTGGTAATTTAAAGAAGCTTTTCCCAGGATTTTTCATCTATAAAAATAAAAGTGCTATCATCTGGTTTGTAGGTCTTTATATTTGTCTTACTTCTGGGAAGCACCATATTATTAACTTTCATGGAATACATTCCTTTCTCAAATTACTGAAATCATCTCGCTCGCTTCGGGGATATTTGTATTAGGAAAGAGACTTGTTACAAAAAATCAGGAACAGAGCTGGTGTGTTACAAAGACAAATATATCATTCATTATCCTCATGAAAATAATTCACCTTCTACATATTGTTTCTTTTGCAAATCTTTGAGTCACGGATGAACGCTCAGGGGATGCAGAGGGAGAATTTGGGCAGCAGAACCCAGAGGTGCCCAAAACCTTCCTAGCAACACTTGAACAGGTGTTTTGGGTGGTTTGTTTTTTTTTATTTAATTGCAGGAGAATGTATAAAAGACAGCAACAGAATTTCCTTTTGCTTCCCAGACTGGGAATTCTTTTAAAAACAATGTTGGATTGGCCATTCAGCTGCACCTGAGTGTGACAGCATCTGGTGAGACCACGACTGAAAGAAAATGTTTATTTTTGTGCAGCAAATCCTCTGGTTTGCAGCTGTGAAACACTCTGGGAGCTTCCAAGGAATTCCTGAGGGCCAGTCCCACCCTGCTGTGTGCTGAACACCTTGGAATGCTGTGGCCACTTTTGGGTTCCTCAACACAAGAGGGACCTGGGGCTCTGGGAGCTGCTCCAGTGACAAAGGAGCTGAAGGGCCTGGAGCCTCCCTGCCCAGGAAAGGCTGGGGGAGCTGGGGCTGCTCAGGCTCCAGAGGAGCCCCCTGCACAGCCCTCATCCTGAGGGTACAGGTGATGCAGGACAGCACCAAAATAACAGCAATAATACCCAGAGTCTGAGCAGACACTTCTGAAAGGATTATTATGCTGCGATGCAGCTGAACCAAAACACTTTTCCAAACAGTTCTGAAGATGCCAAGTGATTGACATCTGAAACTAAATCAAGAGCCATGGTTTGAAAGAAATCCATATTTGTTTTCTTTTTTTTCAAGGGGGGCCAAATGAAATCCCTGAATATCAGCCTACCAATCCATCTGCTGCCTCTGTTTGGGGCTATTCAAATCTATATCCAAAATTTTAGGCTTCATCTGATGTCTGATAATAGATTGTCAGCTCTGATGTTTTATCCTCATAAATTGCAGGCTGACACACATTCTTTCTCAGGTAGTTCATTCATCTTACAGCATCTTGTGCTTCTAATTTGTCATTTTCCTTCCTGCATCCCCACTGACCACAAATTACAGATGGTGTCTCATCATGGGGCTCCATAACAACAATAAAAACCTCAACACAACAGTCAGGATCTGATGCTGAGCGATGCTGAATGCCTTCAGCTTTCATGGGAGCTGAGACCACCCAACATCCCACAGGCAGCACCTCCCAAGGGGCCAGGGGATCCCTCTTGTGGGTCCAGGATCTCTTTTGTCTCTTTTGTCCCTGATTTAATTCCCGTGCTGGTCAATGTTCTCATCACCTGTGTCCCTCTAACACCTTGGAGCCCCAGGCCAGGGGGAAGGTGCCCCTGTGCTGGGGACAAAGCAGGGGTGGCTTCAGTGCCAAAAAAACAAACTATAAAACAGGGGACCACAGAGGGGCAGGACAAGAAAACACGAAATCACTGAGATGACAAACACAGCAGAAAAGGTTGAGGTCTCAGCAAGGCAGAATTTAACCATTACCAGGGGTGAATTAGCTGTTTCCATATTTTTCTTTTTGTTTTCTACTTAGCTGCAACTTTAAGAAATGAATTTAATTTCCTGCTTTTTTCCTCTGCCAACGAGGTTTTCAGATAACCCTGCTGAAGTTAAAGATGGGGGTTAATAAAAGTGATCCCAGTTTGGAGATATTGCCAATTTGCATGGCAGACTGGGTGTGGATAACAAAGTTTATCTTATCTGGGAACTGACATGGAAGGAGCTTCAAACTGTCCACACACCTTTGTGCACTGTTCTCCAAAGCATCAGAGGATTTTGCTCTTGAAAAGATAACAAATTCCTGGCAGGTTTTTGTACCTGCAGCTACTGCAGAGCCAACACCATCCCATGTGCAGATGCAATTAATTAGCTCCATTTACAGTCCCTGCAGCTGTGTGTGTACAGTCACAACAGGAGAGCAGCAGCTTCTTCCTCCGTGTTGCCTCCCCATTTTCGAGTGCCTGCAGACACCTGTCCCTCCACCCTCACCTTTTGTGGCATTCTAACGTGCAGCAGCTGAAATATTAAAGTAAAAACTGTCTGTGTTACGTTTTTAAGGCATTGAGCTCTTTTTCTTTTATCTCTCAACAGATTTTAACATTAATCAAGAGCATAAGTGCTACTGAAAAAATCTTTCCCTGGCACGAAGCCTGTGACAGGTGATGAGGGGCTGGCCAGAGAGGCCACCCACAAACCCTCATCCACCTCCTTCCCTCCAAAACCCCGGCGCTCCCAAGGAGTTAAATCCGCAAGCTCCTTCCACTACACAGAAGAAAATAGATGTGATTTTCTTTACAAAAGAGCATTTCATTTAGGGAGAGAAAGAAAAAGGAAAGGCAGAGTTAACACAGCCATTATTCTCCATCTCAGGGAAAGCAAATCCTATTTTGCCTGTCATTACAGTAGGTAGAAAAATCCTTTCATCCAGTCATTAGTTGTAAACATTCCCGCACCGCCTGGGACCAGGCCTCTGTTTCCCATCCCGTGCCGAAGCCATTTTCTAATACTAATGTTTTATACACACATCTCAGATACATTGCGAGCTCCCCCAACCCCAAAGGCAACGGGGCATTCGTTTATACTAAATCAGAAGTGTCACCCTTGGCAACCTGCAGCACTGAAACATTTATTCGGCTTCACATTGCTGGCACTTAGAATTATTTCTTTCATGCCTGATAGCCGAATTACAATATGGCAGGTTTCCCCGGAGCCACTGGATCATTAGTGCCAGCTCACAACATACTTTCAACTGATCTGGCATTTCATGTACAGCTGCCAATCAAGAGCTGGGGGATGCAAATGAGGGTGGGCCATTGGTGTTCAATTACTGTACAGCGAGCGCGGCGCGGCTCCGTTAATGACTGGCAGTTGTTTTGCTGAGTGGAGGAAGAGCAGAGAACAGAGGCAGGAATTCCCTCCGGGAAGCCAGTTGTGAGTGCAAGAAGTTTTTACATTTGATTTCCATATTTATTCTTTTTTTTTTTTCCTTCTTCTTCCTCCCCCCCCTCTCCGCGTGTTTCTAAACACGAGGCCGAAAAAATACTTAGCGCAGCTTGTTTTACAAATACACAGCCTTGTCAGTTCAGGCGATTGCCAAGGCCACATCAGCAGAAGATTAGGCTTTTTTTTTTATTATTTCTTTCCCCCTTTCTCTTCAAAATATATGCCTCTCTTCAGAAAGGCCCAAGATGTTTCAGCCTTGAGGGACTTGGAAGCTCTGTGGAATCAGTTATTATCGTCCATTTCGGTGATTTTTGCTGTCCTTTTCGCGCACAAGAAATATGATGCCAGCCTTTCCATGACACACATCTCACACCATTTGTGAGCTCTTTCTGTCATGAAATACCTCTCGGAGGCCCAGATCTGCAGGGGTCAGTGGCAGGGAAGGATGAAAAACAACAGCAATCCTACAAAATCAGGAATTCTGCCTAATGTGTGGATATGTTACCGCGGGCACCGCGGCTGGCGGCGCCGGGCCCTGCAGGGATGTGTCACGCCAGACAAACCCCGGCAAAGCAAGTGTGACAGAAGGGCAGGGCTTGCTTCCCCTCTCTCATAGCCAAGTTCAAGGAACAGGATGATACTCAGCAATTTCAAACGGGTTTCACTCCGTGTTTGAGCGTCGGCAAAATCTTGGAGTGAAACTTGTGATTCACGAGAACAAAAAACCCCACGCACGCCGCGCTCGTGCGACACAAAATAAACGTGGTTTGCTGTCAGCAGCTGCTGCTGGCTGAGCCCCACAGACACACTCTGCACGGGGGGTTTCTGACTGAAATGATGTCTAAGTGGCAAATTCCTCGCTCTGTGCCACATGGTCACTGCTAAGGTCACTCTGCGGGGACACAGAGGCACAGGAGGCAGCAGTGGACACATCTGGAGTCTGTGACAGGTGGCTGGGAGCTGTGTCCTCAAGGGTTTGCTGTTCACTGTCCTCTGAAACCTCCTGGTCTCTGCCCACCAGGCCCCTCTTGCACCCCAGCTCCTGCTCGTGGTCCCACTGAGCTCCCTGGAGCTGGGCATGGATGCTCTGCCTTTAACAGCCCCACCTGCACAGTGTGGGCACCCAGAACAGGAGCAGCCCAGGGCTTCATCGCCTTTTCTTTCCTCCCCACGAATGGGAAAGCAGAGGGACTTTAGCCTGATTTTAGTTTGGTTCTATTTTGATGGCTGCACTCCACAGACTGGGATATATCGCAATAGTTATTGCAATATATTGATATAGTGCAACATTATGGATCTGTGCAGCTCTGGGAAGGCACACGGAGGTGATCAAGCCTTGGGAGTGGAAATTTCAGCATGGTACTTTGCTGGAAATGAAGGACCTCTTATAAATGTCAAGAACATTGAATCTATACCTGTTAAAATATAATTAAAAAATGAAGTAGTTCTTATGTCTGCACAGTAGCTACTTTTTAATGTTAATCACTGAGTTGCATTTAAAATCCTTTAAAAACAGGAAATTATGTGAATGACTAAATGCCTTTGTTGTTCTTTAGTTATTAAAGCACAGCAGAAGCCAATTAAACTTGTTTTTCTCAATGCTAAGTAATAAAGTGGAATGCTCTTTTTTTTTTTTCTGTAAGCAGACTGCAGTCCTCCACATGGCACGATAGAAAATCATCCCAGAAATCCCTGGGATGGGGTGCCTGATTCTGCATCCTTGAGAGCTTTTTGTGTGATTGTACATGGGGAGCAATCTGTTGGATCTGAGAATTGAATCACAGGAAGAAAAAGCCATTTATGCTTGGCCCTGGTATTATATTCTTAACTTTAGGAGTTATTTGGGAAGTAATATTCCATGATGCTTTCCACTCCTAAATGACTTACCTGACATGACCTGATTTCTCTGCCCATGGAGAAATAAATGTTTTCCCCCTAAGGAAGGAGGTGAGAGGATTTTACTGTTGCTTCTGCTCTGTGTCAGCTGGCAATCGATGCCTCAATCCTTACAGAATAATTCCAAAAGACAAACTTGGTCATACCTTAGTGATAAGAAGAAAGGTGCTTCAGTGAACACAGTGGGGTGTGAAAAAACAGCCTGACACAGAACAGAAAGAGGAAAGCCATGCTGATGGTTTCATTTGGATGGCAATGCAGCTGTGTGGACTCTGGGTTGAAGATGGAGGCTGTGGTCCAAAAACCACGGTGAGGTCAGGATCCAAGGCTGATGACACCATGATGCAATTCCTGCACACCCAAGGGCTTAAAACTGGAATTTCCCCAAGTGCCAGCCACAGAAACAGATCTGTGGAGCACTCCCTAGACACCTACACCTCAAATTCTCTTGTCTAAGCTAAAATTTAGGTCCCTGAACTAAGTCTGCCCCATCCAATGCATAATTTTACAAAGCACAGCAAATAATATTTTTAACCTTTCTCTCATGTAGCAGTTCCTGCTCGGTGGGCTCAAGATCTCTCACAGGCTATTTTATTGACAATGTTTCCCCCAGGTATTTGTTACCAACATAACAAGCTTTCCTCTGAACTGCAACGTCTTCATTTCTGACATCCAGCACTGCCCACCACAGCTGTGCTTCCCCGAAAGAAACCCTGGCTGCTGGAAATGTGTCCATTGCTCCTCCAGGACCTTTCCAGTTCGTAATTAGCAATTTCAGGGCATTCAAAAGCACAGCCCAGAGACCACGGGTGAGCTGATTACAGAGTGTGTGAAACCCACAACAGACTGAGGAGAAAAATGTTGGGATGACCCTCCCAGATTTCACTATTTTACTTTTTCTTGGGATTCTATGCCCCACTATTTTTTTTTTTTTTTCATGTTTTCCCATTCTGGTGAGAAACAAATTGCAAATGTGCAAAATTCCAGAGTTTCCAGAAAGTGGAACTGGTGTTTCCTGGCCAGTCCTGCTGTGGTTTAACCTTCTCTGTACAGTCCAGCCTTTTCTTTCAGCACAGAAAAAACAGGGATTCAAGGCTCAACAGCACCTGAGACACTCATTTGAAACTCATTTAACCAGACAAGGCTGGGCATCTAGAATTGGAATTTTAAATGTACTAAGGAGAACTTCACAATGAAGTTTATCAGCTTTAACTCCTGTCAAGAAGTTTCCATTTGAAGCAACTATTTGAATGTGAAGGAAAAGTCTCCAATGCCCTTCAGACCTGTTTGCTTTGAGAAGGGCAAAAAGATGGCCAAGATAAAAACAGGAATAAAAAAAAATTCCAAGATTGAAAAAGAAGCCGAAAAATATAATAAAAAAAATCTGAAAAGGGACCAGATATGCTGAAATATCATTTTAGTGTTTTTAGGTCAGAACTTCACATCTGCAGTATCATGAAATGAACGTGTTGGGAAAAATTTATCACCCTCAGAGCCTGGGGCTATTGGTAACACGTTCAATACATTGATCAGTTTTATCCAGATGATATCAGTACAATTACAAGGTATCAGACAATTACAACCTTTAAAACTTCACAAAATACTCTGTTCAATTATTCTCCCTCCCCTCAGCGTCTCCCTTTTTGTTACAAGATCAAATTTTCAGCAACACACAGAGGCAGAAAAACTCCAATCGTTACAGAAGAGAGCTGGGGACAGCCTCCCTGTGCTGAAATCAATGGTCACTGTGGGGGTCACTTCACTGCTCCTTCCTGCCTCTGTGCTTCTTGCAGCTGCACAAACAACTCAGGTGTGCAAATGAGATTGGAGGCAGGAAGATTTGGGGGTTTTTCTCAGTTACTTTAGACTTTAATTTTTTTATGAGTCTCTTGTGTCTAGTTTTGTTTATAATGCCTTGTGGCAGATCCTATTTGTGACTTATCATTTTAAAGCAGTTTTTGTATTTCATCTCTGCAGAATTCCCTCTGGAGGATGCTACTAAGGAGGCTAATCATGCCAACAAAGCCTTGTAGGAGAGGAACTGGGGAAAAGAAGCAGATTATGTTATTGCACATCTGCAGGAATGTCAAATTCACCTGGGCTGCCACAATACATGTCCCTCTTTTTATCTATTTTATTTTTTTTCCTTTTCAGAGTGGTGGAAATGATTCACAGTCACTCATGCTGTACCTCACTACTTCTCCTGACATGTAGGATGAGAGAATCAGTGAAAAGACTTGGAACAGGGAACTAAAACTGTGGTTTATGCACTTTTTGTCACAGAATCCTCCTCAGAATCTGTTGAACTGTCCAGCAGGCTGACAGTGCCCATCATGAGGCATCACACCCCAAATCTGTCAACAGATCAAATAACTGCCTGAACACTGCAGAACACCTACTAGGATTCTAATATTCTTGTATTAAAGGATATGAGAGATTTTCTTGTAATATGACAAAAAAATTGCCATTTATTGTATGCAAGCACAGACCCAGCACCAGACACAAACCCTGGCTTATCGTTTGGCTCTAATTTACCAATAAAATTACACACAGGACAAAAATGGAGCCTGGCTCTGGTGTGCTTGGCGACTGAAATGGAATTGTTGCAGCCCCACAGCCACTCCAAAGGAGGAGCAGCAAGGAAGCTCGGGGAGCCAGGGCCCCCCTAGAGCAGATCTGGGGCTGCCCCTGGGCTGAGCCCAAACCCCTCGGGCCATGCTCTGCCTGTCCCTGTCCCTCTGCACACCCAGGGCTCCTGGGCACGGCTGGTGGGGTGAGAGGCTCCCTGGAAGGAGGCTGAGGCACCAACAGCGTGGGCTGGGCTCGGCAGTGTTTGCTGGAGCACACGGATGAGGAACATTAAAGTGAGGCCGAGGATTAGCAGCGAGTAGGAGGTGATGCTGTGAGGAGACTTGGGGACGATCATCGAGTGCAGAATCCCAAAGCTCCAGCAGCCCCCTTTGCACGTCCACACCGAGCAGAAATCGGTGGCTAACATCATTTCCCCTGAAGGACAGCCTGCTGCAAGAGTGTCACTCGTTCCTGACCCAGCCTGGAAAGTCAGGCTGCCTGGCAAAACGGGAGAGAGTTAGCATATCATCGTGGGGTGTGCAGCAGTGCAGAAGGATTTGACAGCCTCCTGGATGAGTTCTCTATTTACCAACTCCTCGATACTGACAGTGTTATGAAAGGGCCAGTAAACACAGCAGTGCTCGAGTTCTGGGGCACTGTTCTTGGCAAGAAGCAGGCACTGGGGCTGAGCTTTTTGTGGAGTTCGACTCGTTCGTCGATTCCTCCGTGCTTGCCTAACTCGGGGAGGCAGAGCCTGAAAGACTTCCTGCAAAAATGTGAAAGACCAACTCATAATAGTGTCTAAAGAGCCAGGCCTGCCAAAAATATGTGTGTTCAAGGAGACTCTGAGCTGGTTAAATTGGAAAAGCTTTATGCTGGCTTGTAGCAGAGAGGAGCTGGTCTATCAACTTTTCTTCACTGCAGAAGGATGATATTGTGTTATCAATTAGGTTATGCCTTAGAGCAGGCAAACAGAACTAAAAAAAAATCATATCTTGGCTTGGCTTGATTCAGCTAGGAATTTGATTTAAAAGACAAACAAACAGCTCAATCTGAGTATGCTCATGCATCTTTTTTACAGGACAAGAACCTAAACTTGAACAGTTATTGAATTCCTGTGACTCTTATCATCAGAGAAAACAAGATGCAAAAGAAGAAATGATTCCCAGATAAAATATTTTCTATTATTGATATTTATGTCATTCTGCAAAATAACTCTCCAAGTTCTCAAGTCTTAATTACAATTTTTCTATAGCCTGAAGTACCAGCATTATTCCAATGAACTGAACAGCTCAGATTTGCCCTGGAACTAAAGGAGGGAAGCTCTGGATTCCCCACTGAAGGTTTATTCTCTGCTCTCCTGGCTGCAGACAGAGCCTGGCCTCACATTAAAGGACCTGGGTGAAGTTCTTTGAGGTCAAAGCACAAATGACCCATCTCAAGCCTCCCCACGGGGCTTTTCTCCCCAAAGGTGCTCCCGATTCAGCCTCACATCTCATGGCATGGAGAGGAGAATTCCCAGCTGGCGAGCTGGGGGGTGAATGTTTGTGTGCTTTAGGCTCCCCAGGAATGCAGGGCTCTGCCAGACTGAGCTCTGTGTTTGCAAATTATTTTGGTCTATAAGGAGGAGGAGTAACATACAAGCATTTTATTATTTAACTTACTACTGCAAACTCTCCAATCTAATAACTCATGGCATAATAATTCAGGATCTAGCCAGTCTAGGATGAGATAAAAAAACATCAAAGGCATATGGAGCATAGCTTTTAATTGCTCCAAGACTCCCCCCCATCTTTTAGCTCTGAGAAATGTCTATTAATAAGTGGCCAGAAAGCAGACAGAGGGATTGTATTTAAAGATATTTCTAACAATGTTTAGACCTCAGCATGGTGACTATCTTAAATTTGCCAAATGAAGCCTCTAAATAAAATGTTTCTCGGTCAGATTCTTCACAAATATGCAGATGTTAGTGAAGACGAGGACGGGTTTGCTCCTGACATACTATCAATTTGTCAGCCTATCCTTTTGCACTTTGCAGCAGCAAATATGGCTTTGTGTAGCAACAGAAGGACCATCTTTCATTTCAGCTGAAGGCCACATTCTGCAGCTCAGTCAAATGTTTTAGACAAATGCTCTTCATAAAATAAGGCAAATGTGTCTTTTTTTGGTTTATAGGAGGTCAGCTGCTATTCTCTGTCAATGGATTATTATCAAAGATAAAACCTTAACAAGCATTCTCTTTTTCTACTCATTTTTAGGGTCATATTACCATCCATTGAAGTTTTGTGAATCTGAAGAAAAAAAATCAGCGACAGGACTCACCATCTGTTGCATAATGAAAGAGACATGTGAATAATAGAACGTCAGTTGAAAGGGTTGCAAGTGATCAAATGTTGTTCAGCACCTCAATAATATTTCCTCAGAAAAAAGGCTTGCTGCAGATATTTCTGCACGGCAAGTTTTCGTCTGTTTGTTTTGTTGTTGATTCTGTAGCAGGGAGTGGAGCTGAGTGCACGTTGTGTTGTCTATATGTAAATATACGTGTGTGTGGTGGTGGGTTTCTCAAAAGTGGCAGTTCTTGGGGATGGTGACACGGTCCTGCAGCCAGACAGCTGCTCCCTTTGCTTTTGAAGTCCAGGGGCTGTGCAGAATGTACTTTACAGCTCATTTTTATAGATGTGGGGTGGAATTCTTAATTCAAGCCCCAATGTGCTGCTCACACACTCCTGTCTTACTGGGGTTCATTCTTCACCATGAATGAAGAGCTGCGAGCTAATCCTTCAAAACAGCCCCAAATAAAGGACAGACCTGAGCAGATTCGAGGCCAAACTGGTTTTCCCAAAAGCTTTTTCAGTTTTGGAAAAAAGGAGAGCGCAAAGTGCGTTAATATTTGATGAGCCCATCACCTGATGAAGCCACAAACTCTCCCTTACCAGAGATCCCTCAAGGCTACTGGGGAAATATTTCCTATGATGTTCTCTTAGAAGAAGAATCGAGGTTATGTGAGTCATAGCTATCATTCCTCAGATGGCAGAGAGCTGATCAGAAACCAGACAATACCAAATACTCCTGCAAAGAAGCACCACAGCAAAGAGCCCCTTGCAAACCATGGCAGGTTCTGTTTCTATTTTAGCCAGTATTTTATCCAACTCCCAGGATGTCTTTCCACACTTATTCTCTCACAAACCATATTGTGCAAAGCCTACATTCTAAATAACCTTTCCACAGATATAAATCCTGGCTTTTATAGCTCCATCAGAAGCAAACGTGAACAATGGGGACTCAGGAATACAGATGCAGTTACAACAAGGGTGACTCACTGCATCTATTTATATCTACAGATCTTAAATTTTCCCTTTGCATGCTCCAAACATTCCTGTCCTCAGCCATTTTGCAAGAAGATGCACCCATCTGCAAAGCATTGAGTGCTAAAATCTTCCCTTCATACAGCAGTCAGGTTCTATTTATATTAACCACATTTTACTAATTCTCACTTTCCTTCTGTAGAAACCTTGATAAGAAGGAACCTTCTCCTTGAATATTCAATCATTCAAATTAATGGGCATTTTCTGGGAATGTTGTTGTTTTTTTCCCCCGTGAGTGCTGGCAGATCAAAAGTTCACCCAAGTATTCTGGTGCAATTTGTAGATGAAGTGCACAGAACAGGGGGCCTCGCTCCATTCCTAATGGCTCACAATTGAAATGCTACATTTTCATTTTCCACTGACAATGAAAAACACCAAGCAATATTCTAAGGCCAAAAATTATTGCTGGAACTTATGAGCAAGTCATTTCCTAACAGCTTTGTTCCTTGAATACTGTCTTATCAAACGTGCCCAGGATTTTATTGAAGTGAACTGTTCTAATGAAAAAGAGCATTTGATGAACAGGCATGGCTGCAAACTCAATTCCACTCCCTTCTTTCCAACTGGGTTCATCAGGAAAATAACCAGAAGCACCCAGGTGACCACAGATGAAAGTATCTGGGCAAGATTTCTTCAGGATTCTTTTTTTTTTTTTTTGAATTGTTCTTAAATTAGTTTCCTAAATATGGATGAAGGCATCTGATTTCTTTTCAGAAATACTGAGCCTACAGCAGAATGCACACAAGTCTTGTATGTCCTCAAACTATCTGTTCCAATTTTTTAAAGTTCTTCAGAAATAACATTTTAATACCAAATTCTGATGTTCCATATGTTGGAAGTGAGCTTACCAATTATTACTGTTTTATTAGATTTAGCTGCCTCTTTGATCTCCTGCAACACTGTGCACTCAATATCTCTTTCTCTGATCCAGATGCTCAGTTTCACCCCACTGATATAGTTGTACTCCTATTACTTGGAATTTCTGTACTTTTGATCTCCCTGGTAGAGACAGAGACATAATTACAGGAACAGATCAGGCTGCCTGCCAGTATCAATGGTAAATAACACTGAATGACTCACAGTTTCACAGTTATAACGTGGTTTACACATTTTGGGATGCAGCTGCCCAACAGACTTAGCCAGAATGGATACACAAGTGCTTTTTTTTTTTTTTTTGAGAGCAGGAGATCTGTGAATTTATCAGTATTGGCCTGTCCTCTGGCAAAGAGCTGAAAGCAGACAGGAAGGACTCTGTTGCAAAATGAGGGTTTTTTTCCCAAAATTAAAAAGTTACCCCCATAAAAAACCCCAATCCAAGCATCCACTTGAGACCCAAGCTCGGGCTGGTGTAGATGGGTGGGATTCCCTGGCTCCCGTAAATCCAGGCCCAGTTTGGGCAGGGTCAAGGCTCAGTTTGCCCATCAGGGGAGGGATGGGGGCTGCTGGTGCTGTGCTCAGCAGGAGCTGGGGCTGCAGGGCCCCCTCTGCTCTCTGGACTGGCTTTGCCCTTCTCAAGCATCTCCTGTCTGCTCAGTGTAGCTAAACACTGATAAGAAAATCTGGGACTTGCATCAGGAAGTCATTTTTGAAACTAAACTATTCCATCAACTCCTCAAGAAAGTGAACATGTGCGTCTTAACTTCTTAAATCTGTAGCAAGATGAAACATAAATTCTTAATTTTCCTTTTTTTGTTTTAATGTCACTGGTGTTTATAAAATTCATCTCAACAATGCTGTCAATTAAATATTATTATGCTCTGTAAAGTGAGATGCTATCTCTGCTTTTCCCAAAGCAGCACAAACACACGCTGAGGCAGTGCAAGGAACTCAGAGTTTATGACCAGCAGCAGCTGGAGTGGGGCAGGCAAAGTCAAATCTGGTGCTTCAGGGCATGGAGGGGATCATTGGAGGGTCAGGAAGGACCTTTTTGTGATACAGAACCCTGGATAATAAGGCAGGCACACGGTGAGGGGAGCAAGAAGCTGTCACAATACAAAGGTTTCCTGAAGTTTCCACAGAATCAGAAAATGGTTTGGGTTGGGAGAGACCTTCAAGCCCACCCAGGGCCATGGGCAGGGCCAGCTCCCACTGTCCCAGGGTGCTCCAAGCCCTGTCCAGCCTGGCCTTGGGCACTGCCAGGGATGGGGCACTCTGTGCCAGGGCCTCCCCACCCTCTGGGGAAGAATTTCCTGAATTTCCTCTCTTCACCACAAAAATTGGCTATTTCCCCCCGAGATTTCCTCACAGCAGTGTGTCCCCAGAGGCACACACTCACCTCCTGAGCTGGGATATGGAGTTAATATATTTCACAACATTGGGAAGATTATTAAACCTCCTCTCCAACATTTGAATGAGGGTATAATCACACATACACAAGCCATAAATGATGTATCTGTATCTGCACAGATAATGTGTGTGTGTTACAAAAGCATAGCCTGGATGTTAAACACACAGAGCCACAGGAAGCATTAAAGTTGGGTGAAGGAACCTCCAAAAAAAGCAAGTTACGTTTGGTGACACTCTTACACCCCACTCAGCTGGCGGCCAGCAGTGGCTGGGTTGATCAGACGGGGTCAGAGCCCGGGGCNTCACCTCTTACACCCCCACTCAGAAGTGGCTGGGTTGGTCAGACGGGGTCAGAGCCCGGGGCCAGCTGCCCTGGCTGGCACTGCCCCGCTCCAACAGCAGCCAAGGGAGAAGATTCCCTGCCAGGAGACTCCCGAGCACGACGAGATATTTACTGTATTTATCAGCGAGATCAAACCCACACACAGATGTCACATTTCTCGAATTCCATCAGTAGAGGAGGCAGGCAGGCTGTGCAGAGAGGCCACTGGAGCTGGAGGGTTCAGGGTGTGCAGGCGTTGGGGGCCATTCCCACCCCGGCTCTGCCGTGCTCCCTGAGCCTTTGTTGTCTCCGCAATGCTGATAAATCAATCCATCAAAAAATTTCCTCAGTGAAACTCAATCAAGAAAGGTCATGTCAGCGGGAGAGGAACAGATTAAATTAGCATCAAATTAGACATGGAAAGTGAGTTCTGTCAAAATCATCACAGCGCTCAGCACAATTAGAATATGTTAATTATGCATTTCATTAAGGTAGTGCTCTTTGAATGCGAGATGAAATGTCAGTGGTGTAGGCATCCGAAAAAAGGAAGATTGCCAGGCACAACTTTCTCTAGACAATGTGTGACACCTTCATTAACATCAAGAATCACAAGTCTGTCTTGACTTTTTTGTAAAGTATTAAACCGTTAACTGTTTGCTGGCACTCCGGGAGGGAGAGCCGGCGCAGGCCCTGTCCCTGGGCTCCAGCCCCCTGTGCCCACCCTGCCAGCAGCCCTGGGCACCTCGGGGTGTCCGGGGACAACTGCCAGAGGGGGCTGGCATGAAATAAATCCTGACTGGATGTGCCCTGCAGGCACTGCTCAGGTGGGGCTGAACCCTGGCAGGAGGAGGGGGTGAGTTAAGGGAGGGATGGAAGGAGGGGAAAGGGTGGAAGAATTTTATTTTGCCTCCAGTTCCAAGATATAATCAACCTAAAGGGGAGAGCAAGGAAAGGGAAAAAAAAAAAAGCAGAGATTTGCAAACCTACATTTGACAAACCCTAATTTGGGAAATTATTTTGTATATCAAACATCTTTGATTCCTAATGATGAGCTGTTTTTCAAAGAGAAGAATGATCCCTGGTGAGCTTAGGAGGGAAGTGGAGCTTCAGAAAACACTGCTTATGGGCTTTATTAGATGTCCTAGCAGATGTCAGGTTCATGGAGAATTAGGAGAAATTACACTCTTTCTAAAACATGAGAAAACAGCCAACTTGTGGTGGCTTGGTGAGATCCTCCTGCGCTCCTGGGGTCCATGGCTGGGGGACAGCTACAGACAGCCAGGATTTCTGAAGATCCCTCACTTGGGTTTCCTTGCCTAAATGGGGACAGAAAACAGATCTGCAGTTTGCTCTGTGAGGAAGGGGCAGTGGCCTGCAGAGCCCTCCAGCGCCCAGGCAGCTGTTTGAGCCCAAAAGTTCCTGACCTCATCCTCCCTTCATCTCCACAACCCACAGACCTTGAGCACTCTTACTGCCACGGGTGACAACAGGGACAACACAAGGGCTGTCCTGCATGAAAGAATCCCACAAACGGCGCCTCAGCCCCAAGAATTTAGTTCTAAACTCCTTTAGAAATGACAAAATCCCCTCGTTTTAAATGCACAAATTGACTTTGTGGCACCTCCACCTTTCCTTTTGTTTCTTCCAAGGATGTGGTGGAGATCACCCTGCCATCATATTTGCACTTACAGAGCAACACCCTGAGCCTGCCACGATGTGCAGCCCAAAGGATTGCTCCAGAACGTGTTGTGAGAAACAAATTCCACCTGCACAAAGACGCCGTGCCCAGGGAGCGTGGCACACGGGGTACAGGGACTCCCATTTATGGTACAGGTGCACAACAGGCACCTGGGTGCCCACCTGAGCTCCTGCCAAGCCATCCCACACTGCCCATGAACATCTCCATGTCTGACCCATCTGTTTCCCTCCCTGGTACCAACTCCAGCTCCGTGCTGGCATTTGGGACCCCAGAGGGCTGAGAAAAGGGTTAGTGGGACCAAGAAAAGAAATTCACCATGTTTTTAAAGAGCTTTTCTTTGGTTTATTGTAGCTTTTGTAAATCCTCCCTGAGAGCTGCAAGTTGCCAAATCTCCTCCCCAAAGATACACTCTGGAGCTTCCAATGCCCCCAGGACTCATTTTAATACAACAGGCTCCAGAAGAGTCAGAAAATGCCAGCGAGTGAGGAGGAGCCAGAGTCTGCCTCAGCACACTTGGCTGGCCTTGCAGCTCTCTGAAATCTCTGTTTTCACTGGAGCTGGAAAAAAGAGATTTTTATCACTTGAAAGCACAACTCTGGTCCCAGAGCAAGCAGGCTTTGAGGTGCTGTTAGCTCTGCCGGCAGCTCAGCCACAGGGCACTGGGGATGGCCTGGAAGGGCTCTGGTGTCCCCGGGGTGGGGCAGCCCAGCCTGCTCAGCCTCCTGACAGCTCCTGCTCCTCCTGAGAGCAGCTTTCCTGGAGAAAGCCCTGCAGGGATGAGATTCCAGTGGGGAAGGACTTCCAGGAGCTGAATCCACATCAGTGCCCAGGACAGGGGCGTGCAGAGGTCTCTGCTCACACAGCTCCCAGACCACGAGCTGGTTTTGGCTGCTCTCCTTGACCCCACCCTCCCACAAATCCACAAATTCGCTCCCAGGTTTGTCAAGAGCCCCAAGGAAATTCAAGGCACAGACAGAAAATGGACTCTGCCCTGATGCAGCCACCTGGTGACAGCATCTCTCATCTCCCTTTTGTGACTGCCTCAACACCTGATAACCCCAGCCCACCTCTGGTCATTCACTCAAGGCAGGAATAGGAGCTCTGGGATAAATTGGATCTAAATCTACCTATGGACATTTCATTCAGTGTCCAGATTATTAAACTCTTCACCTGGCTCAAAAATAAAAAATCAAGTTCTTGGAAATGAAAAAGAAACAATCTTCACCTGAGTTTCTAAGAATTGTCCTGTTTGTCCTAAAATTAAATGTGTAGCTTTACCTTACGGTGGGATTGTTTTTTTTGGTGGATTGTTTTTTTAAACACCTAAAAACTTCTCTTCAAAACGTGAATTCAGTGTTAAATCCATTAAAACATCATAATTAAGAACCTTGACAGAACAATTTCTGTGGTCTGTGGGCAAACTACATTTCCCATCTGGACACTCCTGGGCTCCAAAATCTTTGCTCACCCTTGGCTTAACACTTCTTTTGTAGTACCAGGGATCTGATCATATGCTCTGCCTCATCATTTATATGTCAGCACGACTGCTGGGGTTACAGGGCTATAAATTAACATAATTGAATGGTCAATCAGGCTCATTTATTTCTACTTTCTCTCACAATGGGAGGAAAAATAAAAAGCTAAAATAAGTTTCAACCGTGAACCCTCAAAAATTAGCTTTCCACCTTTAATGCACGTTGGAATCAGGGTTCCTTGCTGTTGAAAATACAGAATTAAAGCAAAGCTGCCACCTGTCCTGGTGGAGGATGGATGTTAATGGATTTTTTTTGGAAGGAGGGGTTGGGCCATTTTGTCCATCTAATGATTTCCATGAAAGGCAAATATTAAATATAAATATGTCCTCAAGGGCCTCACTTTCAGGCTTTAACCAGGCAGCAGCAAACTTTGCCACAGCATTTGTGTCGTACACTTTAATTTACTCCAATCCCAAGCTGGGAAAATCAGTTTAAAAGCCAGGCAAAATGGAAAATACTTCTTGTGCTGAAAAGAGAGAAATGAAAGGTATGGAAAGGCACAAGCCCTCCCTAGGAGCTGCTTTGTTACATGAACAATTTACCACTGTACATTTACAAATGTTCATGTCTCTTCCAGGTAATTTAGGAATTAACCTGGAATATTTAATTGTTCTCATCAGATTTTTTCCTTTATTTTTTTTTAAACTCTGCAAAACAATCAATGCAAGCTTGTTTTGGTCGTTTAAAAGTGTATGGGAAATGTCATGAATTTAATGTTTTGTTTCATATTGCAGGTTTTTATTTCATTAGGATGTTAATAGCTGAGGGTTTTGTCCTCCACAACTACACTGGATCCAAAATGCCAAACATCAACCAAGTGCCAGAAATTTCCAAGAATAGCATTACACGGCAATGCTTGTTTGGACTGTAAATGTACTTTTAAACAGAATAAAAATACCTGATTTTCGACCCTAATTTCAGAAAAACACCAACTGGACTGCCTCAAATTAAACAGAGTGCCTCAAATGTAGTTTTCATTAGAGAGAAACCTCTTGAATCTGTTGAGTCCCTGGCAGAAAAACCTTCTCTTGTCCTCAGCCTTGCAGCCACCCCATGGACTGGAGAAAAAGGAGGGAGATGTGGCCTCTGCTCCTGGGATTTTCCACCCTGGCTCCCTGTGACCAGAGAGATGCCACTGCAGGAGCTGGGAAGGGTTTCCAAGATCCAGGCAGAGATTTACATGGATAAATAGTTATTTTAAGAAAACATCTCATTCATTTACACAACTGTGGCAGTCCTCTTTAAATTCAGTCAACTGCTCTGCCCTGTGGTGAGAGAGATGACAGAAGAATTCAAATCAGGACAAACATAATTGGTTAATCAGAGTTTAAGGAAAATCCTCTGCTTCCTAACAAGAGCTGGGATGCTGATTGCTGGAGCCCCTGCACGGGCTGCACCTGCAGCTGCTGCTGTGCTCCAAAACACCCCAGGAATTCCAGCTGGAGTTCAGGGAGTGACCTGGAGCTGGTTCCTGTCCCCAGGATCCCATAACTCAGTGCAGGGATGAACCAGAGCGTGGTCAGGCAGCAGGAGCAGCCCGGGGTGGGGTGGGTGGCATAAGGAGATTTTGGGCAAAGCTCCCTGGGAATGCTGTGGCCACACCAAGCCAGAAAAACTTGGGGAATTCCCTTCAGGGCAAACTGACCCAAAAGAACTTGCAGAAGCCATCAGGATTGCAGGATGGCACAGGCACCACCACAAAGGTGTCCCAAAGCACAGCACTGTGCCCAGAGCCTGTGGTGACATTGAATTCATTGGGCAAACAGAGCCAGGGGTGGCATTTACCTCTTGTACCCAACTGGATACACCAAAATCATCCTTAAAATGTGCCAGCAGGCCCCTTTTCCATGCCAGCCCCTGCTCTGTGTGTCCATGGCAGCAGTGCCAGAGTGGGGATGGGATGGAGCTGCTGGGCCAGAGCTGGGATGGAGCTGCTGGGCCAGGGCAGGGATGGAGCTGCTGGGCCAGGGCTGGNTGGGGATGGGATGGAGCTGCTGGGCCAGAGCTGGGATGGAGCTGCTGGGCCAGGGCAGGACTGGGATGGAGCTGCTGGGCCCGGGCAGGGCTGGAGCTGCTGGGCCAGGACTGGGATGGAGCTGCTGGGCCCGGGCAGGGCTGGAGCTGCTGGGCCAGGACTGGGATGGAGCTGCTGGGCCCGGGCAGGGCTGGAGCTGCTGGGCCAGGACTGGGATGGAGCTGCTGGGCCCGGGCAGGGCTGGAGCTGCTGGGCCAGGACTGGGATGGAGCTGCTGGGCCCGGGCAGGGCTGGAGCTGCTGGGCCAGGACTGGGATGGAGCTGCTGGGCCCGGGCAGGGCTGGAGCTGCTGGGCCAGGACTGGGATGGAGCTGCTGGGCCCGGGCAGGGCTGGAGCTGCTGGGCCAGGACTGGGATGGAGCTGCTGGGCCCGGGCAGGGATGGAGCTGCTGGGCCCATCCAGGGCTGGGAGCAGTTCCCCACAGCCCAGAGCCCAGCAGGCACTCCAGCAGAACAATCCCTCTCTGGTGCTTCCATGCCAGGCTCCCCACACGTGCTCTGCTCACAGGAGCCTCTCCCCACAATAAATTGCCGTTCCCCTGTCCCCAGCACAATCCTGTCCCTCCCAGTGCCCCCAGGCTGGGCAGTGAGGATCTTCTCCTCACTCAAGGGCAGCTTCCCTCAAAGCCACTCCACAGAGAGTTCAGAGCCCCCCGAGCTGCCCTGGACTGTCCTTTGAGCCATGTTTATGTTTGGGGACACAAAGGAGCCTTTGAAGTTTCTCCTGCAGCCATTCAATGCTTTCCATCAGGAGAACATTGCTGCTAATGAATTATTTTGTCAGTCCTTTCTCTTACACTGAGGATGACACTGATGCAGGACACTGGACCTGTCTGAATTTCTTTTTTCCCTCCTTTGAAAACTTTTTTTTCCCCTTTCCAGTGGAAATTAGATTTTTAACTGAGGTAATCTTTCAGTAGAAAGCTATCTCCCTGCTAGAGAAGGTTTTTTGCTTTTCATCCAAAGGCCCCGAACATTCAAATCTCAGAAGTCTGATGTTGAGGAGAAAAAAGAAAAGCCTGTAAGTAATAAGATTTCATTGGAAATCCTTTTTCTGGTAATAAAACAGCCACATAAATTAAAACCATTTTCAAATGCCCCTCCTGACATGCACACATGTGAAGTACACAAAATATACCAGTTCCAAAGTGCCTTTGCAATAAAATTTCCCTCTAATCCAACTTGATTTTACATATCAGCTTCCACAAGGCAGTTAATCCTGCTCTGAAGAACACAAAGCACTCAGGAGTGCACTTGAGAAACTGTTGTGAGTTTCCTTCACCTTCACAACCAGGAGCTGTGGCTCATTTTAACAGAATGTTATTATTTGACTGCTAAATTTGGTCAAAGCCAGGCAGCTGAAGGTGCCTTGGCAGCGAGGTGAGGAGCTGGCTGTCCCGAGGGATCCCACACAGCCAGCAAAGCATCACTCAGGGCTCCTGAGAAGCTGAACGGGTCCAGCTCCTTCAGCCTCATGGCAGAAGGTGGATTTCCAACCTCCAGATGGTTTTTGTGGCCTCCTGTAACTTTAGAATGTTCTCACCTACTCCTGGGACGTGGACATTCCACATCGGGACTCTTTAAAGCTCTGTGTAAGAACAGAAGCTCCTGGTTTGCTGGGTTAATTTGTTTGATTAGTAATTTATTATTAATTTGCTTTGAAGTCAGTGGAGGTGGCTGCCCACCTCTCTCTACCTGTGCCTCGGAGTATTTGGAACCACAGCTAAAAACCACACGCTCTGTTCCCAGAGGATTGGCTTCATTTCAAATCAATTCTGTTGGGCTGAAGCCTCTTAGGCTGAAACTTCCTACTGCTCCTACCTCTTTTCCTGGCTTTTCCCTGCCCCACCAAGCCCCAGGTCACCTTGAGGCCCTCCCCACATCCATTTCAGGTCTCTGCTTGGATCATTGGCACAAATCCTGGATTGATATGAACAATGCACCCAGGGATCCACTGATGAGTCAGGATTTAAAGCACCCAGCAATGTTTAAACACCTAACGAGGCCAGACAGCAGCTGGGCTAAGTTAAATGCCCTGCAGAAATCCAGGTACACTGCACTGTCCCAGTTCCCTTTCTGGCACAGCAAGGCAATCTTGTCAAGAAGACACAATGTTTCTATAAGATTTATATTCCTCCCTACTGGCTGTTATTAATTGTATTTTATCCTCTAATTCTTTGCTAATAAGGTTTGGGGTTAATCATGATGTTTTACTCAGAATCAGGGTCAGACTAAGGGGTCTGTTATTCCCTGGAACATTTTTAAAATACAGGTTAGAGGTTGATAAGCTCTAAGGGACATTTAAGGTCCTTACAGGAATGATTTCCTGTAGTAAAACATCAAAAGTGAAATTTTGGTGCTGCTGAAATGGATGGGAAAACTCTGATTTGCCTCAGTAGTGAAGGAAAGATTTCACTGAAAACTGTAAGGCTAAAAAAATAACTGAAAATATGAACACTAAATTTAGCTTAACACTTAAAAAGAACACTAAATGGCAAGTGCTATTTGCCTCAAGATCCTTCCAGCTGTGAATGAAATGTCAAAATTTTGGTGGAAACCAGAAAAAAAAAGAGTTGAAAATCCAGTTTCTCATTGAAAAATGCTTTTCATGGGAAATTTTCAATGAGGAATTTCTGCTACTCTCTCTTGTGTGCATTTCCTGCCTAAAGAGTCTGCAGTCCCTCACACAGCTCTAGAGCTTATAACTCCCAAACTGGGGCCATTTCCCAAGAGTTTTTGATCTACAGAAATGTTCATCATCAACTAAAACCCAACCAGAGCAGCCATTCCGGACTCTGAATTGGAATAAAAGGTCATTTGGAGCACAATGTAAAAGAGAATGTGAAGAGGAAAGGGAGAGAAAGAGGAGGAGAGAGAGAAA